>JAJNNX010000058.1:0-370432 GCA_023159155.1 Ustulina deusta
ATATACTAAATATAGCTTTACTAATTATTTTAGGTATATATAAAAAAAATTATATATATAAAATAAAAAAAATATATTAAAAAATAGCTTTAAAATTATTAATTAATAATATTTTTAAAAGCTTATATTTAATAATTATAAATAATTATTAGTATTTTTTATTTTGCTTAAGAACTAAATTAATAAAATAAACAATTGTTTTGTTTATTAATAATTAATAATAAAATATTTAATTAGTTATTACTTGCTTTAAAAAGCTTAAGTTATTAAGTATTACTTATTTACTTTAAGAATTAATAGAATTATAACTACTTTTTTATTAATGTTTATAAATTAGGCAATAAATAATCAAATAGTTTAAATAATTGTTTTGTAAGCTATTTTTTATATTAGTTTATAAAGCTAAATAATAAGTTATACCCTAATATTTATAGTATTAGCCCAAACATATTATTTTTGTTTAATTATATATTAATAATCTAAGTACTAAAACTATTAATTATTTAAATATTTTTAAAAATAAAAAACAAGATTAGTTGTTTTTTAAAAAATTTATTATTTATATATTAATAATTGTTATAAAAAAAACGTATTAATAAGAATCCTAATTTTATTAGCTGCTAAATACTACAATAACTAAAGAAATATTTTTATATTTTAAGTTATATTAATTATATATTTTTATAATTAAATCTTGTAAATATTTATAATACTTTAAGTAAAGTTTTATCAGTTAGAAATTAATAAATAAAGTAATTAGCTAAAAATTAACTAATTTTATTAAAAATTAGCTAAACTAGCTAGATTAATTAAATTTATAATTAAAAATCTAGGACTAGCTTATTTATATAAACTATAATATAATTTTTGTAATATTTTTAACAAATTGTTCTATATATCTTTGTTTAGATTATAAGGTTTTTTATTTATAATATTTATTATTTTTTTCTAAAACTTTAGCTTATAAAAGGCTAAAAATATATAAGTTCTATAAAATAACTATAGTACTAACTATTATTTTATTAAATATTAAAAATTAATATTATAAATTTAGGTCTAAATAAATAACTATTAAATAATAATTTTTAAACATACTTAAAAGTAATAAAAACTTTTTAGTAAGCATTAATTATTATATTATTATTAATAAAATTTATAATATATAGTATTTTTTATTTAATATTATAAATTATAATAAACTAATAATTAAAAGTATATTTAGCTTTAGTTATTTTAATTGCTTTAAATACTATAAAATTAATAGATTTATTTATTTTTTAAAAATTAAAAAATAAAGTAGTTTTTATTAAAGCTGTTTATTTTAAGTTTAAAAAATATTTATATAAAAATGCTTTTAAATACTACTTATAGTTTAAATAACTAATTATTATAATAATTAATACATTAATTTTTTAATATATTTAGCTACTAATACTGTTATATTTTTTAGAATATATTAATTAGTCTAAGTTTTAAGCAAGTTATAAAAAGCTTAAGTTATAATATTTAAAAAAGTTTTATAGTTATATAAAGCATTTTTATATTTTTAGCAAAAGTAAAATAGTAGTTTTTTATTATAATAATTAATATATAGCAGTTTTATTAATAATATATATTATACTAGCTTAGATAATATAATAGTAATAATACTATTAAAAAAAATATATAATATATTTTTTAGATTTTTTTAGTAATACTTTAAATAAGTTGGTTAAAATATTTTAAGTATAATAATTGAAGTAATAATATTAAAATAAGCTAATTATATAATAGTTTTAATATTAAAACAAAATATTAGTTCTATTTATTAATAATTAGAAGTATAAATAAAATATAATAAATATATAGTCTATATATTAATAAATAAAGTCTAAGAACTAGTAGTATAAAATATATTAGCTAGAAAATAAATAGTTAAGAGCTAAATATAAGGTCTACTAAGCTAGTGTAGGTCTGGTTAATTTATATTATTTTTTTATAAAGATTTTATTAATTCTTTTTTAATATAAGTTATTATTAAAAAAAAGTGCTAATTAGGGCTTTTTTATTTATATTACTTTATAAAAAGTAGTATTTATTAGTTTTTATATAAGTTAGCTATTTTTTTTTAATTCTTTTTTTAATTTTTTTATATAGATTATATTTATACTTATACTTTTTTATATTTTTAATTTTATTTATTTAATCTATAGTAATCAGTTTATATATAGTATATTATAATATATATTTTTATTTTTTATTATTTTTTATAATATTTAATACTTAATTATTTTAAAGCAAAACATATATATTAGTTTTTGTTAGTTATTTTTGTTTATTATATAATTACTATTTTTATGTTAGCTATATTAAGTACTATATAAATATATTTATATTTGGTTAAATTGCTAATAAATAATTAAAGTTTTAAGTTTTAATTATTTTATAAGTTAATTTAAAGGTTTAAATAATCTAAAAACAAATAAGTATTATTAATTAAAATATATTTAAAACTTTTATACTAACTAATCTATTATTATATATATTAAATTTTATATATTATTTTTAATTATATTACTTTATTACTAATAAGCTTAATATTTAATTATTTTTTTATTTTAATTATAAAGATTTTTTATTTTAAGCTAGCTTATATAATTTTGATTTTTTATTATAATTAATTAAAAAAGAGCTAGGTTATAAAAAAAGCTTTAATAATTAAATACTAATTGAAATAGTATATATTAAAGCTAATAAATATTTTAATTAGGCTAATTTATATATAAATTATATTTTTAAAATAACTATTATATTATTTTTATTATTATTTAGTGCTAAATTATAACATATTATATATTTTTAGTTAAAATCTAGTATAGCTTTAATAATCCTAGCTATATTTTTTTTAAATATATATTTTTTTAAAGCTATAGTTCTAAAATATATAATATTACTAAAAGATTTTAGTAAACTAATAAAGCTATACGCTATTTAAAAAAAAGCTTTTAAGTATAATTAAAATAAATATTATAGCTTTTTTAATTAGTACAAATAAATAAGCTTTATATTTTTTTTTTAATTTTTATATATAGCTAGTATAAATATTTAATAATAATTATTAGATTTTTTATTATTTTATTATTAAAGCTTTAAATAGTTATATTACTAGTTAATATATATACTAGAATATTTATTTTTTATTTTTTATAATATTTAATAATAAAGCTATATTTAAAATAATTATAATATTTGCTAATAAACTTATACTTTTTTATATTAAGTTATACTATAATAGTTTATTTAATAAATATTTTTTATAATATTTGATTATCTAGTATAAATAATAATACTTATTATTTAATTGACTAAGATTTTTATTTTTATTTTTTATTAATTATATATTTATTAATTCTAAAAGTTTAAAAATAATAGTTGTTTTAGAATATAACTATTTTTTAAATATAAGTTAATAAATCTTTTATAATCTAGTACTTATAATAATTATATTTATTTAGTTAGCTAGCTAGACTATAAATATTATATAAGCAATACTAAATATATTTATTTATATATAGTAATAACTTAAAAAAATAAAAATAAAGATCTAAATAAATAAAATAGCCTAAAAAAGTTTTTAATTTAGGCTAATTAAATAAAAATTATTATATATTATTTTATATATTTTTTAGTTAATCTATTTATAAAGCAATAATAAGGTTGTTATTTTAAAGCAAGTTTTTAGAGGTAAAAAAGTAGCACAAAAATAATAATAAAAAGTAAAAATATAAATAATAAATATTATTTTATAATAAATCTAAGCTAATTAAAATAATATTGTTATAATATATAGTGTTAGATCTATAGATTTTAGTTATATTTATTTTTTTAGTTTTTAAATTTAAAAAGATATTATTTATTAATTAATAGATTTTTTTTTTAATTATAAATTATTAAAGCTTAAATATTTAGTTTTTAAGCTTGTTTTAATTAGAATTTTAATTTAATATAATAAAGCTTTATTACTAATAATTTTTTTATTTTTTTTAATTGTTTTATTTATATTTTAATATTTTTAATTTATTTAGGCTATATTATAGTTTGTTTAAGTTATGTTCTAGCTATATTTAGTTATATTTTAAATTATATTTAAATATATTTAAGCTTATTTTAGCTATATTCTAGCTATGTTCAGCTATGTTTTAAGTTTTGTTTAATTTTTATTTAGTTATATTATAGCTTTAATTAGGGCTATTTTAGCTATATTTATATTTTTTTTATAATAGTTATTTTTTAATAAGCCTATTGTTTATTTATTAGTAATAAAATTAACTAGTTCTTAATATTTAGTTTTATTTTTAATAAATAGTTATAAGCTATTTAATATATAAGTTTTTATTTTTATATATCTTTTTAGCTTTTTTATTTTATATTTTATATTTTTTGTTTAAATGCTATAAAAAATAGGCCTTTTTATTTATATAAAAGTTTAGCGCTTCAAAATTTATTATTATTTAATAAAGTATTAAACATAAAAACAAGATTTTTTTTTTAAAGTTATAAAGCAGATTTTGTAAGCATATTGCTAATTAGCCTATTTTATAGCTTGGTATTTTTTTTTAGTAATAATATATTAAACTTTAGTTATTATTTTTTTTTTTTTAAATTGCTATATTTTATATATTAAAAAAGATATATAATTAGAAATATTTTACTAATTAATAATCTATTATATTAAAATAACATTTTTAATTAATAAAATTAATAATTAACTATAAACTATTTTATATATATTATAGCTATAATATTAAATAATAGTTTTATTAGCTTAGATTATTTTATTAAATTATTTAGTTTAGCTTTTTTTTATTTTTTAAATTATTTTTTTAAAACTATTAATAATTACTTTATAGCTTAACTTTATAAATTTTTAGTTTTAGAAATAATATATTACGCTATAAATTATTATAAATTTAAATTATACTTTAATTATTATAACTTTTTTTTTATTTTTAGAACTATTATTATATTTAATTTTAATAAAAATACTATACTAATAAATAATATATTATTTAATAAATTAAACAATATTTTTAAAATTAGCTAATTGAAATAGTATTACTTTAAAATAAACTAATATTTTATATTTAGCTTTAATAATTATTTTAAACTTATTATTATTAAATATAAATTAAATATTAAAAACCTAGTTTATAAATATATTTTTAGTTTTATTATAGCAATATTTTTTTTTAAATTTCTTATTTTATATTTATTAATATAATTTATAGTTTTTTAAAATATTTTTAATATTTTTATATAAGTTTTTTTAGTAGTATTAAGCAGTAATTTTATAATATATAAAGTTTTAGCTTTAATATTTTAGTTATATATAGCTTTTTTTTTAAAAATATTTTTAATTATTAAAGTTATTAATATAATATTAGATCTAATATAATAGTTTTATTTTTTTTTATATTGCTATTATAAAACAATTAAACAGATTTTTAATAATAAGATATATTGCTAGTTTTTATAAATATATTAACTATTTTTGCTTTAGTTTAAAAAAAACAGTAATATTTAAAATAATTATTAGTTTAATTATTATAATATAAAATTAAAAATTAATAAAATTTTTTATATTTTTTTTTATTAATTATTTAATTTATTTAATAGTTTTTTTAGTTTATATAATAGTTTATCTATTATTATATATATTTTTTTTAAAAATATAATATAATTTAAAATTAAATATTTTAATAAAAGCAATTTATTAGGTTAAAACTATGCTAAGTAATATAAAAAATTTATTGTTTAGCTAAATAATTAATACTTTTATATTTATTTTTAAATAAAATCTAATCTTATATAAATAGTTTTATAGTTAACAAAAAGCTTTAATAATTTTTAAATATTTTTTTTTTGTTATATTATAATTTAATTTAGATTTTCTTTAAGTTTTTAACTTATATTTAAATAAATATATTTTTTTTTTTAATTAGTTAACAAAATATAACGTTTTATCTTTTTTTTAAAGCATTAATTTTTAGTTAGATTTTTTTAGCTTTATAATCTAAAGTAATTAAATAAAAAATAGTTATTAAAGCTTATTATAATATTATTATTGTTTATTTTTAATTTTTTTTTTAAATATAATTAATAGAAATATTATTATAGTATATATTTTTATTTATATTTAATAATAACTACTTATTTTTAAAAAAGTTTTTATTTTTATAATATTGCTATATACTATTTATTTTAAAATTTTAAATATTTTAGCCTTTATAAATTTATAATTATTAGTTTTATAGAAATATTTAACTAGTATTACTATTAGTTTATATTATTTGTTTTTAATACTGCTTATAGTAATATTTATTAATTTAAAATTTAATAAAACTATATTAATATTTTTAATATATTTAAAAATAAATTATTATATACTAGAAATAATTTTTTAATTATTATAACAATTAATAAGCTTTTTAATTTTTATATTATTAAAAAATAGTTTATATTTTTTACATATAATATTATATAATATTTAGCTAATTATTTAAAAAAAATAAACTATTAAATTTATTATATTTTAAAAAAATATTATTATTTATAGAATTCTAAATAGTATAAAAAAAACTATTAATATTTAATTAAAAAAAAAAAAAATATTTAATTATATTTAAAAAAAAATTAATTATTAATAAGATTTTATATATAATAAATTTTTTAGCAAATTTATTGCAGCTTTTTAGTAAAAAAATATTTTATATTATAACTATGTTTAGTTTAGTAATAAAATTAATTAATTTAAGCTTTTTATTTTTTTTTTATTATAAACTATATATTTTAATATATACTATATTTTTTTTTAATATATTATTTGTAAGTTAGGTTTTCAATATATTTAGTACTTTTTTTTATAGTAGTATAAAAATAAAAATTCTTTTTGTTTGCTAAGCTTTATATAATATTATTTAAATTTTATATAATCGTATAATTTTATTATATATTTTTTTAATTTTGCTAAAATTTTAAACTAGAGTTATTTTATATTTATATAGCACTTTAACTAAAAGCTTTTTTTTTAATTAATAAGTTCTAATATTTTTATATTTTTTTTTATTTTTTAAAAATATTCTTTAATTAATTAAGTTTTTTTAGGTTATATAATAAAATATAAGTAAATATTTAAACAAATCTTTTTTTTTTTTTAAATATTTTGTTTAGTTTATGCTAATTATATATTTTTATTAAACCTTTTTTTTTTTAATTAATTAACCTTAGAAGTATAAAATTATTATGTTTTATATTATTAACTAAATAGACTTTTTTTAATTTAAGCTTATATATTATAAATATTAAAAAAAAAAAAAGAAACGTTATTTGTTTAGCTTTTAAGATTTTTGCTTTTTTTACTTTTTTTATAGCTTTATAAATAATAGTTCTAAAAATTATTAAAAATTTATTATTTAATAAAGCACTTATAAAAAAAGTATTATTATTTAGCTTTAGTATTTAGTTTATATAGTTTATAAATAACTAATTAGTATTATAAAAATATTTTTATATAATTTTATTATTTAGGTTTAATATTAAATTAAAAATTATTTTAGTAATATATAATAAAAATAAAATTTAAATATTAATTAAAGATTAATTATAGCTATTTATAGTAGTTTTTTATATATAAATAACTATTAGTTTTTTATAGCTTTAATTACTAATTTATTATAAAGGTATAATTAGATAAGCAGAGTTGCAGAGGTAATAATATATATATTACTAAAAATAAATATAATTATTAGAACTAAATTTTTAAAATAGAAAATATAATCTATAATTTTTAGAAAATTTATTCTTAAAAGCAGGGGGGTAGCTATTTTTTTATTTAGAACTATATATATAAGAATAGCCTATATATATTTCCTAGTAATCTATACTAGTAAAATGGAGCAGGGCTCCTGATCGGCGTGTCGCACACTAAAACTAACCAAACCTACTTGATCCTCCTGTATCGGACTACGTTTTCCGACTCGCGGATTTTTGTACGGATTAGGTCAAGATCTAATACGTAAATATGAATGAAAACGCAATAATTAATTAATAAAAACAAATCTCTAACTCCTATCTAGTATTCTGTATTAATTGTCTGTCTGTTCGTGCTTGCGTAAGGAAGAAGTCTTCTGTAGCTTTAATCAAAAACACGCGCTTCTTATACCTCTTGTCCTGTAATCTCCGAGGTTTCCGAGAATGCGTTCTATTCTATAACTAAGGACCTGTTTTCTGTACGCGCGCACCAGCCCTACTGCACTAGCTAAACAATAATTTTTTTATATAATTATAAAAGTATTTTTAGTTTAGTAAAATATTTATTTTAAATTATTTAAGTATTAATTATAAAAAATTAGTTATTTTTAATATAATTTTTTATTAAAATATATAATTAAGCGCTAGTATTAAAAAGTCTAATAATTAGTAAACTTTTTAATAATTTTTTAATTTTTATTATAATTTTAAGTATAGCTTTTATATAGTTTTTTATATTTTATAAAGGTATATTTGTTTAAAAAGTTTTATAAACTTTTTTTATAAATTTTTATAGCGTTATATATATATTATTAATTTTTAAAATAAGTATATCTAATATTTATTAATTATTTGTTTTAAACTTAAATTTATTTAATTAATTTAATTTAATTGTTTTTTTATTTAATATTTATTTTATTTTAAAGGCTTATATTACAAATAATTCTAATATATTAGAAAATAAACTTAATAGTTTTTTTTAAATTAATTCTATTTTAGCTTTAAATAAGTTATTAATTTTATTAAAAAATATTTAGCGTTTTTTTATTTCTAAAACAAATAAAAATATTTATTAATTAATATTTATATTTATTATAGCGCTAATTATTTTATAAAGTTAAATAATATTATAGGTTTTAAGTGTAATATTATTTTTTTTATTTAAATATATTTTTTTTGCTATTATAGCTTTTGTATAAGTTTATATATTAAATATACTAATAAAATCTAGAACTATAAGTACTAATAAGTTGTTTAAAAAAATAATTTGATTAACTACTTTTAGTACTATAAACTTTTGCTTATTTTAATATTTTTGCTATTTATTATATTAAAATTTTAAATAGTTTTTTTTAGCTAGAATATTAAGCTTTTATTATTTTATAAAAACTAAGTTAGCTTAGAATTTTATTTTAAGGTTAGACTAATTAGTTATAGTTAGTTGTTTAAGTATTAAAACAGGTAGTTAAGCTAGGTTGTTCGGGGTATTTTTATTTTTGTTAGGTTTTAAGTTCTATAATTAGGTTTTATTTTTAAATTTTAGATTTTTTAAAACATAATTAAATTTATATAAAGCTTTATAAGCTACTAAAGCTACTAGGAAATATTTACTAGAATAGTTATAATAAATCTATATTAAAACTAAAAATATAAATCTATTTTTATTTTATTTTTTTAATATTTTATTTAAATTAATTATAAATAAACAAATATACTAAAATATATATAATAAACTAATATACTAAACTTTAAAGTTATATTTTTTATATAAAGCTTTAAAGTTTTTTGTTTTTTTTTTAATTTATAGCTTTATTATATATAATTTTTAGTTTTATAAGATTAGTATTTATATAGATTATTATTAATACTTTTAAAGTTATTCTAGTTATTTAATTAGTTATATTTTTAAAAGTTTAATTATTATGCTTAAGTAACAAAAGTTTTAAATTAGCTATTTTTGTATTACTACCCGCTTTGCTAGCTGATTTTCTAGTAAAATATTTAACCAAAAAAAATATAGTATTAATTCTGGTTAATTAGTAATTATATTATTTTAATTATTATTTTAATTATTTAAGTATTATAAATAAAAAGGCTTTTTATTTTGGCTATTAATTGTTTGATTATTGGGTTTATATATATATGGACTATTAAAGGCATAATAAAAAAACTAGTTATAAATAGCTAAGTTAAAAGAATAATTAATAAAGCTTAAAATAGTTATATTTATATAGCTTATTAAATAAAATAAAAAAATATATTTAGTAATAGTTCTAAGCTAGTAGTATTATTTAAAAAATTTAATATTATTATTTATAGCTAAAGAAAAAATTCTAAGTTGGCCTATTGTTTAAAAATATTTATAGTATTAATATATTCTTTTTATTATAAGTTATTTTTAATAATTTTATATTTATTAAGAATATTTTTAAAATAATTAAAAAGAATTAATTTAATTAAATTATATAAATAAGATTTTTTAAGTATTAAAGGGATTTTTTAGTTAAGTTTATTAACTAAAGCTATATATTTAAAAAAAAATTAAACATAATTTTAAAAAATTATTTTAGTACTTAAAAAAAACTTAATAAGTTGTTTTTTTTATAATTAAGTTTATTTAGGATTAATTATTTTATATTTTTATTTTAAGCTTATAATAGTTTGGTTTTAATTAGTATAAAAACTAATAATATATTAGATTATATATTTTTTAATTATAGTTTTTATTTAATATAATAATTAATTAATTTATTTAGTTTATAAAAGTTTATATAACTTAAAAAGTTTTTTTATTTTATAAAGCTATTTAGTTATATTTTTTTTATTAAATTAGTTTTAAAAGCAAGATATAAAATTAGAAATAAATAAACTAATAATATATAAAACTATAATATTTTTAAAAACTAATTATATAAATATTAAAAGTTTAGCTAGCTAATATTTACTAGTTTAATTATTAGTTAATATAGTATTAAAAATAGATATATTTATAATTAGAGTATTTAGGGTAGATTTTATTAAAAAAAGCCCGAAGTCTTATAGTTGTTTTAGAACATTTGGCTTATTTATTTTAAGTTATTAATTAGGATTATTAATATATAAAAGTAATAAAATAATAAATATTTTAGAAATAAAATAATAGTTTTTAAGTTTTAATAATATTTTTTTGTTTAATATTTTATAGTTTTTATTGCTATATAAACATATATAATTAGCGTAGTATTTTTATAAGTTTTTTATAAAAAATTTATATATATTTAAGTTTAATAAATATATTAGTTTTTTTAATATAACTATAATTAAATTTTATATTTTTTTATAGATCTAATAAAAGCGGTGTAGTACTATTAATATTTTTATAATTAGTTATTTTAAAAATAATAGTTTTATTAATGCTTTATATTTATTTAATTTTTATTATAGTTAGTTTTTTATTATTTTTATATTATATTATTAAATTATATTAAAAGTTTAGTTTTATATAAAAATTTATTAAAAAAAATATAACTAATTAGTATAATTAGTAGTTAACTTTTATATATTAAGTATATTAGCTAGAAATATTAGTTTTTAATTATAAATTATATTTTAAAAAGTATTAAGTAATATTGATTTTTATTGCTTTACTAAAAATATTAATAAAATAAAGCAGGGCTTTTAATTAGCGTATTATATATTTAAACTAACTAAACTTATTTAATTTTTTTATATTAGACTATGTTTTTTATTTTGCAAATTTTTATACGTATTAGGTTAAGATCTAATTTATAATTATAAATAAAAATATAATAATTAATTAATAAAAACAAATTTTTAATTCCTATTTAATATTTTGTAATAATTGTTTATTATTTGCTATATAAAAAAGAAGTTTTTTATAGCCTTAAATAAAAACATGCGTTTTTTATACTTTTTGTTTTGTAATTTTTAAGGTTTCTAAGAATGCGTTCTATTCTATAACTAAAGACTTATTTCCTGTACGCGCGCACTAGCCCTACTATACTATCTAATTATATTTTTATTTAATAAAAAAACAAATATTATAAAATTATTAGCTATATAATACTATAGGAGTTTATATAGATTTTTTAATATACTAGATATATAAATATTAAATAATATAGGACTATTTATTTTTAAATTTATAGCAATAATTAATAATTTTATAAATATTAAGTACTGCTTTAATAGTATTTACTACTTTTAAACCTAAAAAATAATAAAATTAACTAATTAAAAACTAGACTAATAATTTTATTTTTATATTAATAAATATTAAAACAATTAAAATATTTATTTTTTTGTTTTAAACTTTATATATAATTTTTTATAATATTTATTAATTAATATATTACTACTAAAAATAATAATAAAAATTAAAATATAAAACCTTTTAATAGTAAATATTAATAAAATTATTATAAATTCTAATATTAAATAATAAATACTTAAACTAGTCTATTAAACCTAAAATATTTAAAGAATAGCATATAATATAATAATCTTTATATAAAAATAATATAAGCTATAAACTAATAAAAAAAAACGCTTAATAAACTTTAAAATAAA
Organism: Ustulina deusta; assembly: GCA_023159155.1. NCBI lineage: Eukaryota > Fungi > Ascomycota > Sordariomycetes > Xylariales > Xylariaceae > Ustulina > Ustulina deusta. The sequence continues at coordinate 12,358 of JAJNNX010000058.1, forward strand.
AAATAAAATTTTTAAAAAAAAAAAAAGCTTTATAACACAAGTACTAATTATTAAATTAAACTTTTAATTAATCAAACTTTTTAAAATTTTAAAAAAACAAAAGTTTAGCTATATTTTTGATTTGTTTAATTTTTATAAAATAAAAAACCTATTTTATACTAACTAATTATAAAAAATAAACAATAATTTTTTATTTTAATAAATCTAATTATTACTTTTAGCTAAAAATATTAATAATAAAACAAAATTTAAAATTAAATAAATTAAATAATTAAAAATATATATAAAAAATAAAAAGCTATAATACTAAATTGTTTAAAAAAGCTATAATTCTAATAATACCTAATATATAGCTTAAAATTTTAAAAATATATTAATTAAGCTTAACTAATTCTATAAAACTTATAAAAAAGCTTTTAAACTTTTTATAAAATTATAAAAATAAATATATATAGCAATAGTTAATAAATTTATAAATAATTATAAAAATAATAATAAAGCAATATAATATAAAAAAACTATATAAACTTAATATTATTAATAATTTTAAGTTAAAACTATATTTAAATTTTTAGTTTTAAAAAAAAATAGTATAATAGTTAGTATAATTTTAGTAAGACTTGCAAAAATTTTAGACTTATATAGCAATAAAATAAAAAGTTTATATATAAACTAACTTATAATTTTATAGCTATATATATAAAGTTTATATTTATTTACTTTATAAACTTTGACTTTTTTTTTTTTTTTTTTTTTTTTTAGCTTAGAGTCTTTGTCTATAGTATTAATAAACTAGCTATAGAAGCTTTACTTAACTAATCGTAATAATTATTTCTTAAAAGTATTAAAGTAAACATATTAAAAAATTAGTGCTTTATTTATTTTTATTTATTAAAAAAGTTTTACTAAAATTAATATAGGGTTATAAGCTTATATAGCTATAATATTTATTAATATATTTCTAAATATATTATTTATTTTAAGTTGTTCTAGTTCTAATTTAAATTTTGTTTTTTTAGGTCCTAATTTTTTGTTTTTTTCAAATTCTTTTTTTTGTATTAGTTCGCTTAAAACGTTTGTAAAAAAATCTAGTGCTTAATTTTCTTTTTTTTTTATAAAAAAATTTTTTTTTTAAATTATTTAATAATAAAAAGCTAGTTCTACTTAAAAATTAGAGTTGTTTTAATTATTTAAAAACTAAAAATAAAATAAAAATATTTAAAATTAGGTTTTTTATAAATTATTAGTTTTTAAATAATATAAAAATTAAAAGTTTTATTAAAATTATATTAAAATTAAGTTTATATTATAAAATATATAATTTTTTATATTAAATATATAACTAAAAAAAAAAGTTTATTTATATTTTGCTAATTATAACAAAATAAAAAATATATATTTATTTAACATTTATTAATAAATAATTAGTAAGCTTAAAGTAGTATTATGATTAATTAAATAAAGTTTTTATAGCTAGTTTATTAATATTATAAACAAAAACTTTAAACTAAAAAAAAAAAAAAAAAAAAAAAAGAAGTCAGAGTTTATAAGGTAGGTAAATATAGACTTTATATGTATAGCTGCAGAGTTATAGGTTGGTTTGTGCGTAGATTTCTTATCTTATTGCTATATAGGTCTGGAGTTCTTATAGGTTTTACTAAGACTATACTAACTATTATAAAAATTAATAAATAAGTTTGCTAAAAATTTAATTGTTTAAGTTAGATTTTTATTTATTTAAATTTATAAATTTAATTTATTAATAATTTTTATAAGTTTATTTAATATTATATACTAATTTAATAATTTTATTAATAAATAATTGATAAAAAATATTTAAATTTATAAAAGCTTTATATAAATTTTTTTTTAAGTTTATATAAAAATAGTTTTATATATATAAATTTAAAATATTTTATAAATAATAACTATTTAATTAAAGTTATAATAAATTATTAATAAAGTTTAAATTATTTTAGTAATATTATTAAATAATTTTTTAGTATATTTTTTTAATTAGCTTATAATATATTAAAATTAATTATTTTTAGTTCGGAATATAATAATATTTTTATTTAGCTTTTTTATTAGTTTATAAATCTAGTTATTAAATAAAATTTTATTTTTTATATTTTAGCTTTTTTAATATAAATAAAGTTTAAAGCACTAAAAAATAAGCTAATAAAATAAAAAATAAATAAAATAATAAAACTAAAAAGTTTAAAATTAATATTTTTAAATATATTTTTTATTATTAAATTATAGTTATTTTTTAAAAGTACTAAAGTAAACATAGCAAAAAATTAATACTTTATTTTTTTTATTTATTAAAAAAAAATTTATTAAAACTAACGTAAAATTATAAATTTATATTATTATAATATTTTTTAATATATTTTTAAATATATTATTTATTTTAAGTAGTTTTAGCTTTAGTTTAAATTTTATTTTTTTAAGCTTTAATTTTTTGTTTTTTTTTAGATTTTTTTTTAAATATTAGTTCGTTTAAAATGTTTATAAAAAAGTTTAATATAAAATCTTTTTTTTTTTATAAAAATTTTTTTTTTAAGATTATCTAATAGTAAAGGGCTAGCTATACTTAAAAACTAGAATTATTTTAATTGTTTAAAAACTAAAAAAAAAAAAAAATTTATTTAAAATTAAGTTTTTTATAAATTATTAGCTTTTAAATAAAATAAAAATTAAAAGTTTTATTAAAATTATATTAAAGTTAAGTTTATATTATAAAATATATAATTTTTTATATTAAATATATAACTAAAAAAAAAAAGTTTATTTATGTTTTACTAACTATAACAAAATAAAAAATATATATTTATTAAATATTTATTAATAAATAATTAATAAGCTTAAAATAATATTATAATTAGTTAAATAAAGCTTTTATAGCTAGTTTATTAATATTATAAATAAAAATTTTAAACTAAAAAAAAAAAAAAAAAATCAAAGTTTATAAAGTAAATAGATATAAACTTTATATATATAGCTGCAAAGTTATAGGTTGGTCCATACGTAGACTTCTTATTTTATTGCTATATAGGTCTAGAGTTCTTACGGGTCTTACTAAAACTGTACTAACTGTTATAAATGCTACAAGCTATAAAAGAGGATTTTTTAATGTATAGATTTTTTTATTATAATTAACGGAATAACAGGACTAAAACAGAAAACAATTGACAATCTATATATATGCTGCAGTAGGAAACCAGCATAAAGGTTCGAATCTGTAAGCTTTTTACTAATTGTTATGTTTATAATATGGGTAGCAAAGTTGTAGAAGAAATGGAGGTAATTGATATGACACCACTGTGAGGGGTAATATATAGGCACTGTCCCTTGTACCTTCCCACAGTTTCTTTAGGGAAAGTATACAACCTTCTTTCATGCTTTTATAAGACAATATTTTTTACTTTGATTGATTGTGGCCGGTTACTCCTAAGGGACACGGATGATATACCTTTATTCCAGGGTGATTCCTTTATGTAGTGAAAGGCTAAGGTACCTCTTTAAAGACTGTTTATTTTAAAATATGTATTCCTTAAACTTGCTTTCTTGTTTAAGTCGAGCCTTATGTGCCCAACCTTTATTCATAGTTATTAACAAAATCGTTCCAGAAATTAGTCGCCCTACTCATTGGGGTAAAATGTCCCGGTCTTTGCAATGTGGGCCATCTTATTGCAGACTGTAAGTAGATCATAGTACTGGAGGTGTTGGTGCGTTCTAAGCTTGGCTTAACAGCGAGTATTACTGTCGATTTTCTAGACCTCAACCTGTTGGCCGCGGAGATGTGCGCCGACGTTATCCCGCCCACGTACCCAGAGGCAGGGAGCTTTCTGCCATCCCAGCTCAAGCCACGCTATAGTGATTGTAGACTATTATAGCTGTTACGAAATAAGGGTGGCATTCACGTAGCCTCGCAATAAAAGGTCTTACTACTTGGTATAGGAAGAGAAGATGGGCGCAGAAACTTATCTCTGACAGGCTAGTTACCCAAGAAGAGATGTAACGAGTTATGATTGAGTCCGTGTGGCTGCCTAGCCGGTGGACTACTCCTGACTCAGAGATCTAGGTTAAGCGACTGATCCCTTTGTTTAACTACTGGATCTGCTTTGAAGAAATAGAATAGCTGGAAAGAAATGGAATCTACACTGGTGTTTTATTTGGCGACAACTATATACCCCTTTCTCTTTATCATACAAAACCAGAGAATCGTAAAAGTGTCTAATAAGCTGTTTTAAGAGATAAAGGGGACGTAATGAAGTCTATTATCAGTTCATACAAAGAGCATATACGAGGCTGTCATACCACTTTGTCCGTATTACCAGGCTATCTGAAACGATCCAAGGTCGAGACATTGTGCTTAACGCGTTGGCTAGCTACGCATAGCACTAATTAAATCCCACTCGCGCTTGAGCTCGCTCGCTTTTTTCAAGCTATTTGGCCATTGTTATCCCTTATCTTACGTTCAGCCTATACAACATCTATCATAGGCCATATAGCGCAATAGTTGAATACGCCTGGCAATAGACTTGTTATATAATAGGCAACAAATATAAACAGGTTCAAATCTTGCTACAGCCCCTTTTTAACCTAGCTTAATCTAGTTAATAATAAAACCTTAACTTCTAATAAAAATAAGCTTTATTATAAAGCTTAATAGCTAGACAGCTTTTTTTTATATAAATACTTAATTTTAATAAGTTTTTTTATTTAAATAATTTTTTCTTTTTAATAAAAACAAAAATATTTATTTTAGTTTTAGATCTTCGCACTTTAATAAAAAACTAAAATCAAAAGCAGCAGGTTAGCTTATATATTGTTAGTTTTTAGTCTTTCTAGTAATAACAATTTTTTATCACCTATAAAGGGCGTTTATTGTTGCTAGTACTAGTTGTTTTTAATCCGCCTCTTTAAGGAAGTGCTCTAACCTTTTTTTTTAACAATATTAAAATGGATGCAAACCTACGTGAAGGCTTGCGGAGTTAGCCCAAAACTTGCCGGCGTCAGATACAGCGGAAACCAATACAGGTCTCGAAGGGCCACAGGAAAAGGATTCAGAGTAGTCAGGAGGGATACAGGGCATGAGGTAACTCATGATTGATTCTTGCCTCATTGCATGGCTGGGCTGGGCTATTAAATAAGCGATTGGCTATCGGCTTGGATCTACCTGTTGACCTAGCAAACACACAAATCTCATTCTTGTTTGACTTCCTCACCCCAAGTCTGCCGTTCCCTCTTTATTAGATCGGTCATGACCTCGGGCTTAAAGATGGTGCTGTCGGCATCGGAGGCACGAGACATTACTTGGGTAAAAGTAAGAGGTGTTAGTTTTGCTAGCGTGTATAGGCCTAGCGATAATCCAAGGAGGGTTGACAGGATACTCACAGCGTGGACACCACCGTTCAGCTGTGTGGTAGCGGGGGACTTTAACGCTGGCGACAGCTGCTGGGACGTAGACAACCCGGATTATCACGGCGGCGCAGCCCTTGCCAAGACAATGCGTGACCACGGCCTAGACCTGATCTCCGAGCCAGATGTGCCTACGCACGACGATGGGAACGTGCTAGATCTGGCCTTTTCGGACATCACGATGGCAGAGGCCGCAATCAACGAGGCGCTGCACTCCACATCAGACCACGAGACGCTACGGATTGCCGTGCCGGCTACCAAGGTCCTCGACCATCGGCCCGAGAATAGGAGGTGGACTGTCCCAGATGACCGTTTGCCAGAACTTGTGGATATAGTCAGGGATAGAGCCCACGAACTCCCGCCTCTAGGTTTTAGCAGAGAAGAGCTAGACTTTTTTGCTAAGGCCCTGGTCGGTATTATCCAGGGTGCTGTATGTCTACTCGCGAGGCAAGTTCCTATCAGCCGCTTGAATTTCATTCTGGTTTTGAGGATTGGAAACCTTAAGGGTTGTGTCAACGTGGGGACTAGTTTCGGTCAGATCTCCAACTATTCATACCAGACGAAGAGGCAAAAATGTTAGGACTAGCAGATGATCAGGCATTAAGATTCAATATATCGCAAGCTAATATTCTCTCATCGGCAATTGAGCTGTACGATATTGTTATGGAGGTAAAGGAAATTATTGGAGCTTCTAAGGACCTAAACGCCACAATTTGCGCCTTGGCCGACAACATGACTCTCTATATTCGCGATCAAGGGTATAATAGTTCGGCGCATTATGGAGTCGCTCGCAAATGGGTTCTCCACTACCGTATACGATAGGAGTTCCTCCTCCCACCGCTAAGTCTTACGCTTACTGGATGCTTCTTCCTATTGTATACCATATAGGAGACCCAATCTGTCGGGCTGATAGCTTGGAAAGAAAGCACACTAGCTACCCTCGTCCATGGGCTGGACGCTTTAACAAGGGCCAAAATGATGCTAGCAGATGCTCCAAATTGTGGCAGCTGGTGCTTATATAATCCACACGGGATCCCGTATCTGTATTGGGCGCCACCTAGGCACGTTGTGTGGCACGTGCATCTGGGTCTGCTTTATATAAGCGGTTGCTCGGCCATCCGATGCGGATCCAGCGGGACCCCGCGTTTCTCCTTGCGCGCCAATCGCGTCACAATGCTTCGCTTCGCGCGCTCACCTCTTGAGCCATGCCCTCTTTCCTCTTTCCTCGCATACACTCAATTCTGTCCTTCTCTTGCCCAACGCGATTTATAACCGTACAACCGAATGAACATCATTTCGTGGCTCGAAGGCGTCGATACCGAAGCCTCGGGCAATGCTGATCCGCAGCAGCTGCCGGAGACCCGAAAGCGTAGACAGCAACAACAAATACCTACGCCGGCGGCATCGACAACCGACAGCCCTAGCGCAGTGCTTCCGCCTACCAAGCGACGACGGCCCGATGGCAATAATGAGGGTGATGTAGACCTAGATCGCACTCCGAGGGCAAGGAGTGGCAAGGCATTGTCCATTTCGGATACCGGCAGCTACTCATCAAACAATTCAAGAATATCTCCTACTAAGCGCCTAGCGAAGCTCGAGCTTGCCCCCGACAGTCCCGTCTCCACACAACAGATTATCAGAACGGATCACCGTATACCGGCAGAACTCAAAACTATCCTGAGAGACCTCGACAGCTTTCAAAATCGGAACGGTATCGTGCCTGAATATCTTGCGGCCGAGATACAAACGTGTGCGGAATACAACGACAACTTCTACAATTTTGCGCCTTCTACATTCGAAAGAAGCGATGGAGCAACCCGTCTTCCTGTCTCCTCCCCACAGCTTTCTTTGCACCAGATCTTGAAAGTTTTCAAATCAGCCAAAGAGTGTCTCAACGAGGACCATGCGGAAGCAACGTGGAATACCCTCGTTCACTGGCCGGTGTTCGAACTAGCCCTGGGGTCTATAGCTGATGTGTCAGAGAGAGCACGATCAGCCTCGGCCCCCGGGCATGGAACAGAGACAGCACAGCCAGCCTCGGTCCCTGGGGATAGAACAGAAGACCAGGGACGGGAAGATCAAGTTCGTGTTTGTGGCATGCCTTGTACAGCAGCCAGACTAACAGGCCATGCGCGCGGTTCTAAAATGGTAGATTATTGTATCTTCATCGAGCCCGGGCCAGATGAAGCTGCAAAGATCAACGAGTTACGGGAGAGATGGGAATACATCAATCACACTGATTACAACCCGCTCCGCCGACGACCTATCGTCCTTAGCGCCGAGTCTAAGAAGCCCGGCGAAGGATTTAAGAATGCGCAATTGCAGCTCAGCGTCTGGCAAGCTGCGCAGTGGAAGTTCCTTTTGGATCTCTTAGCTGGAGAATCTGAAGGGACGCAAGTGCCAGCGGCCATTCCCTTCCTCCCCGCTCTTATCATACAAGGCCACGACTGGTATTTTGCTGCCAGCACAAGGTTTAACAACGAGACAGTACGTACATCTTTTGCTGGTATATTCTCACTGTCCGATGTATTTCCTGCGGTTCCGTTACTGTCTTTATCACTTACTGTATAATCCTGATTGACTGCCTCGCAGATACTGTGGATAAAGCAACCTATCGGTGCAACCGAAAGTATTCTCGGTATATTCCAGATTATTCACGCCTTGCGTCATATTGCGGCCTGGATACGTACCACATACTGGCCTTGGTATAAGCGTGCGGTTCTACATTTACCTGTAGGGAAGGCATCGGGAAACACTGTATAAGAATATCCCCCTATGGTGGATCCTTTGTCTCTAGTATACTCCTTTTCTCCTACAGTACACGGTCTTATCCTTAACTGTAAATCGTCCCGTCCTGTCGGGTCACGATGTGGCCTCGGAACTTTCTGGCGGCCGCTTTGGACACATACAAATCGCCACGATTTTCCAGACATCACATTCTGATATCTAAACATCACCTTAAACTGATTTGCCTCTTCGGCCATCCTCGATTCGAAGGCGAGGACGCTTGGGGCTTTGGTGAGCCAATTTCGGATTTGCGCGGCGCGTAGGAGCCAGAGCCATATTCGGCTTTTGGACAGGGAAAGAATCCTTGGATGCTTGATAGTCGGCACGAATGCTATGCTCCATATCTGGACCTCAAGTATCTTGCGGTACCTTGGCCGCAATCTTTTGTAATCTGGGGTATTATTTAGTATCGTCCAACTTGGTGAGTCCAGAAGCAGACATAATGCCATTGCACTGGTGGTTTATACCACTAAACCACTGATGCTGAGGTTTCGTGTCATGACACATGGGAAGTCGTCCTGGAAAAGACCCCATGTTAGAAGGCAGTGGGTTCATTAGGCAATTTTGCGCATCGCGGGAATAATTTTTGCGCTAGTTCAACTAAGTGGAAAATTAGCTCGGAAAGTTAGTTTGTTAACACTTTCTCTAGACCCACAGAAGCTCTGTTTAACGAGCACCACAAAGTGTATAAGTAATTACTAATCCTGTCCTTATCCACAAGTTGCTTCTTCTATACTGTAGTCGTATTCATGGGCTAAATTACTATGTTGTTAGAGAATGAAAACATATGGAGCCAAGTGATCGTCTCGTCTATCTCATCTGGAGCATTAGTTTAAATAATCACTCCGGAATAGTGATGAAGCCGTAGTAGGTTCCTCTTGAGCTACCTAGTATGCTAGGGAAGTAACTGCCAACAGCCTTTGCTACCGTAGATACTTGGATCGGCCGACGAGGCGATCCCGATGCTGAGAATCGGAATCTCAGATGCTAGAAAGCTAACCAGACCCCCTCATGAGCTAACACTGGAGCTGTCCTCCCTTGGCGTGACTCAACAATGTCTAGTATTGATTAGACGTAACACAGAGATGATGAAAGGATTGTGGAGGAACCCGCAGATGCAAGATCATTAATATGGCAATGTTTGAGTTGTAGGTCATTGTCCAGTCTCATTACATGCGGAATAGCCAATGCAGTACAGTAGTACAGGTGAGACCAGCTGGTTTGGTACTCTCAAAGAGGAGCTGTCTGTGTAGCCTTCGTATTGAAACGTGACTGAATAGAAGAAGCATCGATGCGCGAATTTAAGGAAGAATTGAATGTGCTACAATAATGGTTAAGAGGAAGATTGAAAATGCAGTGGCGCAATGTGACTTGGAATGGGCTTTTCATTACTAATTTTCCTGTTGTACAACATGATATTGGCAGAGGTGCGATGTCAACTAGAAATTGGGTGACGATATCCTTCTCTTCTAGATACCTAGCAGACCAATGGCAAATTACTCATGAAACAGGGGTTGCCAATGGAAAGCACGCCTCTTAACCAAGCGGTGTAAAGAGCTCGGTACTGAGCCATAGGGGAGAAATAATATATATAAAATGATGTATGCGACTCACTAGACAATTTGTCGCACTTTCCATGTACCCAGAAGACGATTCCCCAGAACTCGTTTTATCTCAATCGTAACGAGACCATAGCTTCAGCGTTGCGATCTTTCCACGCCTAGAGTTCCCAGAGTGTCCTTCCAAAATGGGTTACCAACCTGTCTCCTACTTGCCAATTTGGAACATCCGAGAAATAAGACAAGCGACAAGCTACCTGATAGCAAATTTGGTGAATGGAAATCTAGATGCGAATTTGTGCGAAAATTAAAAACGCAATTCGTACTATCGTTTTGAGCTGGGGACCCAAAATGGCGAGTTTTCCTATCTACTCTGTATGGAAACATTTGCCAATTGTGCCAGGGCAACTAAAGTGTTGCTCTTCCTGAAAATGCCGACTCTTGCGTCGTTCTGTAGGTACGTATGAGCTCTTGCCTAGATAAAATAGGCAATGCCTTCTTCATACTACCCTGCTGGGCAACACCTGGCCATGACATCGCTCACCACCACTCCCGCGTCACTACATCAACAGCTCAGACTATGGCGGTTTAATCAATCCAATATTCGGCATCAGGTGTTCTAATAGTCTCTACGATTAATTCATTGTCCATTATTCCACTGGTTGATATCCCAAAGTCATGCGGCATAAATGGTCCAACTTGAGTAACCATGGCGAACCTAGCAGACCCAAGATATGTGGAACAACGTAACGAACTCCACGATGTGCTACGATAAAGCTCACTTCTGATTGAATCTAGGGCTGGTTCAGCGAAACTCGAACGCTCGAGGCGTTGGTTTATTTACCACCCGTTCTCTCACAGCCGGCTCTCTTCTCCTCAATGAGCCTCTCTTATTCGATGTCGAGGGTTTGGGGGCAGGTCTTCTTACCCGCGTATTCAACGAGTACATTCAGCTTTTTGATAACGCAAAAAGAAGATATCAGCAACTCAAATGCAACGAAGTCGTCCACACACCCCTAAGAAGTGCCGGTTCCAGTAATGCAATGTTACAACATGCACAGGAAAGGCGGCGTGTCCTGGCTATCTTCGAGACGAACCATTGCGCGATAGGCGATGGTAGATACGGCATATTTCTTAAATTCAGCAGGCTCAATCATTCTTGCACTCCAAACGCATTTTGGTGGTATGTTCCAGAGCCCCGTATGATGTATGTCCGGGCGATGCGAGATCTTGCGCAAGGGGAGGAAGTGTTTATTGGATATGCATGCACTTCAACTATGGGCCCTTATTCAGATCGCGCCATACGACTACCATTTACTTGCAAATGTTCAACCTGCCGCTCCTCAAGCCGGCAAGAATCAGACAGAAGACGGGTACAAATCAAGACACTACACGCGCGTCTCAAGGCTCGTGTTAAACCCGTCCTGGAAGGGGAGTCTTTGCTCCAAAATTACCCCGAGCCGGTAGGTATAAACCTGGCACGAGCATTTCTCTTCCTCGTAAGAGAAGAAAATCTTTATGCAGAGCTCGTCACAGGCTACAAATTCCTTGCCGTTTTCCAGATGCGTAACGGACGTAAAGACGAGGCGGCGCAATCACTTTCCTTAGCAGAAGAGCAAGACCAAATATGTCGCGGGGAGACGGACTAGGAGACACTTTCCCTTAAGCAAATATGGGACGAAAAAACGGAATTAGGATTGTGGTACGAAGAGCCAGGTGATTCTCAACAAATAACTTGACGCCTCAAAAGATGGTCCGGCACTGTTTTGTCATCAGCTTGGTAATTGGCGGTGCCATGGTTACGATTATTCGCAACAGAGTTTGAGATCAGCGAGGTGGGAAAAAAAACCAAAAAAAACCTCAAATTTCAAGATATCTTCTATACGGATTATGGGATTACAACAGCGTCACAGTTAAGATGAACGATCAAGTTGAGAACAACGGGGTTAGTAGAGTATAGCATAGCGTCTTCATAGTCACACTTCACCAGGTTACCTCGAGTAGGGAAGAGGCGCATACAGGGGAGCCTAGAACAACAAATATCCTCTTCACAGAACTTTGGAATGGCTTAACCTAATAGACCTACCTTATGCTAATTGTACCCTGATACACTTCCCAATGAATTACCGGTTGTCAAACGTGACACTTGGTAATCCCGTTACATTATCTAGAAGTCTAAGTTACCATCATAAAACGGCGGATTTGGGAGTCTTAGATGTAGCATATGGATCGTAAATATCCCAGCCTCCAAATTCCGACACCTGAGACCTGTGGTGGCCGAAAGCTTCAGCTCCTCAGAACTCGATTATATTTCTATTTTGTGAGTCATTTCCCCTTCGGGACCCGTACGAAATCGGGTCGTGGAATTGACTTCGTGTACCGGAACTATCTAGCTCGTGTTTTAAGCCATTTGAGGTTGGTGGGTGTATGAGACAGCGAGTAGTCTCGAGCTTAAGGTTATCTCAGGCCTAGATAGGAGGGAGGGTACACCATTGAGGTTATCATTGCTAAAGATCAATGAAGTATCATTGAGAGTACGTATCAATGGCGGTATCAATGAGGGTGTCATTGAGGGCGCATACTATAGGGGCCGACTGAAGGGCCAGCATTGTTCTAAGTAGGGATTGTAGGGCATATCATTAGGGAATACAATGCGCTGAAGGAGGAGCAAACAACACTGCATTGTGGCTATGTTTGCGTACAAATTAGCGAACCTATTCTTCAATGGGATCAGTGGTAGAATAGAATACGCCCAGGCAGCTAAGGGCCAGGGCGACGGGTGTGCTTTGCCCGCCAGAATATTTTATAAATACCAGGCCGGGCCAGCCCTTCCTTGTCCTTTGCTTCTCATGCATACCTTATTCAAGGGATCTCGCCAACCACCATCATCGACATACTAACACGCTATATTTCACAAGTATTTCTGCCAAGTTCATTTGTCGGCTCCTGGACATGAGGATAAACTGTCTGCTCCTCCCCGGTCACTGCACCCTGCCCCCTCACTACACACTCCCCTTCGCTGCACCCTCCCCCCCCCTTTTCCCTCGCTGCACCCCTCTGTCACTGCCCCCCCTTTTCACTTCCCCCTCGGGAGCAGAGGTAAAACCGCCGTGCCTGAGCATGCGCGAAGCGGCTCCGTCGAAGGTTGCATGCGACGTTAAACACGCAGACCCCTCTCGAACTAGAGGTTAAACATTCATCCCCTTCTCGCTGCACCCCTCTGTCACTGCCCCCTTTCTCACTGCCCCTCCCTTCTCACTTCCCCCTCAGGAGCAGAGGTAAAATCGCCGTGCCTGAGCATGCGCTAAACGGCTTCGTCCAGGGTTGCATGCGACGTTAAACAAGCAGACCCCTCTTGAACTAGAGGTTTAAAATCGTTCGCCCCCCCCCCCTGCCCTTTTCCTTTCAAGTTCAAGCTTCAAAGTTATTAGTCCAACAAATGATCCAATATCACTCCAGTCCAACTTCACTCCCCTTCTCCCACCTCCCGCATGCATGCATATGTCATATTCCCCCCACTTACACCCAGCACTCTTGGATTAACAGTCGAACAAGTAGCGGAGAGCGACAGGTCCGGACCTGTAGATGTAGAAAACTGGAGGGGGGAACTTCGAGAGTCCTCGGGCGAGTGGTGGGCCTCCAACTCATTAGCTATTTCGATGTATCTGTAGCTGTACCTACAGTTATGCCGAGATGTAAAGTAAACAAATTGGAAAAAGGAAAGGGCGGTTGGGGGGTTGTGGCTACAAGAGCCCTTGGGTATGCGGTGGGCTTCCATGCTATATAGATGCAGATATAGGTGGAAATGTGGCCATGAACGTAGACATAGGAGGGGAAACATCGAAATGAGATTTAGAAGGAGGATACGGTGTGAATAAAAGAACCATGATTCATATTTATTTTTTATACTCGTGATCTATGAATTAAATCGTAGAACCAATGTACCAGTTCGGGGGTTGTAATAATGCTTCGCTAGGTATTTATTTGTCATAAATGCATGACAAAATGTGAGCTGGGTTGTAGTTAAGTGGAAGCGAGCAACTGCTCGATAGTATTTAGGATAGTATTTAGATACATCAATTGAAAGCTTAAGGTGTTGTCATTTTCTATATCTTGAAATCTCATGTTTACACCAAGATCTAAGTGGTAAATGGATATTTTAAAAGACATCATTAATACCAGGATTCACGCAATGACATGTCCAGGAAGCGGCGTCGTCAGGTTAGCTATACGATCGAGCTCTTAAACGTAAGTTAGTGGGGGAGGGGCTTATATAATGCGGACATCTACTCTTCTAGTTTCCGTATTTTGTCTTATCCTTTGGAATCTCGCCAGCGGAGCTTGGGCTGCAATCCGGGTGGCATAATTCATTACTGTGGTTATTGTTATACTTACATCTTGCTATTTCGTTGCTATCGTAGCAGACGAATATCATGAATCGACATGCACCGATAATATTAGTCATCATTACCTAGGTACCTAGGTAGTCAAGCAGAAGTAAGGTAAGTAGGCAACAAGGTGACAAGACATCATCTCCAACTACTGCGCGTACCTATGTGAGAGAACCGAAGCTTAATTTGACAGGGAATTTAAAAAAAATTATCGTTTTATATTGACATGGGTTATCAATAAAGGTCAGTAAATGGGGTTCGGGCGATGCTGTGCTGTCATCAGCATCCTGACCACCCATCGACTCATCAACTAGGCGTGGTGAATACCGATTTAAACTACTGTGAAGTATATACTCTTGCGTTGCGATACTATCATACATAAAATCCTTCATGCCAACGTGACCAAAACCCACTCCCTACTCTCATCAACCCAAGAGCTCTCATCAACCTCAGCGGCACAAACCCTCTCAGCAACATGCTCCGCGCGATCCATCCAGTCAACGAGCAGGAGATACAGTTTCCGCTCCGCGCGCACATCCTTGTAGCGATAATCGTCAAGCTTGCGCGAGACGACAATGAAACTCAATTTGCCCTCGGGCTTCGCGACTTGGTAGGGCCAAAAGGGGATCAGCTGGCCAATTTCCTCGTTCGCGCCCAAGGAACTGTATATCTTGCCCTCTCTCGTTTCCAGTTGCGCATGGCTTGTCCAGAAGAGCAGACGTCCCGAGTCCTTGAATCCGTCCCCGGCGTGAATCAGATGCGGCGGGACAGTAGTGTCCTGTTTCCAGCCCGCGGAGGTCGAAGCGTCAATACCGTACATGTTGACCTTGCGCGTATCCTCGAGCTTGGTTTCAGATGTAGTGAGCGGTGCCGCCTTGCCGTGGACATCGAGCTTCATGATATTGAGCTCCGGCGCAATATTCACCTGCCTAGGAATGGAACGCGTGACGCCCTCCAGGAACATCCACCCAAGCCAGGACCAGCTCGGAAAAGGGATTTGATAACTCGACCCGTCGGGCGCGAGCACCCGATGTGTTTCCCGTCGTCGAGTTGGGAGGTTTTTAGGGAGGTCGGCGTCGTAGTACCAGACGATATTCACCCACGCCAGCGATAGGCCAAACATGCAGGACACGGAGTGTCCCCAGTAGAACTCGTGTCCCGAGTTCAAGGAGACGCGATTCAGCACGCCCGTAAATGCGTTGAGAATATCGCCCGGCACTCTCAAATGACGCTTATTATATGCCGCGATCATAGAGCCCAGTTCATCATAGCTGAAGTTCGCGCCGCCGAACTCGCCGAAGACGGTATGGCCAGATAGCACTCGCCAGATTATATCGCCGGGCTGGACAGTCGTCGGGAAGTCTTCAAATGCGATGGCCTCGCAGTGTTTCGCTGACTCGCAGGACCAGTACACCTGGTCCGTCGTGATCACTAGTGAGCGCCGTGAACACAGACCTTCTTGGAATGTCCAGCCACGCGTGCGCCATGCGGATGCCTGGTAAGCCTCGTCGAGCCGCAGAACATTCATGAGGCTAAGGTTCTCTGTCACGCGTGCCGTACGCTGGACAATTGTCCGCGGTGCATTGTTCATGCCTGGTAATCCATCTAATGATGTCCCGCTTGCGGCTACGATGGTTAGGGCTGCACCCGAGTACACGAGGTCCATCTGCGGGAGCTGTATGGCCATATCGGCGTCCGAGTCTTGGATCACACATAGCCTGTCGACCCAGAGGTAATTAACTCCCAGCTCGCGCGTAAGCCAGATTGCGTCGTCGATCGTTTTTGGGAGTGATTGCGAACCTAACGCGCCTGGGACTTGAAAGTCCGCCAGAGTCTCTTCTGTGGTGCTCTGAACCGGCGCGAGCTCTTCACCCCATACATAACTCAGCGTGAAATAAAGACAAGGGGTCTGGATATCGACGATGCAGCGCTGCGTCACGTCGATGAGACGAAAGTTGCACGGCCAGACTGTTCTTGGTGTAAGCCATGATGGCTGCTCACACGTTGTGCCGTGATTTTGAAGGCAAGTATCATACCACTTCTTCAGCAACCGAATGCTCACCTCTGGCTGTACGGTGCGACCAGTAGGAAACACGGCGGAAGGGTTCGTCCCGTTAGCATAGTCCTCGACAGTAGGGAGCGGATGCAGACAAGGATGTAGCTGCATGAAAGTCTGAGCGGTAGATTGGACAGGTGTAAGGCCAGCGAGGACTAGCAGCCGATTGAGGCTGTTATTGCGTGGCTCGCCTGTCGTAGACTCGGGACCATCGAGGAAAGCACCGCGTTCACCAAGCTTTCTCAAATTCACAGACGAGTCAGGGTTCAGAATTAGTTGCGCGAAAGCTTTATCTAACAGCATTTCTGTTTGCGAGATACTACCACTCAGGATTCCAGAACCAAGGCGGTTCCGACCACAGAAGAACGCAGAGGTGATTCGCTCCGGATGTTCGAGGAACTCGGCGATGGGCCACCACGGCTTTAGGGCTTGTGATGCATGGCTGATGAGTTTACACAACTCGCATGTATTTTGATTTGACCTGATGGTGCCTAGATTATTTTCACCACACTTGACTTGTCGTCCATTTTCAAGGTCAGTGTTTGTCGGGTTTCGTGTCAATAATTGTTCCCAGTCAATAGACCGGCAGAAGTGGCAAAGATTGGTGGCCAGCATTGTGAGTAAGCTTCGATGCGATCACGTTTCAATGATAGAACAGCCTCGCAAAACTACTTGTCCCATGTGACCTTACAAGAAACATTATTTTCTTCTCACACCTGTGATGGAAGCGGAGGGGCTTATCTCATCTGCCAAGGAGTCCAGATGCTGCTAAATTCCGTGGTGGGCAAGGCCGCCCATATCGACGCGAAAGGAAACGCTCATGTCGGAACGACTCATTCTAGGCCAATCTCCTAATTAGTTATAATCAGATATCTATGCTTTACGCTTGCTCTTTGCTTTACTGCTATTCGTGGGCTTCGCCTTCGTCTTTGCTTCCGAGCTATCACTTTTAGCCTTGTTTCCAGCTTTCGGCTTTTCGAGAGCCTTGGGATCAAGACCCCGTTTTCGCATTGCATTCCTCTTCGCGGGCTGCATGTATTTGGCATCTTCATCATCATCAAACCCGCCAAAATCGTCGTCTCCCGCTGCCTGGGCAAGGACCTTATCGTCGGCCAAGATAGGAGTCTTGTCAACCACCTCTTCTTGTTGTCTTGGAGCAGACCCGGTCGTATTTTTGAGAACATGAGGAACGCCGATGTTGGTCTGTAGAGTCTCTTGAAGTTCGGCTTCGGCGGCGACCTCCTCTTGAGCTCTTTCCTTGTCCAACTTCCGGGATAGACCGACGATGTTGGCAGCCGTAAGTCTCTCCTCGGCGTCGCCGTCGGAATCGTCTTCATCCTCGGAGAACATGGCTCTGCGCTTCCCCTCGCCCCCCGAGTCGTAAACGGAATCGTCCGATCCTAGGAAGTCGTCTTCGAGGTCGAGCTTGGGTTCAGGTTTGCCTTTCTTGGATTTCGACTTCGCTACTTTGCCATTCCGCGACGGGAGAGGCCGGGCCACTTTCGCATCCTTCGGTTTTCCATTGGCCTTGCTACCCACCTTGCCATTTTGCGCCTTTCGCTTCTTCGTCTCCGGCACATCGTCAACGGGAAGTCCAGCTTTGCGCTTGAGTCTCGCAAAATGTGCTTCGGACAGAGGCTCTGGCACGCCCTGGTGCTTAAATCGGTTTCCAGTACCCATTCTGGCCAAGTGTATTCACGCAAAGACCGGGTTGCCACCAATTCATGTTGTTGTACAGGATGTCGACTAACTTGTACCCGGTGGGTGCTGTTCAAGCATCGGACCAGAGACCTGCTTCCATCAACTTTTTTTTGAGAGAGATCCATATTGATAAGCCGATAAGAAACACGTTATCTGATACCTCCTCGATGGTGGGGCTGGCGGGAGCTCCAGCCACACAGTGGGGCTGCATGTCTCAACTCAATTCATCAGCATGTGGCCTCGTCATGACCAGAACGTTACTCTCTACTCAACAGCTCAACACCTATAGATCTACGGAACTTCTCGCATAGACCAAATAACTACACAACCTTGGGCATAATGACAGAAGTAACTTTCGCCAAATCCTTCCTCGCCGCGCTGGACGGGCGTCCAATCAAGGTATCGCCGGACCATGTCGAAGACCCCAAGACCTACCAAGCCCGCGGCGCTGTACGTGTCCTCCATTCGTACCGCAGTCGCAGTTTGGCGACGTGTGGTGCTGGCGTTGCGAATGCCGACAGGCACTAATTGGATAAGCAGTACATCCTTCCCAAGATGCCGAAAGCGATAAGCAAACGCAAAGGCACGAGCGTAGCGCCAGGCCAAGAACGAAGTCTCGTCGTAACCGTCAAATCGCTCCGCAACCCTCCGCTTGATCTAAGACTCTCCTCCCAAACGCTCAACACCTCGATACATGATGTCAAGGCCGCTGTAGCTAAAGAGACCGGGATCGCCGAAGACAAGATCAAGATCCTACACAAGAAGAAGCCTATCCTTGATAGTAAGGTGTTGAAAGACCTGGTTGGTGAGGACGATACAGCTGTCGAATTCTCTGTGATGGTCATGGGGGGTGCAGCAACTGCTGCCGCAATAGGAGGAAAGCAAGACACGCAGAATGAAGTCGCCCAAGGTTTGAGCGGCGCAGATGTCCTACAAACACAGGATTTCTGGGCTGACCTTAAGGGTTTCCTACTACAACGGATACGAGATGAACAATTGGCAGCCGAGCTCACGAGTACATTCCAGGAGGCATGGAAAGCTAAAGGCTGATGTCATGATGAGGTTAGGTATTAAGTGAGACGCACTGGTACTATGTCACGGTTCAACGCATGGTAAATAAAAGAACAGATACATCGGAATTGCCATGGGGTTTAAATGTGCAACGAGAATGCTCTAAAGCCCAGGAATAACTAAAGTGGTGTGGTGTAGTGTATTATTGATCAACATCGAATCTGGAGTCGTGTGTCGAGCAACCCCCGTAATAAGCTACCAAACTACAGCTCGTTGTAGGTCTGCAGCAGACAGACTTGCAACAAATTTCCCCTCGTTGCGGTATCGTGGACTTCGCAGGCTAGAACTACCCAGTCAAGCCTTTTATCTTTCCGTCTAATTCATGCCACTCCTGCACTCGGCGCACTTAACCAGCCAGACCCTTGCTGACAACCTTCAGCACTGTGTCGTGCTCAATATCATCTGGGTCGTTGGCTTGGAGCTCAACGGCAACGCCGTTGAGTGAGCGCTTGAGGCCTTCTTTGGACGAGGCGTACACCATCTTGGGCTACAGGACGGTTAGTCTAAAAGGTGGCGTATGAAGATACCGGATCGGGTATACTAACCATGACACCAGCATCATCTGGGGACCAAGCGATGAAGGTGATCTTGTTTCTGTGTCTGCTGTAAGCATGGTGAAGCCCCCGCGCTGAATTGTGTTACCAACCGGGAACCCTCTCCACTAGCGAGGCTGTACTCGAAGTCGTAGACGGCGTATCGGGGACCCTTGCAGACGGCGCCCTAGCAAGGATGTGAGTATGGCAAGAAGTTAACTGAGGGCGCAGCCGCAGCTTACGCTCTTGGTCTTAGAGGTAGCTTGGATGAGCTTCTCGCGGAAGACCTCCCAGTCCTTATTCGCAGAGGCGTCCTCGATTACAATCTCCCGGTTGTCGTCTGACAGCTTGAAGATGATGTATTTGTACTTCTTAGCGAGTTTGAGATCGTTGAATGCAGATATGCATTCTTGCGAAACGTTGGCTCTAGATGGGTAGCACTGTTAGCTACGGCTACCCAAATTTGCCAATCAAAATTTCGAACGTCGGTAGAGCGGCGCATGATTGCTCATACGATCGCGTGCGGGGAGACGTTCAGAGGTGATGATGACACTTTGGAGAGGGAGAGCAAACCCTGATTGAGACTGCGAGAGAGTGGCAAGTCAGCGACGAAGCGCCCCTGTTCGGGAGACGATGGGAGCATGTTCTTACCATGGCGGCGGTTTACGAGTTGAAGGCGAGGGAAGATTCAGAGAGCTATGGAGTGTGGTCAGCGCCGACAGCACTGGGCGCGCGGGGAGAGACGAGTAGATATAGGGAGCGAAATTCGTGATAGGGAGGGTTACAGCAGGCAGAACTAACAGAAGTGAATGGAATAGTTAAGCCACGCTGACGTGGTCTGCAATCGGCAAAAAATTGGGTTTTGACGAAGCGATGGTCGTGACGGTAAGGGGTAGCAGATGAGGGAAAGAGAGAGGTCAGGTTAGTTAGAGACTAGATACCTGACAGCCTGGATGCGGGATGAGCTTGGTGGGACACTGTCGCAATGGAGGGGAAGATGTCGGACGGGGTCGAAAAAAAGTGACGTCCCAGCCTGGCTCAATATATACACACTGTGCCACTGAAAAATAGCTCTCGAGGCAAGGTATTTGTTCTTGCAGTGGGTGTAGCAATAGGTACCTACACTATGTAGGCTGCAGGTGGTACCTAAGGCAGCTGGGAGAGACATCGCTGGGGCCACAACAACCTTCCCAGGCAGACGAAAACAGCCCCTACATACTGGGGCTTAGTGGGGTGACGACTAGGCGGGGCTTGGCTGGTTGACCGTGAGATACAGCACCAGACTGTTGGCTTGGCTGACGAGGGGTAACTGATGACCTGACATTGGTATACACGCATGCCCACCTAATGCACTGTACAACATATGTACAGTTACTTGCAGGTGCTCCCAGGTCTCTGACTCTCGGGAACAACCATTAGCTCTACCTAACAAGGTTCACATCCAATCAGCAGAGCAGGCGGCTGGAAGATGCCCAACGAATAAATAAACAAAATGAAAATAGAAAACAAGGAGATAAAAGCCAATCTACTTTACATTATACATGGAAATTATATGGAGAAAATAATAATAATAATAATCATCAAAGGAGGGAAGAGTAAAAGAGGAGTTGCTTGCAAGAACTATGTCCTGGGAGAGGCTGAACTCACGACCTTTTGGATGACTTGCTCAAACCAACTGACACAACATCTGGTAGGTTAGATTACGTAGCCATTGTTGTCAATCTGGCGATCACAGGTACTTCATTTTTCTGACACGGAATGCCCGTCTGAGCACTTGTAGAATTGTCGATTTTCACAACGCAACGCAGCGTCCTCGGCTTCTTATTGGCTCAACGCAAAGTTATTAGTAGCTTTAAGTTGTTCTCTTTTCCTCTCGTGGTATCTAAACATAAAGAGCCATCACATCCATGGTTGTATAATTGACTAGCACATGACGAGGAAGCTAAGAGGAACTCTTTATCTATCTTCCTTTCTAGGTTTATGCCACAAGGGGCACATTTAGTTCTTCACCCCTTGCGGATAACGTTGCCTAGTTTCTTACATATATTCGGATTGGACCAGGATACCAGTAGGCAACAACATCGCGACGTATGAAATTTAGGAAAGCAGATTCTCCATCAATCCCTTATGTAGGCATCCTCGAAAAGGGTTTAGAACATGGATGTCTAATCGGAAAGTTGCTTAACTTCATCAATTTCTACTTTGAGAGCCGAGGCCCAAAGGAGTAGTCGCCAAGCTAGCTAACCTAGCTGACTATAGTATACAACGCCGCTCGGGATATCAGTAGTAGTAGTATGAACAATCAATATACACACGATGGGTGTAGAGGGGAGAGGAAGGGATTACATGGCCACATGAGATAAAATCCATCGCCCCAACACCAAATTCAATGCTCCTTTTCGCCCAGATGTTTTGCTTTTGATACAAGGTGCCACTCATGCAATTTCTTACATCATGCCACCCATACCCCCCATACCCCCCATACCTCCCATGCCACCCATTGAGGGTGCAGGCTTATCTTCCGCAGCCTCGACAATAGCAACCTCTGTGGTACCGAGCAGTGAAGCAACACCGCTAGCATCAACGAGGCCAGTTCGGACGACCTTGAAAGGGTCAAGGATACCAGCCTGAATCATGTCGACGAACTCACCCTTGGAGCTGTCGAAGCCCTTGTTGAAGTCGGCACCGTACTCATCCATCAGCTTACCAACAACGACCGAGCCCTCTAGACCGGCATTTTCGACAATAGTGCGAGCGGGCCGGGTAATAGCATTCTTGATGATACTAACACCAAGCTGCTGATCGAAGTTGATGGGTTTGACGTCCTTCAGGGCATGAGCGGAGGCCTTGAGGAGGGCAGTACCACCACCGGGCAGGATACCTTCCTCAACAGCGGCGCGGGTAGCGTTCAGAGCGTCTACGAATCGGTCCTTCTTCTCGCCAACTTCAACTTCAGATGAGCCGCCGACCTTAATAACAGCAACGCCGCCAGAGAGCTTAGCTAGACGCTCTTGTAGCTTCTCTTTCTCATAATCAGAAGTGCCAGAGTCAGACATGACACCACGGATCTGCTCACAACGCTGGGCGATAGCGTCCTTGCTACCCTCGCCGTTAAGAATGATGGTGTCTTCCTTGGTAATGGTAATAGAGCCGGTAGAACCGAGCAGATCAGGAGTAGCCTTCTCTAGCTTAATATCGAGCTCGTCAGTGAAGACAGTTCCATTGGTGAGCACAGCAATGTCGCCAAGGATGGACTTCCGGTTGTCACCGAAGCCGGGAGCCTTGACTGCAGCAACTTGTAGCTGACCGCGGAGCTTGTTGAGGATGCAAACAGCGAGAGCCTCGCCGTCAATATCCTCAGCAATAATAACAAGAGGACGGCGCATCTGGGTCGAGGCTTCGAGTGCAGGGATGATATCTTGAACCGCTGAAATCTTCTTCTCGGAAAGGAGGATAAGAGGCTTCTCAAACTCGACCTTCTGGCCCTTGGTATCGGTAATGAAGTATGGGGAAACGAAACCACGGTCGAATCGCATACCCTCGGTAACCTCTAGCTCATCGTTCAAAGTCTTGCCCTCCTTAACGGTAATAACACCCTCCTTGCCAACCTTCTCCATGGCATTGGCTATCAGCTTACCAATGTGCACATCTCCGTTCGCACTGATGGTGGCGACCTGGGCAATCTCTTCGCTGGTGGTGATATCACGCTTATTCTTCTGGAGGTACTCAACAACGGCATCCACGGCGGCCTGAGTACCACGGCGCAGATCCATGGGATTGCAGCCGGCAGCAACGTTCTTGACTGTCTCGGAGAAGATGGCTCGGGCTAGCACGGTAGCACTGGTGGTACCATCACCGGCGGACTCGTTGGTCTTGGAAGCGACATCTTGCAGCAATCGAGCTCCTAGGTTTTCGAACTTGTCCTGCAAGCTGATGGCTTTGGCGACAGTGACACCATCTGTGAGAAGCAGTGTTAGCACAGCCAAACCGATAGTCTTGATCATTGGGAGCTCAAATACCTTTTGTGATCTTAGGTGAGCCATAACTGGACTCGATCAGAACATTTCGGCCTTTAGGACCTAATGTGGTGGCGACAGCCTTCGCCAGAGTCTCTACACCGGCAAGCAGTGACGCTCGACCCTCAACACCGAACTTGAGCTCCTTGAATTGTACGAGTCAGTCAGCACTGTGCACCTCATGGAGTACAACGAAGTTCGGAGGGAGGTGGGCGAACCTTGTGTGCGAATCGAAGCTGCTGTGACAGACCGGCACCGGCGCGGTACTTGGTCGCAGCCGAGGACCGGATAGAAGCCCTGGCGCGTGATGAGAGAGCGCGCTGCATTGTGATTATGGTGGAAGTATTAGAAGAGATATAAGAGAATTGGGATGGCACAAGCAGACGTATGACGAGAGAAGGGGGGAGGGGGGGAAGAGGAAGGAGTTTGAGATGGTTGAAAAAATGGAGGGTTTGGAGAAGCTGGAGAAATGCTTCAAAAATTTAGACAGTCCGGCTACTTCTGGAAGTGGCATGGAGGCCGCTAAACCAATCTTGTATTGGTGCATACTGCGGCTGCATTTGTGGAAAACCGTCGAAGAACCGCATCTCCGGTTATTGCATTTCCTTTACCAGAATCTACTAGGTACCTAAGTAAACATATCTATGCAACTATGCAACAACCCATGAAATAATCACCGCCGACAGGTACCTAGGTAGAATTCGCATGCTCTCTTCGAACTAACATCACCGAGCATTGAAGCAGATACTCTGCCATGTAAATTACAAATCGACCCATAGGAGTTCATAGCAACCAAAACTAACCAAGCTCAGAGCGTATGTCGGTGCCATAATAATACATGATACACGAGAACTGATGATATATACTGCAGTTGGTAAGGTTACGGCTTTAACACCAACTATCGCCGCCCTTGTGCAGTATTGCTGACAAAACATGGGACGGGCCGAAGGCGATAAGATGAGACCTCCGTCCACCTGGATTCATTTCAAAGCCATCAATCGCGTAGGGAATACCTGAGAATACCCAATTTGCAATGTCGACTATTGCCAAGACTATCGTTGCTACCGGCGCAACCTCGGGCATCGTAAGCCGCAACAGCAGACCAGCTCATGAATCATCACCAACAACTCCTAACATGGTGTACTTAGGGCTTCGAGGCCATCAAGCAATTGCTCGCGCAGTCACAGCCTTATAACTTTATTCTTGGCGCCCGCGATCTCAAAACAACGACAGACGCCTACAATGCGCTCAAATATGACCACAGCAAACACGCCATCACCGTCTTCCCCCTTGAGCTGAATAGCATGAAAGCCGTCAAGACATTCGCGCAGCAGACTCTCGACAAGCTGGGCCCAAGCGCAATCGACTACCTCATGCTCAATGCAGCAACCGGCATGGTCAAGAAAGTGGCTGAGACAGGGCCACATGGCTCGAAGTGGATTGAGCCATATCTGGTCAATCATCTCTGTGTGTCCAAACCCTGCGAAGTAGCACTGCCATAATTATAACTAACGCCATTGGCAGCACAGCATTATCTCCTCCATCTATTACGGCCCAAGCTGGAGCAGTCCAAGACCCGCGTTGTGGTCGTCTCTTCGGGTGCCGTACGAATGATTAAAGACCCTAGTAAGGAGATCCTCGATATGCTCACAACCGCCGGCAGAACTAACCATACCCATCGCAAGGCACACTGGAGGACGTGATGCTGGCCGCGAAAGGAACAGACAAGGCCGTCTACCCCACTACCAAGTTTACCCAAGTTAGTCCCCTGGAGTCTTTTATTCCCCCTTCTCGCATATCTCAGAGCCCTAAATTACCTTAACGGGCGTTTTCTGCTCCTGCTACTCCTGCATGCTCCCGAAACCCTGAGTAATTCTTACTATAAGTGGACATTATTGACTCCAGTGTGATAACAGCTCCTCAACGCACACTGGTGGCGCCGTCAACTCCAGGGCACCTGCGAAGTTGTGGCCGTTTCTCCCGGACTGATCCCAAATACGGGCCTGGGCAGAGGAAGTGATCTCAAAATACCAGGTAATCTTCCCGACGCGAAGAGTGTGCCTGAAGGTGCGTTTCTCCTAGTTCAGTTTCCTCAACACTTCCGACCAGAAGAGCTTACCTAAAAGCAGGTGCGCAAAGTGTCCTCAGGGCTTTGACTCGTGACGACTTGCCAGAGGACCCGGAACAGATCTTCCTCACGAGCTGGGGAGAGTGGTGGTCCAAGGATGTCTACGGGCTGACGCTTGACAAGAACCTTCAAGACAAGTGGTCGCCCAGCCAGGCAGATATTGAGAAAGAAGAAGGCGTCACAGCTTGACAACACCAAGGTGGATAGTCAATATTCTTACTGTATGTCTGTGCTAAAAATCAGGTATTCCTAGTTTAGTGAACGGTTTAGAACAGAGTAGTATATCGTTATTAGAGAATACATGTATAGACAGAAGAGTTATATCAACACCCTGTAGGATAGCCATCACTCCTTGACACTGTGGCGTAAAGAAGCATGTATCTAAGGCTCAGATATGACACTAGGGTACCTGATCATGGCCATTGCATTTATTCCTTTACTTATTTTTTAAACAGCGACGCCGGTACAGCACGGCATAAAGCTTATAATCTTCGATACCATATATCGTTGTTTTATTCTTGGACGGTTACCCTGACACCTTTGGAGTCAAAAGGCGGCATCGGGAACAAAAGGCCACTATAAACTAGGGGTTAGCAATTGGCTACGCCGCAGAGATATTAGGTAATTTCGGGGGTCTTGGGGCGTAATGAAGTTGAGCAGAACTCTAAGTAACCTAGGCGGTCTTTACTTTCATCACTCGCCGGCGGGGAAGAGGAGAAGCTCTAAAGATCATACTGGACTGCTACAATATCCCTCCTTGTCGTGTTGTGAAGAGTCAGATTGGGAGCTCCAGGCCAGAATAGGCGAGAAAGCGGATGGAATGTTTGCATGTGGGCGAGGCTTGTCCTGGGGTTTAGCTTCAAGAATAAGCATACGACATAGACCGACCGGGTAATCCGGTCTTCGAGAAAGGAGTAGTTATCAATGCAACTCACTTCTGGCCAACACAATTTCTACTTCCCTTTCCAAATGGCACATAATACGTCCGCATAGTCTTCAGTCTTTCGGAGTCGGCGGTTAGCCATTGAAGTGGACAATAGTAATTAGGCCAGGCCAGTTAGGGCCACTTACCTCGCCCTTATACTAGGAGATAGGCCGAACCTACACTTCCTAGCATAATTCTGATTATTAGTATTGGGGAACCTGACGATCAAGAGAGAATACAATATTTTAATTCAACACGAAGGCTGACTAAGGAGTGGTTGGTGATTTTCTATGATACAGTAAAAGCAGCTCTTACGGTGTTTTATACTCCTCCCATATGTAAAGCTACAAGGTGGCTTTCCCTTATATCGAGCCACTATTTTCTATTCGCACCACTTCACTATCGGTTAGGTTTGAAAGACTCTGGTGAGGGAAAGGCGACGGGGTCGTTATGCATCCAATAAGTCGTCATGAAGATTGGCGTCTATGCTAGAGTCAGTATTCCGTCCTTGAGATATCGTGAACATTTAGCATATTAAAATATGACGAACTAACTCCTGGAGGTATGACCCAATTACATATTTTCACCGCGTGGTTTATGAATATCCGGGATGTACAGTTCATACCGCAAACAGCCATCCTACACAAATTGTGAGCCATGGAATCAGGTTATTCGGTTGACAAGCTAGCACAAGCTAGAAGCTCACCTCAGCCTCTCGGCCACCACAGCGCTCAAGTACGGCGCCTTTTCCAGCTCAGGTCAGGACGGCGTAGTCGAGTTGCCATCGTGCTTATTCCAAATATACACGAGCTCTTTGCGCAACGGGTCGAGTTTCTCTGGACTCATGAGCAGGCATGTGACGATGGTTCTAAGTGTGTGGGACACATTGTGTGCCCCGACTTGTTGGATCAACTGAGCGAGACGGGGAAACCCGCCCTACCGAGCTCTTTTTCAACGAGATTGCTGTGTGCTAAATAATCGAGAACAGTATTTTTTTCTCACGTTTTCGATGCATTGGAAGGGCGTTTACGAATCAGGAGAGCCTCGCGGCGAGCTTTCTATGGCGGATTTTAGTTAGGTGGTGATAGAGTATGTAGTGATTCGCACGGAGGCGTGAGAATAGAACGCAATTAAGACAGACTTGATATTACAGCCGTCATTTCTGGGTTCGTAGTCAACGCGTTATTCGACTAGTATCCTGTGGTCTTGAAGCTACCTTCAAATCTAGTACCACCACTGAATCTCGGATACGAGGCTGTCTTGCTCACAGCTCCAAAAAAGAATATATCATTGTACGCGGACGCTTCTATGACATGAATCTCTTCTGGCGTGACACGTATGACGGGGCCTCGGTCTTTGTCTTAGTATAGTTGTTAACTCTGACTAGGTAGACACCCACACATTATACTCGTCATGTAATTCGCGAATCTTTTCGTAGTACTTGCCCGTGTATGCGACATTGTAATAGAACTCATACCAATGGGTGACCTTAGCGAGAAACGGGCCTGGAAACGGCGCTAGAGGACTCAAGTACAAGCGATGGATCGCTAATATGAAAGTGTAGCAAAAAGTGCACGCAGCAACAAGGAAAAGCATACGTGGCCATGTTAGAAATTCTGGGGAAGAACGCATTTGATACGACCTCGCTCGATGAAG
Organism: Ustulina deusta; assembly: GCA_023159155.1. NCBI lineage: Eukaryota > Fungi > Ascomycota > Sordariomycetes > Xylariales > Xylariaceae > Ustulina > Ustulina deusta. The sequence goes on from JAJNNX010000058.1 coordinate 40,611, forward strand.
GACAGCCCACGGAAGATAAATCCATCAACCCAGGACATTGGTTGGTGAGGCATCAGTGGCGGTAGCTTTTACGAATCTAAAGTTGGATAGTTTGAGCGGTGCATATGATCTACTGAAGGAAAAGGAGCAAGAACTCGCACCGCCACAGGAGTGGACACATGGAATTATTAAGAGACGTTTATATGTTCAATATTCGTCTCACCGTGTTGTGGCAAAGAGTCGGTGCGGGAGGTCAATCGCCTGAATAGGGTAAAACATAAACTGAAGTAGCACAAGCCGCGCTATTTATTGGCTGAGGGAGTGATGAGCACCATAGTGGCGTACATCGGAATCTTCTAAATACCTCGCTATTTCTATGCAACGGACACGGCCTGACGCGGCCATAGCTAGAAGCAGGTGGCTGAACAAGATTCAAGAAGACGCCCAACCGATCTAGCCGCAACATCAATTTTCGGGCCCAAGAAATTGGTCAAAATGGAGAGGCTACAGAGGAAGCGACAGGTATATTAGAATATATGCTGCGAGGTTGGCCTTGAACCGCTCGATACGACCGATGGATGTGTGGCAAATGTGAAAAGCATGCTCGTGAAGATTGTCAGTTGTATCAGTGCGAAACGTTGCAATAGTCCGGTTGTGGTGTGGGAACCGGAGAGGTTCGAAGAGTTCAAGCGGTACACTCTCTCCTCGAATCAGCGGTTAGCCCAACGGAGACCGTAACAAGGGGCCCGCCGCACTACACATTCCGCCAGCGCCAGCGCGAGCGCCACGCCCCTCTCGCCCTCGCGTTATTGCGCCCCTTGGGTGCGTTATATGTCCCTGCCGGCGGGTGCTGAGGCCAGGAGAGCTGGGCCGGTTGCAGACGCAGACTCGACAGGTACTCGTCACGCAAACGAGACCAGTCCTCCCCGTTCTCTCTGGCGTCTTTGATGCGGTTCCACGAGTCTATCCTCCCCTGTTCGATCATACGCTGCGTCGCGCGGGCTTCGCGCGGAAGGTCTTGGATCTTCCTTTGGATCTCGCTCTGGCGGGCGCTTTCTCTTACTACTATATTATAGGCGAAGGGGTTGGGGGAGTTTACTGTGTGTTTGTTATTGTACATGTTAGAAATAGGCGCTGATGAGAAAAACAGGATATTAGATGATATGTTAAAAGGGGCTTGAGTTGCAGACAATAGCAGTGGTGGAGGTGCGATAGGTAGCAAGTGTGATGGTGATGGGCCAGGAAAGCGACAAGTAAAACTCACAGTCGGCCAAGAACTCCTCCGCCAGACTCGTCAGCCCCTTATCCCCCCCCGGCAGCTCACAAATGCCAAATATCTCCGCAAGCAGCGCGGCGCGAGGAGCGGCGCACACGAACGCGTGCTCGTGCCTACCGAAGACGTCATGACGCCTGATAAAATCAATGCTGAGGATGGCATCGACGGGGAGATCCTCGATGATATGCCATTCGTATTCCCACTCGTAGTCCCACGTGTTATCGTTCTTATCGTCATTTTGTGCCTCATTCCTCTCGGCGTCTGACGAGACCACGAGCCACTTCGTCCAGTCGGCGCTCGCGGCCCGTCCGCCGTCGTCTAACCAGGCGCGCCGCCCGCTGTGCGGATCAGGGGGCAGGAAGTTCCATGTCGCTTTGACGACACCGGAGGTCATTGCGGAGCTGCCGTCCGCGAAGGTCACGTGTGTCCTTCGCGTTGTGTCGACTTGCAGTCCGAGCCGTCGGGCGTATGAGGACGACAGAGCCATTATACCCGAGCCGGTGTCCGGCACGGCTCTTACGGGTGCGCCGTTGATAAAACCGCCCATGCGCGCCCTTAATTCGTCGGATGCGGCGTCGTCCTCTAGCAGACATAACGAGAACCTGTGCAGACTCGATCTCGCAACTTCCTTTATCCTCTTCTTAAAGAATCGCGTTAAGGTCTCGGTCTTGCGGAGAAAGTCGTAGCAGACGATCATGCTGTATTCCAGCTTCTCAACGATGTTGCAACGCAGTAAGTGGACAGTCTTCTCCCCGTTAAAACTGAAGGCAAGGTTGGCGGTGCCGAGCGAAGGGCAGGTCTTGCCAGACGGGAGCCGAATCCTCTTGCTTGCGCTCCCGGGGTCGGGTACGAGGCCGAGTCTATCTGCCTCGTCCTTAGAGATGGCGTTGACGTTCGCGCCGGTATCTGCCAGCGCGTCGACTGAATGTCCATTCACCTCCCCCTTGATGTGCCATTCCGCGGGCATGGCATATTTCGAAGCCAAACGCCGAAGAGCCTGACTGGCTGAGGGATGCTGCGAGGCTAAGAAAAAGTCATGGTGTTCATGTAGCAAGGTCCGGTGCAATGCGATCAAGGCCTGCCACTGTTCATTATTGAGCTTCGTGTCGGCTTGAGATGATTGTGCGTTGTCGACCTCGATACATTTGGATTCGACCATGAGTAGGCCAGCATAGATCCCCTTAACCTCAGCAACTAATTGCTCTTGACTGATTGGTCGAGTTTCAGGTTGCTTAATTAGGCGCAAAGCATCACTACTTTCATCCGGAGGGTCTGGTATTCTTTGGTGGCCCAAGGGTCTTGACGAACTAGTGGAGGGCTTTGCTCGAGAAGAGGGTGAGATATCCTGGTCAGGAAGTGGACATGATATTTTTGATGCCCGTCGCAGGTGCTCTATGAAGGAAGTCGAAATGTGAGGTTCTTTTGGGTCTGGCATGTCGATGTAGGCGATGTCTAGGAATCTCAGGGCCCCTCGTGTTGACTAGCTTGAGGTAGGGCTGGTTCGGTACGCTGTCGCTTCGTGGACTGTGACAAGATCAGCCTGATGTTAACATTGTTCTTGGCGAATTCAGCGACATTCTCACCCGCACAATGTCGTTTAAGTCTCGGTTGTGCTAATGCGTGACGGTATCGCCTTTACCTCAATTGCTCGGCGCCTTCTGAATTTAAAGGTGTTTCGCGAACTTGTCGGCCAGGAAATCGGAAAGCGAAAGAATGCCGCTGGATGATCCGAGCCCAAGTGGAAATCTTGTCATGAGATGTTGATATTAATCCGGAGGTCGTTCTGGACTCAAATCATTCCATTGGTAAAGATTAAGGAGTATCTGGGCCCCTCGCCGCTCAGCCGAACTTGAGTAAATGGGCTGTGCTAGGTACCTAGGCATGACGACAGCACAGCCTGCTTGGGGGCCTTCTTCAGTCAGCCCTACCAGCTCATCGCAAGCACATCCGCAATCTGCCCTGCGCACGCCCTCACGTACATCGGAATATCCCCACGAGGCAGCCAAAGCATTGCCGATGGGAAGCTTTTTGTTTTCCGAAAGTTCGACAAACTAGCTACTCTTCACCTACTCTATCTCTAGAGCAAAATGTTAGATATAAGAAGATAACTTGAAGAGCTAGACTAAAAGCACGTACGAATTTAATATTAAGTCTATAAATATAGCAAACATATAGGAGGTCCTGGTTGCGCAATATGCACTACCTATTAGATTTGCCCTCGTTTTTAATGGAACAAGGGATCTTGTCGCACACTTTTTTTCACTGCAAACATGTTAGGAAACCTCACGTTCCTATTTAGGCGTCAGAACCCCATCACAGCCATATTAGGTAAGCATATGATGCAAGCAGGGCCAACGCATTAAAATTATCGAGTACATCATTAGCTAAGTTATTTAGGTAAAATTAACCGCATTTGTTCTTGTATGTCATTTATTTTATTTTATTTATTCCATCCCAACCTAACGTCAGGGTTTTTTGGGTTTCATTACTAGTAATGTCAAAAACTTCCGACGTTCGCTTGAATGGAAACATCCCAGTGTGGTTGTAGAAATCATACTCTATATTCGAAGAATTTATCACCTTTGGTAATCGGGTGGCCTTGTTCCGTAAGTCTGAGCTTGTTCAGTTACACGAACTACTGAACAACCTTCCTCCAGATGAGGATTCAGCTATCACGCGGCCCAACAACGGAAGTGCCTCAGCCAGTGTTGATGATGGGGCCGTGTCAATAGCTGATATCCATAACAATATGGCGCTAGCCTCAACACTATTGCCCCCCTTTTCCGCCGCCGTCGATCCTGGTGGGAGTGATATTTCCTTCGAGAACCTGATGACAAGTGCCGAGATAACGGAAATGGCGTATTCCATTGATAGTCTCGATGCAGAATGGGTGTCACAAACAATCTTGGGCCAATGTAACGGTACGGGCTACTGATTTCAAATTGAGCCCGATTTTCCTAGCGGTAATACAACAAGGACAATAGCTGTCTCGATTATAATTTCGCTTTTGATGGTGACAGTTGGATGTCTCTGAACTCTTCCGAGTTGCCAATACGCCAGCTTACATCAGCGCCCCAATTTCCACCCTCACTCGAGCTCTTCCATCGCCACCGTACAATCGACTGCTTACTATCCTTCGTTTCGAGGAGTGCCCTGACCCAGCCGCCAACTATTGGAAACATCTTGAAGCCGTGCCCTGAATCACCCGACAGTAAAACAACGGAATTCGCCGTATTCGGTACATAGTCAATAATAAAATCCGAGTCAGCGGTATCGGCAAACCAGCAGAGCGACTTGTTGATGAGAGGCCGATTAGCAAGAGCGGGAAGGGTCTGCGCAAGTAGTTTCCGGACTCGATGCTCGTCGTCGGCGGGCATACACTGGCTTTCTTCCAAGGTTTCCGGGGGCCGAGAAACACCAAACGGATCCGTATTAATAAATCCCCCTCCCATAGGGCATAGTTTCAGCAGGTTCGTTCCGTACTCGGGCTCAAAAAGGAAGCCCAAGTCACGGGCATAAGTAACTGGAATTCCACGAAGTACGGATGCCTCCTTGTCTGTCAACTGGACGTGTGCGACAGACCATGACTTGGCGACAACCTGTGCTCCGAGTTCCGGCACCAAATTCGCAGCTGCAGCACCGGCTGCTACGATAATTAACTTGGCACTGTGGATAGCACCGTCGCAGGTTCGCAATCCAGTCGCCCTCCTGCTCTGCTGCTGGTCCTGATAGAGGATTTCGACAACGTTCCAGGCCTTACCCAGGAGGAACCGAACGCCCAGCGTAACGCAGACCTCGTGAACAGCTTTAAGGGCATTAGTCGAGTGCGCGTATCCGTCATAGCGGTTATAATACCCTTTCCAACCCGGCAGGGGAGCGTTCTGAAATTGCCAGACTTCTCGTGAAATATCATCTCGGTTGTTTAGAGGAACGAGGTATTTGTTCACCTCGGGATGCCTTTCCGCCGATGCCCGAAACGAGCGTAGCGTTTTAACAGCCTTCTCGGGCGCCGCTTCGGACACGCAGTGAAGGAATCCGGTCTGGTGGTAATGAGGTGCAAAGAATGGTGTTTTCCAAGCCTTCAGTGCTTCCTACACAGTAGTTATGAGCATATCTAGCGTATATAATTAAGGTAGTCAATAAGCGTTAAACGTACAACGGCGAGGTTTGTGTAAAAATCGTCATCATACTCGACTCGTAAAATCTTGTTTATGTCGTTGGCTGCCGAAAAGTCGCTGGGGACTGTTGCGCCCTTGTCGAGAACCGAGATGTTGCTGTATCCAGCTTGCGCTAAGTGCAAGGCCGTAGATAGACCGAAGGCACCCGCGCCGACGATGGTTATGGGGTCGGACTTGGAAACGGGACCCATGGTAATTCACAATAGCACACGGCCTACTCAGTCCAGCGCGGCTGTTTAGACAGACACGGTGGTTCTACTTCAAGAAGAGCTTCAACCATATAGTAACATATATATGTATAGAAACATCTAGATCGAGCCTGTGATGGCACCATTCCTGAGAATTACGATATGCTACTATCTAACAGGCCACGCCACACGTGCATCGGTGAGTCTTCCTATGCCGACGTCTGTTCGCTCGTCTCGCCCGAGCTCCAATATGATTTAGAGTCGTGCGGGGTATTTAGGCGAGAGGGCAGGGCAATGAGGAATCCCGGATGGGTCTCCGATACATACGGTGGAGCATAACATCGGAAGCTGCCCATCGGATATCGGATGGCGAACCGTAGCGTCAACCCTCCTGCGACTACGGCATGCATGTCCTGTCTGCTATCACGACACCGGCTTTTGCCATATTGTTGCGGTAACCGACTCCGTGTGACGAGGCCAAGGACGGCTTGCTAGGGAAAATACAAGTTATCCACATAGAGGAGGTAATTATGTCGGACTCGCAGGGTTAGCCGTCAGACGCCGACCCCGACGATGATCGCGAGATAATTATATCATATTGTCTTGTACGTACCAAGTTTCGCCTTTTTAGAAGGCATTAATATGCCCCGAGCGAGCATGGGCACACATAGGAAGTAAACTTGCATTATCCACCTTGCTTACGACCTACCGAGGTAGAGAGCTTTTGATTCACTGAGTCTGGTGGTCGGCCTGTGGTCCATCCACAGCTACGTGGAATATTGAAAACAGATAGGATCATTTTCGTAACTACATAACAGTGTTACGTTATTGTGCCTTGTATTCAGTCTTCAGAGATTATCATCACGGTGGTCACTCATTAATATTGCAGATTCATAGTGTATATATTATGCACCCTTACTTTATGCACGTCTTCCTCAGCATTGGTGATATATAACTAACCAACCATAAACAGCAACCCTAGACCCGCGTGCTCGTATCCACCTTGTGTAGATCATCATCACTTATATACCTCCCTTTCTCGCGCTTCTCTCCATTCATACCGGCGTCTTTATAGATCGGGCGTTGAGTTACTAGGGTAGCTCCATCGCTCCAGAGGGGCAAATTCCTCTTTACTAGTCCTGGGGCTCGTAAACCTCCTCAAGATATCAATAATCAGAGGTCCCGGCCTTGTCGTTAGTTCCGCTGGGACGGGCTCCCCCAAACGACTGCTGGCCAATCAGTGCCGCGGTGGTCTTGCAGTTGATGTAGAAATTGCCAGCTGAACAGCGGAGCGCGTCCTCGGCCTCGCGGATGGCGCTGCGGTCTACGGCGAACACAGCGCCCGTCAGAGCAAGTCCGCCCCCCGTCTGGTCGATCTTCTGCAGAAGAGAGCCCCACTCCCCGTCGGGATACACGTAGACGCTGAGGACTGGCCCGAAGATCTCCGTGTTGAAGAGGTCGTGGTCCGGCGTCTCGACTTGGTACAGCGTCGGCTGAACGTAATACCCTGTGGAATCGTCGTATGTTCCCCCGGCTAGCACCTTGACAGCCGGATCCGCGTTGCTCTTATTAATTATGGACTTGATCTTGTTGAAGGAGTGACCGTGGATTACGGGACCCATGAAGGCATCCAGGTCCTTGTCCGGGCTCCCGATGTTTATCTTCCCGATACCGCCCTTGAGGAGGGCCAGGAACTCGGCGGCGCGGGACTGTGGGATATAGAGGCGTGGCGTAGCGGAGCACTTTTGGCCCTGGTACTCGTAAGCGCCCCGGAGCGTGTGGTTGACAGCACTGGGGATATCGGCCGAGGGGTGGATGAGGTGGAAGTTCTTGCCGCTGGTCTCTCCCACCACGCGCGGGAACTCACGGTACTGCTTGGCCCCGATGCCCTCGCCTATCTTCGCGTAGATGGAGCGGAAGACGTCCGACGAGCCGACGAAGTTGATGCCTGCGAACTCGCGGTGCGTTAGCACCGCCTCCGTGATCTCGGCCGCGTCACCAGGCACAAATTGGATCACGTCAGCAGGTAGGCCTGCTTCCAGGAGGATCTTGTAGACCAGCGTGCTGGCGTATATGTTGTACTGCGAGGGCTTCCACAGCACCACATTCCCCATCAGCGCGGGGCCGGAAACGAGACTACCACCCAGTGCCGTGAAGTTGAATGGGGAAACGGCGTACACAAAGCCTTCAAGGGGACGGTGCTCTACCCGGCTGCGCGCTCGGTCTCCATGTTAGCTTCTATACGTCAGTGTACCTGATGGCTGCTTGCGAGGTCGTTTCATTTCAAAGAAAAAGCTGGATTTGCGTCCAGACTCCGTCGCTACCACGAGTTGGCTGCCTTCCTAACAACTCGGCCGCATAATTGCAGTTTAACCTGAAGAAGTCTGCTAACTCGGCGGCGGCATCGATCTCGGCCTGCCAGATGTTCTTGCCCTGGCCCAGCATCGTCGCCGCAATCAGGTCGTTGCGGTAGCGCCCGGTGACGAGCTCGGCAGCCTTCTGGAAGATAGCCACTCTGTCGACGAAGGGGGTATTCTCCCACTTCTTCTTTGCATTGAGTGCCGATTCGATGGCTGTCGCCACTTGACCCTTACTTGCCAGCAGGTAATGCGTGAAGACGGTCTGGTGCTCGGCGGGCAGGACCTGGGGCTCTACATCCAAGGCAGCCTGCACCTTGCCATTGAAGTATATATCGCTCTATACAGGTAAATTTAAACGAAGTCGTTTCAATACCGCTTCCACCCCGCGACGTTCTGGCGACCCTTTTTCGTATGTGGGCTATAGGTTTCACGGAATTAGCACTCACCTTCTTGGTTACCTTAGGCCGTCAGCTGTTTCATGCAAGTCACATTAGGTTCATTGCGCTCTGTGGGAAGTCAGAAAGGGATCGTCGCCATTGTCCTCCGAAGCAATATCGAACTCGAGCTGGCGTTGGATGATGGTCTGATTTTACCGTGTCTGAAAGACCTCTGTGTGAACTGTATCGCTTTGCTAGCCATAGCGAATAGCCCAATGTCGATTAGAACTTGTGGAGATATAACGGCAACGGGACAGGGTCGTTCAATGGTCACTGAAAACCAAGATTTGCTCTTTAAATTAAGAAAGGGAAGAAAACTCGCTACTTTAACACGCCGATATAGGCTCGATAGCAGTGCACTCAAAATTGGTGAAGCTTGATTGTCTCGGTCATATGCGTTCAAGGGACCACACAGACCCCCCTGCTCCCACATCCAGTCCCGTAGTCAACTCGGAAGCCTTCCCGATGTTCTACGCCTTCGAGTCCCAAAACTTCACCAAACCGTAATGCAACCCAGCTGGCTCATGATGCTACCTCCGATTTTGCTCCGAATAGTTTATCATCGATTAGAGGAACACTTCCTGGGTACCTAGATAGCATGTGAATGCTCATACTACACCTATACACACACACACTATGTCACTAGTGTTGTTGAGTTATGGAAAACAAAGCGGAAAAGATGGCCGCCGTAATCTGATCTGATGAACGACCGACGTCGTTTGGTTTTGCATTGGCGAAGTCCAAGCTTGCCACAAGGGAGGACATAATCTAGCCAACAAAGACAATTTCTCCGACGGCCAGTAATGTAATAACCTAATGTGTTTTGGCAGAGCGCGCATTGCGGATATTGCCGTTGGTATGTGTACACACTTTCAATCGCAATTATGACAGAGTCGCCTTTACCCAAGACGCGAACACTCGATCGACTGGTTGGAGATGTCACAGCGGCGGCGATATCAGCAACACTTGCTTCCCCGGCTATTGTCTTGATTGATAGGTATGTCTATACGACCCCGCAGCGGTCAAAGAGTCCGGGCGCTCATTAGCCAGACAGAGCCGTGGTAGCGACGACGGCATCGGGAGACTCTGTTCTTCGTTCTCTGTGGACACAAACTGCCCATGCCGCTAGTCGGCCAAAGAGTTTCTTCTCGGGTCGGCCGTTCGCTATAATCTGGACGCTGTATGCGGCAACGTATACAGTCGCCAGCTTCTCAGACACATTAGCAGGTGAATACTACGCGGCTGCGGCTAGTACCATCACGTTTCAGGCCACGACAGCAATCAACGTTCCACTAGGCACCTGGAAGGACATCCGCTTCGCGCAGATATTCAGTCATCGCCACACGGCCGATACGATAAGCCATGAGGCTAGTCGCGCACCAACGGTAGCGAGTTCAAAATTATCATTAGCGAGCTCACTCACTTCCTCTGTGCCCACGTCATCCCCACGACGTATGCCCCGAGCCGTAGCTGGCGTCTTCCTGGCCCGCGATGCCATCACCCTATTTGGCTCTTTCACGTTGGCGCCGAGGGTGGCGACCTACATTCCCGATTCTCTGGTCCTAAACGTACACGCCAAGGCAGCAATCTCGCAGGTGCTGACGCAATTGATGGCCACGCCAGTCCATGTGCTTGCCCTGGACTTGTATCAGAGACAGCTGGGGGGCGGGGGGAGGGGGGCGTCACATTTTCAAATCGACTTGCCCATATTGGCCTGGGGCTTGGGGGCACGACATTTACAAGGTGTCTCCGAATACTGCCCGCCTTCGGATTTGGCGTGCTGGCAAACCAGGAGTTGAGGTCGTCATTTCATACCGTGGCTAGGGCAACATAAACACAACTTTAAAAGGTTTGAGACAAGCTACGTAACGCGATGAGAGTGAATGTCGGATCATGGAAATGGGATCTAGGACATGTATAGGGCTTCCATTCGCCTATTCGTTCTCAGTGTAATAGATTCATCTGAGAGAGAAATTGATAGATCAAAGCCTTACACTCAAGATGAGGAATATTATCACTAACATCCGTGCTTACTGCGAAAAGAATGTGACCAACATACCTAGTGATGATCTTTTCAGTCAATCTACCAAATAGTTTGCAACAGAATAAAAATTCCGTTTCACTCCACTCATCCTTCATTACGCGAGATCCTAGAGACCGATATTTTTTGATACCAGTTTTTTCAGTACATTTAACAGAGCCTAAGGCAAGTAAATCGCACGTGGAGCAAGAGTTTTATGTTACAAATTACTATTTTTCCCTTTCTTCTCTTTTAATGAATAGCGCAAGTAGACGAGCCACACAAATATACGGATTTTCCTGGTTACCTTTGCTAACCAAAGTTTCAATACTGATAGATAGTCGACTACGTCGCTGAAGCTGATTTGAGAGTCATCAGTGGGACTTGTTCATTGTATAAGTTTCAGCCTGCTCTACTTAGACGATGAGTTTAGATGACACGATGGATACTCTGTTAGCCTTATAGTGAAGTGGGCTATAGTAAGTAAGCTGTGCCGGCACGTAGGGACACTTACCTCACCCTTATACTAGGAGATAGGCCGAAACTACAGTTCCTAGCATAATTAATTATAACTATTAGTATTATGGAATCAGATGATCAAGAGTAAATGCAAAAATTTAATTGAACGCTAATGCTAACTAAGGAGTGGATGATGATTCCCTAAGCAATAAATCAACGCAGCGCCTATGGTATTTTTTATGCTTCATGTATCCAAAGCCACAAGGTGGCTTTTCCCTTATTTCTAGACACACCTTTCTCACTCACACCACTTCAATAGAGACCTTGTTTATTTCCTATAAGCATATGCACTAGCAACCTTCCCTTGCCGGGGATTTATACCGTAAATGATATCAATAATTCAACTGGGAATAAAATCCCGGTGACGTTTGTTTCTGGTATCTAGCGCTGTACCTAGCCTTTCCAAACGATGGAAAAATTGGAAAGGCGATCGCTGGGAACTTAGGGGCCAAATTTCTATGCTAAATCTACCGGGTCCGTTAACATGTGGTACTCCAATAGGTGATTTGAGAAGCGGGGGCGATACTGCATTGTAAGTAATCGCCGAGCATGCTACGCTACGAGAGCCAGCTGGAAAAGGGGGTTTATTGTGCAGGTGTTTTGGACCATTCTAGGATGAGATCGTCAGGTGGCGCACGTTACGGGTAACTATGGGGTTGTGTTGGGTCCTGTTACTGCAGCCTTTACTTATGTAACGAGCTTTTGGAGTGCTGGCCGAAGAAATATAGATATATGTATTCCCGATAGGTGGACGCGTAAGACTGAAGTGTAGGTAACAAACGTTGGATAGTCTTTCAAGTCTGCATACCCCTTCTCAAAAAGGCTCAGGATTTCGGATGTCCTACATGCGCTGATATTTTTTTTTCTTTCTGCATTTTGTAGTCGAGGTGGGTAGTTGACATAGCCAACCAGTTTAGGAAACAGAGCGCTTCCGAGAAGTAGGCTATATATAGCACGCCGTGGTGGCACAAGACCGCAATGAGATGTGCAGGTATTCAGCCCGCCGGGCTGCTTCGGGTGAATATCCCATCCGAGTACCAGAGGGCTCGCTCGTTTGTTCTTCTCTGGACCCTTTCCGGTACTAATGCTCTACGCCCTGGCGATATCCTCTGGATAGAGACCCTGGCTAGAACGCATTACCTACTGACTGGAATGTCGCCCAAGTGTGTACCAATAACCTCTGCATTCCCCCCAGCCCTGGTGAAAAATCGAAGAGAAAGCCACCCAGATGGCCATCGTAACAATCTGGCGGCCGCGCAGTAATGTAGCCTTTCTATTGATCAGTTCGCTATTCATTGCTTCTTCCTCGGCAGCAATCACTTCCCAGTTCCAGCACTTCTATCCCCAGCATGGCGAAAAGTACAGATATATCTTGCACCACAATTGCAGCCAGCAATTCGCCAACTACCTGACCGGCCGGCCACAGGACTTTAAGCTGGACTGGCTCGGAGGCGGCGGCAAGTACAGCGTGTTGGTGCAGCCAGTTGTCAAATGTCTTCTTACGAACGTATCCGAGTACATCAAAAGCGCTTCCGCGTCAGCGCAGGTACTTCTCGGCGTCGCACCGCCCATTCTCGCAACGCTGGGCTCGAGCACCGACGAGTTAGCCATGCTGAACGTTGTCGGCCGCAGACCGTTGCTGTCGCTCCTGATTTCATTTGGAAGCCCAAGCGTGTATATCGAGAGAGTATTCGACTTCCGCCAGCCGGAAAAGATGCTGCAACGGGGCCGAGGTAGATATCATTTTCATGGGCCGTACACGAGTTTCCAACGATGGCTATTGGTAGCTGGGCAATATGCTGTGGCACTTGGAGCCGCTGCAAATGTCGCCACCTTAAGTTGGCAGCTAGGAGTCGGGACTGGTAACTCTGAATCCGAAATCCATTGACAACCCGTCTGCTAATGTTGTCAAGTGTGCATCTGGTGGGCGCAAACAACATTCGCGCCTCTTGTCTGGGCGGTGCTTAGCATCCCTATCCACATCGCAGGCACATTTGCGATACGCCTTCGCGTGCGCAGGATATACAGCGATAAAGACAAGAAAGCCAATATTAGGTTCGGCCAGTGGGTTCGATTGCTTCCCACGAGACTGTACGGGTTTTTGAAATCCGAATGGGTGCCCGCCGTATGCCAAGACGAGATCAGGATTATCTCTTTCGAGGAAGGGAAATTATACATCGCATGGTCTTGGCTTCTGTCGACTGCGACGGTTATTCATATTTTATTTGGGTCACTGGTGTTCTCCAGCCTTCTCTTCATCGGACCCAGGGACGCGCTTCTGGTTATTTTCAGATACCTGCTGTCTGTCTTGGTATGCCGCATCATGGTGACTTTTGAGCTCGCGGGCATGCGTCACCAGTATGTACCGGAGCCTGGCCAGAGAGGCTCCTTGTAAGTGGAGAAGACGGAAGATAAAATTGTTGTCGATAGGCGAGGGACACATGAGGAGGTGGAATAGACATGTGATGTGGATGAACACTCCGCACATTTGTCATGGTAGCGAACCCTGGGTCTGCTCTCGGTGACCGGGGGCGGCTCAGCATGCACGAGCCATTCTTGGCCGAGGGATAGGTATATTGAAACTGATAGATGTCATTATCCACAGCATTCTTGTTCAAGAAGAATACTTGGTAAAGCTACGAAAGACAGTAATTGAGAAGGAACACAGCATAACGTTTTTCGGAGATATCTTCACGACGCGTTCTTTAAAGGCCGTGGAAGCGAACGATATGTCTACTTCGCTTTCACGAAGGGGATGCCTCTGAGAATATTCTTCTTCGAGTATAATACCTTGCAATAAGCATGTTGTACCCCTGTCTCATAAGGCAATCAAATCTACACCCTACGAGAGTACCCTCACAATGCTTAAGCACCGCAACTCTTACTAGGATGATAGCAAAAGACAATGCGGGTACTGGTCTACGCGAATAGACAGAAATTGCCTATATGCCTTCCTCTATATGACGTAATTGTAAATTTCCCGCAGTATGGAAGACGGCTGAATACCTACACTAGCTACCTATGTGAGAACGCGATCGGCTGTCTTACACTTCCAACTAGTCTAACCTAGGTTGTTTACTTGTACACCTGCCGCATCTGTCTTAACGCATAGTAAACACCGGGGGGTAACATTGCCAATAAATAGTCCTTGAATGGCGTCACCTTGTGCGCGGTATTCTTCCTTTTGGCACCCTCCCAATAAACATTGACCGGAGGAAGAGGTAGTCGGCATTGATAGCTTGGCTTCTGGAAATAATGGAGCTTTACTCGATATTCTTCTGGTTGTTCTGCTACAGCGGACTTAGCTCCTTGGCTTCCGCACACTCCCTACCGCCAAGACAGCGCGTGCCAAGACGAGTCCAAGCTACTGGGAGCTCGGTGGCATTGCAGAGTCGCCCTGCGTATTATTTCGACCAAACTGTAAGCAGGTTACCACCCAGATCGGTAGCTGGTGATATTCTCCCGTGACCCTACTGACCGTCTCATGTAGATCGACCACTTCCCTCATAGTCCACGCTACCCCTCTCATGTTAAGGGCACATTTCAGCAGCGTTACTTCGTGGAGACATCCTACTACAAGCCCGGCGGCCCCGTCTTCCTCTACCTAGCCGGGGAGGGTCCCATTGATAACGACACACATCTCGATGGGAGCCTGATTACGCAGTTTATCAAGCAATTTAACGGTATCGGCGTTGTCCTGGAGAACCGCTTTTACGGCACAAGCGTTCCATTCAATTCCTCGACGACAGATGAGTTACTGTACCTGGCAACAGAACAGGTCATTGCGGATTTCGACCTGTTTGCCAAAAAAGTTCAGCTCCCAGGCGTCAGCAACATCAATGCGCCCTCGACGCCCTGGATCCTATATGGCGGCAGCTACCCCGGCGCGCTGTCGGCCTTCACGATCAAGACGTATCCCAAGACATTTTACGGCGCCATCTCCAGCAGCGGCGTCATCCACGGCCAGCTTGAATATCCGCAATGGTACGACCCGATCCAGTTGCTCGCGCCGCAAGATTGCGTGGCCAGCATCAACGACATCGTAGACAAGATGGACTCCTTAGTCCACTCCAACAACCATGTCGCCATAGAGCAGCTAAAGGAGATATTCGGCCTCGGCGCGCTCACGGACATCCGGGATTTCGCGCAGACCATCGCTTTCCCCATCGGCGGCCCGTTCTACTACCCGACGGACACGTGGCAAGAGATCAACTGGAACCCGAAATTCGGGCACGACGACTTCTTCTCCTTCTGTGACAACGTCACAGATATCAACGCGGCAGCCAGCACCGCGGCCGTGGACCAGGCGCTGGCGAAGTACACAGGCGGCCGGGCGTGGAAGAACCTGGGTAACTACGCGGCATACGTCAAACGCGTCGTTCTCCCGCTGTGCGAGAGCGGCGACTACAACAGCCCGGAGTGCTTCGGGACGCAGCATCCGGACTGGTGGGCCGACACCACGAGCGGGGCCGAGCGAAGCTACCTGTATACGACCTGCACGGAATTCGGGGCCTACCAGGCTGCACAGTCGTACGGGAAGAAATCCTTGCTGTCGCGGGTTATCAACAGCACATACACCCAGCAGTGGTGTGACTGGGCTTTCCCCAAGGGTAAGTGATCACATCGTCTATCCATCCCTCGAAATTTTCTCTCTAACGCAATCAACACAGGGAAATATAACTCCATACCCGCCACGCCGGACCTAGCTAGATGGAACGCCTACGGAGACTTCGACTTCGAGGCCGACAGGCTCTTGTTTGTCGACGGGAGCGCCGACCCCTGGAAGGACCTATGCTACCATTCGGACCTTGCGCCCCAGCGCTACTGGGATTCGCAGCCGGAGCATTTGATCAACGGGGCAGGACATGTGTGGGATTTGCGGACCCTCAATGATGTCAATGCCGAGCCGCAGTTTATCCGCGAAGCTACGAAACTTGAGATTCGCACCGTTGCGACGTGGCTCAAGGAGTTTGCAAGCTCAAAGTTTGCCTCGTAACTCTTGTGTAATCCAGGATGATTCTTGGGTATATGGTGACGGCTGACTAGACATGCGAAAAGATGCGGTAGATTTAGTTGCCTGGGCGCTATACTTAACACATAATTGATAATAGTGAGGTTATAGACAGGAAACCGAAAGTGAAGTTTGTGATGCCTCAGGAGCACCATAAGGTTTATTCCGTCTTTTTATCATGTTATCAGCACTTTTCATCGTATATGCCAAAGACTATGCCGCCGGTGCCTTTTTTATTATTCACAATCAACTTCCGTTGATATTTCGCGATTTGGCTAGTCTCCATGGAAACGCCGTTTTCCGCTGGCGCCGCTGTTTGTTGTAGAGGCGGTAGGTGTCTCCTAGCCTCATGCCTAGCCATATGTTGCATCAGGTTGTCCATTATCACCATCGCGGCCATAGCTTCAACGATGGCACGGCCCTAGGCACAACGCAGGGATCGTGACGTCCCTTGGCTGCTAGTATACCTTCTGATTCGCTGTCGTATGTAGCGGTCGTCTGTTCCTGGCTAATAGTGGCAGGAGGCTTGAAGGCTACTCGGAAGTAAATAGGAGCACCGTTAGAGATGCCGCCTTGTATACCTCCAGAGTTATTCGTCTTAGTAGTCAGTTTCAGTCTTAGCACACCATTCCTTCCAGCACCGTAATCTGCAGTTGGGGGGGTGTCTGGAGCTCGGATGAAGGGGTCGTTGTGAATAGAGCCAGGCACCTCACAGCCGCCGAAACCGGATCCGATCTGGAAACCTTTTGTGGCGGGTATGCTGAGCATGGCGTGGGCGAGTTCTGCCTCCAGCTTGTCGAAACAGGGCTCGCTGAGACCTCTGGGTGCGTTCTTAATTACGCAGGTGACTGTCCCCCGATGCTGTCATGAGCGTCCCGGAACTCGGCGATGTATTCCTCCATCTTTCTCGAGGCCTGCTTGTCCGGACAACGCACGGGGAGGAACTTGTCAGCGGCGGCCCGGTCAATGGCCTGAAGGAGATGCATGAAAGCCGGGTTTTGACTCGGTGTCGGGAACTCTGGCGTGGGCGGGAACATATGTACAGCGCCAACCGAGGTAACGAAGGCGGTGATTTCTACCCCATATGACAACTTCAAGGACTTCTCGGCTATCGACCCGGCAGCTACGCGCTCAATTGTCTCGCGCGCCGAGCTGCGACCACCGCCACTGCTAGCCTTGACGCCGTATTTCTCGAGGTAAGTCCAGTCGGCGTGGCTCGGTCGAGGGTACAGGTCTATTGGCTTGTTGCCATAATCCTTGGGTCTTTGGTCCTCGTTGAGAACTATGAGGCCGATAGGTGTCCCCAACGTCACTCCAAATTCAGTGCCAGACTGGATGACCACACGATATTTCTCGTTTCGCGGGGTTGTTATCGAAATCTAGCCGGGTCTCCGACGAGTCATCTGGGGTTGGATATCGTCTTCGGTGAGCTGCGTGCCGGGTGGGCAGCCGTCGACAATGCAGCCGACGGGACGGCAGTGGGATTCACCATAGCTGGAATAACGCCGATTAGAAAATACACGATGACGAAGTGTAAGCTTAATGGGCTATCAAGGGCGAAAGACATACGTGGTGACCCGGAACGCTTTCCCGAAAGTCGACATCCTGTTGGCGTTGGATTGTGTCGAAGAATTTCGCAGGTCAAAATAGCAGATGAGGGACTACTGATCGTATGCCAATTGAGTTGGGCCGTCGCTATTTGATGGCGCAATGTGTATAAAACTCTGTCCTATAACATTATCACCGGTTCCTTATTTTTGGGCGATGACATTAGTGGCACTGTGGGGCTCGCCTCCGATCGGAGCCCCGCGACTCTCTTGGGACCGGACCAAATTTAGCTGCTCAGTTTTATGGGGCACCTGGATAAAGACATGGCCTCTCCAGGCCAAGACCTCGGCCCTGTAGGTACACTAGGTACCTAGGTAAGTACCTACCATCTGCATGCTACAGGGCTCAACATTTCCACCAGCCTCACTCATCCACTCACTCATCCACTCACTCACTCACTCACTCCTTCGCTTCAAGTTTCAGTCGACCCAGTAAAAGTAACATGATAAAGTAAACTCATTAATACCTGCCAATGAAACGATGTTTATTATACAGTAATTTAAACAAATTCTTTCACATAAGTGTTTCATGGCCCTCAGGGCCCTCTGTAGCCGCTCACCAGCGGTCTATCATCACGGCCTCAACTTCGCAAAAGTGAGATGCCCGCAAAACCAATTGGCGACTCCATCCCGCTTTTTTTCCGCCGAAGCCGTCTCTCATCCCTCGAGCTTGGTCCAAGTATACATATCTCGGAGCACCGACCCGTATTTGAATCTCTCGATAGAGCACTTCCTCCTCCAAAGATCACACCCGGACTCCGTGGTTCTCCTCCTCTACACAAACCGCCCCTGCATCGTCATCGGCCGGAACCAGAACCCCTGGGTCGAGGTAAATCTCGGCCTGGTCAACCAGCGAGGGGTTCTCAGAAGGCTGAGGGGGGGGTCAGAGTCCCGGGATGAGAACACGGCGGCGAAGACGAGAGGTGCAGCCGGAGAAAGAAGGAATTCCGCCAAGGAAGACGACGGCGCCGACGCCGACGACGTACTCCTCGTGCGCCGGCGCTCCGGCGGCGGGACGGTGTTCCACGATGCGGGCAACGTGAACTACAGCGTCATCTGCCCGCCGGCCTCCTTCGACCGCAACAAGCACGCCGAGATGGTGGTGCGGGCGCTACGGGGGCTGAGGAGGAAAACCCCCCACGGCGTGCGCGTCAACGAGCGTCACGACATTGTGCTCGATGTTTCCTCCTCCCCAGCTTCATCCTCCTCCTCCGAATCGCGCGACGCAGGCACGAGGAGAGACGGCGACGCCGTCAAGACCTTCAAGATCTCCGGCTCGGCCTACAAGTTAACGCGCGCGCGCTCCCTGCACCACGGAACCTGTCTCCTTTCCTCGCCCCACCTCCTCTTTCTCGGCCAGCTGCTCCGGTCGCCCGCGGCGCCGTACATCAAGGCCCGCGGCGTCGAGAGCGTGCGGTCGCCGGTGCGCAATGTCGGGGTATCGAATGCCGAGTTCGAAGCCGCGGTTGTCGCCGAGTTCCTGACCATGTACGACTCGGCACGGAATGAAACGACGCAGGTGGGCGCACAGATCCTGGACACGGCCGATGTGGAAGCCATCCCCGCGGTCCAAGCCGGCGTCGCCGAGCTGAGGTCCCGGGACTGGATCTACGCGCAGACGCCGCAGTTCACCTTCTCGTCGCACCCGACGGCCGACGACCCGCGGCCGCGTCCTGATTTGCCCGCCGACTTGCCGTCTTCCTTCTTTCCGACCAACCCGGAACTTAATTCAACAAGCTCGGCAGACGCAAATGCGCCTGGTTTGCAGATGACTGTGCGGCATGCAAAGATTATGGAGGTTGCTGCTCCGAGCACGGATTCTGGAGATCCCAACGGTGGTATTCCCACTAGTGGTGCTAGTAAGAACAACCTAGCAGACTCCTTGAAGGGCCTACATTTACACCACATTGATGACTGGCGTATACACGTTGGGAGTGAGAATGAAAGTACGGGACGGTGGCTAAACGGGCTTTTTGGTCTTAGAGGCTAGAAACATGCAGAGAGACTGAGCATTATCTACCAGAAGTCGACTGGGAGGCTCAATATTGAAAGACATGTACTATGTTGAATTGGGCCCAGCCTGCTCGTCAAAATGAGCAAGGTTGGGCCAATTTCACCTGTATACTACCTGCAAACATATGTATTCATGGGGTCTAGACACGATCGCGCAACACATTCAACGGCCCGGACGAAGCAGATCCACAAGTAGATGGATAGATAGATACCCAGCCATTGTACAGTATCATAGTCGATTATATCATATTATACGCCATGATATCTCTCATTCTAGCCCACCGGCTCCCATCACGCCCTGACCAAACCACTGTGCGACGGTCTTGAACCGCTCGTCGCTTTTACTAAGCGCGTCGCGGAAAAGATCATGACGCTCAGCCCGCTCTTCCTGTCCGCGCTTCATAGCCCTCACGGCGGTATTGTTTGCGGCGCAGACTGGACACTCGGTCTTATCACTTCCGTCGCCGTCTCCAGCGGAGCTATTTATTTTGAGACACCGCTGATGAAAGCTATGCTTACATAAGAAGTGCACGACGGGTAGATCCAGTGGAGCGCCACATCCTGGGCACCTTTGAGCTTGAAAGACAGCGGGTTTGCTACCAAGCTCTGCAATCTCAACACGCTTTTGTTCGGTTTCTTTCCGGAATGAAGCGATCTGTCGCTTGTTGGTAGCGATTTCACGGCGTTCTCGCGTAATCGTCTCGTGCAAATACGGTTTGATCATGCCCATAGTTGCGACGGCGTTGGAGCCTAATGTCTGGATGACCTGCAACGGTGCCATGAGGCCGTCAGCGTCGATTTTCTTCAGTACATTTGCCAGCTCTTCGGAGCCCGCCTCGTCGAGAATGCGTGGGTCCGATGTGAAATATGCGAGGGCAGCAGGATAGAGCTGGGGCTCTCGCGGTCCGTATTTCCGTAGGGCTCTAATGGCCCCGCGCGTGTCTTTCGCCGAAGTGTAGGACCGGAAGATGTCGAAGAGAAGACCCGACTGTTCCTTCACAAGCGTTGTACCGTCGTGGAAATCAGATAAGTGAGATAAGAGGAGGACATTTGAATTTTCGATGGGTAAATCATGCCCTTCTATGAGCTTCTTCGCCTTGAGCTCCCATTCTTCTTTTTGCACGCCTTTACCATCCTTCGCTTTGTGGAGGTACATTTCAAACAATGTTGTATAGATGTCGGCAGTATCCCCCTCTCCGAGGGAATTGGATTTGAGACATGCTTCAAGAAAAACAATGAATTCGTCAGGGTGATCGATGAAAGATGAGAATGCGGAGCGAGGTGGTGGGGGGGTATATTTTGAAAGAGAATCATTATCTTGCTCGGCATTTGGGGGACCATGCCCAACTGTGGGCTGACTGTCTCCTTGTGTGGCGGGTGAAGAAACACTAGAGGTGCCCATGTATGGTAGAGGCAGCAAGCTCGTAAGATTCTGAACAGCATTGGCCGCGCCAGCTGCTAAGCGGTTTCCGGATGGTGCGGAGACTGCTTCCATAGGTGCAGTGTGTATTTTGGGCTTATATTTACCCGTATAATAGTCAATGAAAAACTCAGCTGTACTGTTGGGGCAATGCTCCAACAATACTGTGGCATATTTCATCAAGCAAGAATAGGCCTGTAGAGGGTTAGTTAAAAATCTTGGACCAAAAAGCCGGAATTACCAACTGTTTCAGCATCGAGGTGCCATATGAAATCTAGTGCCTCAGAATAACGCTTGGAGTCTTCAATCAAGATATCCACAACTAGATCGCTCTCACCGTGCTTTGTCGCAAGATATGCTGCTTGCTCGAAGTAACCTCCTTGTCTACACATGCTGATAGCTGTATCCAAATCAAACTTTAGATCCCCTTCGGATCTAATGAACTTCTCAAGCTTTTCAACATCCTTAAGTTTCGCGTAGCAATTGAGCAGTAGAGTGGTATGGTCTGCTGTTGCTTTGTGGTGCTCATGCAATTCTTCAAGATATTCAATGAGGTTATGTATCCTTTGCGTATCAAGAAACTCGATGGCTGTCAGAAGAATAGCACTAGTACGTCTGAGGGAAGCCTTACCTTGCGAATGACTTGGGAGGGCTCTGTGTTGTCGATCGCTTTGATATACTGGGCCATGGCACTATCATAGTCTCCCTTCTGGTACAAATAATCACCGTACCTCCTGTAAATAACGTTTTGTTGTTGCATGCCCATGCCGCATTTCTGAGCAAGGCTGATGGCAAGAGGAAATAGGTTTCGTTGATACAGAAGCTCGAGCCTTTGATTTAACGGCTTTTCGTGGTATCTGTTGATCTAGCTGGTATCAGCACAATTGTCATTCCAAGTCTCAAGGGTTCTTACTTTTCCATCCTGGGTCAAGATGAATAGATCGCCCCAAATCTGAAAGAGCGCTTTCACCGGCGAAATGAGCGTCTCCGAATGGGCAACTATTTGCAACTGCGGATCGACCATGGTGAAGGTAGCGGCACTGAATAATGATTCTGTGCTCGCACCGCCGAATCGTCTGCGCATGTTATCCGATGTACCATTCTTTGACGGTGGCGAAACAAGGGCGACGTAATCTTCAAAGGTAGAGATAAGGGTAGTAGCTCCGTCATTAGCGAAGCAGAGTCCTCTGCCGTCGGCAGTATAGTAGTAGACAGCATCCTCCCGGACCACGATAATATCATCGGTTTTCTTGTTTACTGTCATACATCCCGCGGCACACCCTGAATCTTCGACAGTTCGTGGGGGTTGTCCATTTCCTCTCCCAGCTATGACGAGCTTCAAGAGTTTAGAGGTAGTTGCCAGGAAGAGCGTGGTTAGTTTTGGATCCGACACAAACTCGACTCCAGTTATTGGCTCTTCAGACTCGTATACAACTCTTTGCTTCGTGCCTCGGTCGTGTATTAAGTCGCCTCGTATGATCGTGACCGCCCCGTTTGCGAAGCCCACTGCGAGCTGAGAGAGATCGTCGAGGGCGGCGAAGGCGGATATCTATGAAGACTATAATTGGCACATGCGGATCTAAAAGTAGGCCAGAGCACCCACGGGGAATTGTTTGCGTCCGTTGTTTATGCTGATGGTGCTCAAACAGGTCGGCAGCCCTGTTTTCTTAACCGGCTTGTCGAGAGCCCAGACCTTTAGCACCGGTTCGTTGCTTAGGTCCTCCTGTTCATTGTTAGCGCCAAGCCTATCCCCCAGACAAGGCCAGAGGTAATCCGTACCGAAACTGTGACCAACAAGCTCGTGCCCTCGACCTGGCGCATGTGGGTGATGCGCCCCGTTTCGTGTGCCTGGAAGCTCCGGACGACTTTCCAGCTAGGGCCAATTATGCGCACGTATCCATTGTCGCTGCCAAGGAAAAGGCTTTCGGAGCCGGAGCACACGCTGGAGATTTCGTTATTCTCGAAGAACGATCGCGTCTCGTCGTCGCCGAGCTTGACCTGGCTGACTTCGAAGAAGTCGAATGCTTTCCACTACAGATCACATAAATCAGCTACAGATCAAGTCCAGCTGCCCATTCACAACCTTATCGAGATAGGACATACCAAAAGCAAAGCCATTGTGCGTGCTCAAGTTTGCGCGACAGCTATATCAACATAGTGGGAGTTCTGCTCCTTCATGGATGCCTGCAATAGGAAATAGGAGCTTCGACGTCACAGCACCGTGCTAAGTTGCAAATGGACTAGATTAGGTTTGGTACAGACAGCATTGTGGCGGTGTAGGCGAGCTTGTGGCTTGGCCTTTCTTCCATGTGCACTGTCAAGCTACCCGCCCGGGCATCTGGGCTGAGGCATGGGAAAACAGGCAATCCAAGATCTCCTCGATTAAATTAAGATCAATATGGTTATTATCGGGTATCTCAATGTTACCAAGAAATATACAAATATCGTCAGTTGATCTCATCCCGCTAACTATTTTTTCTGTCCGTCCACATTCCATGCCTTGAACGCCTTCCCAAAGGAGTCAGTTGGGTTCCTTTCGTTAGAAGTATAAGCCATATTATCACCCAGGTCTACTAGTGGTACCATCGACGGTCGGCCATGAGCGCATTGAAAAGGAAACGCGCAATCCACGAGACGGTTCAGTAGATCCGTGCATTCTTCCCGGGAGAGGGGGTCATTGAACATGATTGAGCTACGACATGCCCTAGAGTTAATCATGTCCAGAACTCCTTCAGGGCATCCGTGAAACTGAGTAATCCAGTGTGATGTGGTAGTCTCGCCATCTTGGGGGCTGGGGTTCCTCACGGCAGTGTTATGATGGTCGCGCGGGTCGAGTTTCCAAGTCTCTTTCCTGAGGAGCTCGATTAGGAGACGTGGCTCAAGTCGGCATCGCTCAGCGATACTGGGCGGTAATCTCGTCACCTCGACTTGTCTGTGACTAGCCTTCCTAGTCGGAGGCATCGGCATAATATGATAATGAATGCCCCAGTGGACAAAGTGAGGTACCATATGTTCGAGCTGCGTCGCATCTCGAACAGATATATCAAATTTCAATGGCCGCTCCAATAATTCTGTGCAAGCTATAGACGTTCTCGATATTGACGCATCCCGCGAGGCCGATATATCGTTCATATCCATTTTGTCTATGGGCTCAAAATAGTCTTTCATTAGCGATTCAACTCGGCATCTTTCGTCCGCAGCATGCTGGTCGATGATGATTAAAAGCGACGCTGTCGAATGTGGTACTGGAGGTTCATGTACATCTGAATCAACTTGAACTCTAGCAAATATGAATTTTCGATCAACCTGCGCAACAATCTCAGCATTACGTAATGCAACTTTGGTTACTCGACGTTGCATAGGTGGGCCTACTCCTGCAGAGCCTTGAAGCCAGGTGCTGCATCCGAAGGGTTGCAATGGTTGGCCTAAAGTATTCACCTCACTGAATGTGCTGGGGATGTGTGGCTCCGTGGCCTCGAAAATGGGGTTTTCCCAAGATGATAGTAGTTCTCCTAGCCACACGCTCTGATCTCCATGAGGAGTTGATGTATCGTGCGACCGAAATCGTTTTTGGCATGCTAAATCCGCTTGTTCGCGTTGTTCTTCCGCCTCCTTTTTTGGCGGTCGCATGACGAAGCCAGTTGTTGAGTCAATAAGTAAGGTTTCTTTCGTAGCTGGATTTGTCCACCTGATATTCTCGTCCGAGGAACTGTTGTCTATCCCTACAGACTGGTGCCCTTGGCCCATTCCACGGACCAAGGGGTCTGTTGTAGCGAAAGGTGCCCGCAATAAGCTTCCATCCGGGCCAAACAGAGGGCTGATAGAGTCAGAGTTGCATGTGTTGAGATCTGGGGTTATTACTGCAGAAGAGCTAGGAGCCCGATTTTTACGATCTGGGGACTGCTCATTGATTTTCTTATCACTTGGCAGTTGTTGGGGCGAGCCGGATTTGACTCGGGACCAGAGATCAAATGGAGATCCTGGTCGCAAACGTGAGCTGCGATCGCAACGAATGCTTAGTTGCGTCGTAGCCAGGTCCCCAACCAGCTCGCTCTGCCGAGTTCCAGTTGCCGACGTTGACCTTGAACCAGGCTTTCTAGATAGACTCCTTTTGGGTGAATCTAGTCTCGAGGTTTTCCTGGAAATATCATCTCGTGTATCCCTGATTCGTTTTGGGCGAAAATGGTATTTCCTTAAAAATTCGTAGGCTACCGCCTTTAGGATGTCTACTATAGCGGCCAGGTTCTCGTGCCGCTCATCAAGGAGCACATCTACCTCCTCGAATGCAACGGATTTTTTGCATTCGTCAATATGGATTTTGATGCAGAACATTGGCCAACGATCTACGCCTTTCCGACCCTTGAGTTCTTGGTTGGTGAACTTGTCCCCTCTGTGACGGCCTTCTTTTGCCCCCCTTTCGTGCTCATCGCTTGGAAGATTGTCAGCTCCTTCTTCTACGCCGTAACTCGAATGTGAAAAGATTCGATTGATTTCTTCATATAGGACATTCGAGCCATGCTCATTGGACACTGGGCGAATCCCTATGCTGATGAACTGGACTCGTTTTGTTGCGATGGGATGTAATGATACCGCACCAGCAACTGATAGCCTTCCAGCCGATGCCTTCAGAGGAACCCAGGTCTCCGCCTTGTGTTCGTCGGAAAGTTGGGTTTGGTACAGGATCTTAGCTACCCTTGCTGTGATGTCGAACCCAGATCCCTCATTACGTTCTTGGTTGTTATAAACCGAGAATGTCCAGCGGCTGACAAGCTCTCGAACTGACACTGAAACACGCCGATCCCACGCAAGTATTAATGCGACGATATCCCGTTTAAGAAGCTCCCAGTGTTTAGAATGGATCCCTCTTTCTGCGTCAACACCTCTCTGTTTCACCCTGACAGGCATTGAACCAAAGAGGTCTCGTACGGCCACTCTCGTGCCGTGAGGAAGGTTTAACAGTCTTTGATCAGGAGGCGAAGGTATATGTCGTGCTAGGACGTCTGAATTGTGGATTTGAATCGAGTTGTGGGAATGATACTGGCGATGGTGAGAAGTGATGGAGAGCAGCGACAAGGACGCCAGTGATGCTAAGAATGTACCGTGCTTCCCATGAATACCTTCACGCACCGGGTACTTAGAGGTGACTTTACGGAAATCGTCAGCCGCATGAAATATTCCAGATTATCAAGACTATTCGGGCTTACAATGGAGCTTGCCCAAGCCGCCGTTGGGCTGGAACTCGGCAGGCTGTATTCCCAGTCCATCATCCTCAACGCAGCAGTTCCCTCGTACATAGTCTACGGATATGGTTACTTTGGAGGCTCCGGCATCAAGGGAGTTTCTGAATAGGCCGCAGACGACACCATTGAGAGTCGTGATGGTGGTCGAAGATTTGATCTGAGCAACCACATGGTCTGGCAATGGCTGTATGGACATTGCTAAATAGATGAAAGTGAATCATGCACCTCATAATTTTGACCTTTCCCGCGTCGAATCTTTCCCTGTTCGCTGCAGGGCGACCCCAATTGCGAGATGCGCGAAAGAGCTGACAGACGGTGGTGAAAGCATGAGCTACCTATTAGCCCCACTGGAGAGAGAGGACCGTAAACTGTATTCGGTAAGAGACAGGTACATATAGGTAGCAGAGACATATACTTGGTACATTGAAATGAGTGGGTACCAGGTACCGTATGTACCTACTCACGTACAATATTCCGTCACCGTGGCTAATGACGCAATCAATCCGGAGTACCACTACATGAAAACATTTAGATCTAGGTAGAGGACCACATCAGCCTCAGAAATGCGCAGCTCCCTTAGCGTCTGTAGGGGAGGCTCTTATGTACAGTTAGGTATAGTACCTACGATAGCTACCTAACAAGGTTCCTAAATTACTTTCAGGCTCTACTGCACCATGCGCAGTACCCTGCCAAGCTTGGGCTTTTTGAGAACACCGCTACCTTTACCATTCCTCTCTCCTCTCTCTTCTCTGATGCCAGACTCAAATAGTACAAAGATCAACATCCTATCTTCCTAACCGTCTTGGTTGTGGCCAGCACCCCGTCGCTCGCGAGATCCTTCCCCTCTAGACTCGATCAGTCAGGGCGCTGCGCAGTCTTGTCGATCGTCTGCTGGCAGTGTAGTGTCCACCCCCAGCACGGATTCCACCACGATAAACACTGCCAATTGCACACTCCACGCCCAAGCTTCGCTGCACATTGTCCTTCATCAGCATCGCCGAGTCGCTCGCGGTACATCTACTCAGCACCTGGGCTGTTTTCACTTGGCCAATCGTCCACATCCTACACAAATGGCCATGAATGAGACCTCTCATCTCCCGACTGGTAAATCCATTCCTTCCCGACACCATAATTCCCACCCGACCCCGTGGCCTCACATGATGGTCGTTGCGCATGTCTTCACGATGTTTTGGAAGAGCAAGAACCTAACCTACGATGGCCTAGACCACCCACAACGCGCAAGTCGTCGACGGCCTTTTGCCACCTGGGTCAAGAAGCTCGCCAACTTCAAGACTGCGTCGTCGTCCACCGGCGGCAGCCGAAATGGCCATTCTAAGCGTGAAGCCGCCTTCAAGGGCTCTAAGAAGCGAACGTCCAAGAACAACAACCCGTACCCACAATCCGGCCGTATCGCCGTTGCCCCGCGGACTTCGCGGAGCAACCCGTCGCTCTCGATCTCGCGAGCCGGTATGGGTTCGAACCAGTCGTTAAGCCGAAGTCGAGACTCAAGCCCTTCGTCCGTCGACGGGGCCGCCCATCGCGCAGCTCGTGCCAATTCAACAGCACATACACTTTCTACGGATCATCACTCAATTCATGCACCGTCACACATGGCATCCTCGGTAACCGGGACGAGTCGAACTGTTGGTGGTGGTTTCGATCTACGCAGAGGAGGAGACAGCACCTTTTCTTCGCCGGCTCCCTCGGTACGATCCCTAACAACCACGCTCACAACTATTCAGTCAATGGCTCCGAATGGCGGCGCCAACGCCGGGCACACTACTGGCGGGCATTCGTCGCATCAGAACAATACCCAAACTATACAATTCTCTCAGCCTTTCCCCACAAATTCACCCGCCTCCGCCATACCGCCGCATCTTGCACCTCATAGCCAACCCACAACTTACAACTCCGCCACAGCCAACAATTTGTTGACAGATAACGCCTCCATTCTCACACTTGCATCTTCCAGCAAGAGGAGACGCAGACGGTCCATGGATACCGACGCTTCAGTTCGCGCCCTGGCTCCGTCATCAGTTTGGGGAGGCAGTCGTGAGAGTCTGCCACTAAGCGTCCTTAGCGCTAATATGGATGGTATGCGGGACATTCCCCCAACTCCAGGTCTGCACCAGTCGACCACGAGGATTGCGGGCAACGAGCGGACAAGTATCTACTCGATAACTGGAATAGCACCGGCTCTTCCTGGGGAACGCAATAGTCTCTACGCTGGCAAGCAAAGCATGGGGGATGGCGGGAGCATCCGTAGCGGCCTTCCCGGGCATGGCAGGGCTGATAGTATCAGTGGTAGTGTTGCTGGTGTTAACAGCCCCTTGGTGAGTCCAAGGGAGGTATCTGAAAGGGGTCCCGCTGAGAAGGATGAAAGCCGGGCACGGAAAGAGAAGGAGAAAGAGGCGGATTAAACAGTAAAGGCGGTTTGCCTTCAACGTTGGTGGTATATATCAGGCAGAGCCCATTTTTATGAATACCTAGTTGCTCGTTCTCGAGTAGAACTACGTCTCTTCTACTGTACGATTTTGCGGCTAGTCTGATTTCAAGTAGCGGATGACTACTATGCGAGGCTTTGGAATGTTAATTCGAGGTACGGCAAGGCAAGGCAGAGCAAGGCAAGGGGTGGGCAGGGGCAGGGGCATGGCAGGGGCAGGGTACGTCGAGTGTTTTGGCGTCGGACCGGAATTGTGAAGCCGATTACATTATTTGATACCCGAATTTTTTCTTTTTCTTTTTTTCGATCTCTTTTTGTGTATACATCATTTCAAGGTTGCGAAAGACTCGTGTTATGTGAATGGGAAAATTCATTCGCCAGTGGTTAGGAGGGTAAACGATACTACATTTAGAGGTAACTGGCTCATTCGAATCAATTTTTTAGCCATTCTAGTATCCATAATACTTTTCATCTGAACCCCGACTATGTGCAATCAATTTCATGTTTTACGGTAACGACTATGCGTAGTACGGCAGAGGATGTAGATCGAGACCCTCGACGGACAGCTTAAAGGCGTCGTTTCTGCCCATGTTTCCCACTGTTAGCCTGTGGATCCATCGATCACCTAATGAGACGCAACATGGCTGGGGCATAAAGAAAGAAAGATGATGATATAGGGAGCAAGGAGAGAAATGGCAAGAGAAGACGGGATGAAAAGCTCACCTCGAATAACTCCCCGCCGCATCTAGATCCAGACGTCCACGGACACAGTCCTCAAGATCGACATCTGCATAGATGATCCCTTCGTCGTCCTCCCACTGCGGGCCGGCGAGCACCTCCCCGAAGGGCGAGACGATGCTCGATCCGCCGCGCGAGATGAACTTCGTCGTCGTCGTCTTTGCCGTCTCTGCCGCGTTATCCTCGACCTCGTTCTCTTCGACGACAGCCGACGACGACGACGCAGCAGCGGCGGACTTGGATTCGATGGGACGGCTGAGCACGATTTCGTTTCCGTCCTCGTCGAACACGGACCGGCGACGTGCCTTCGAAGCAGACCCGACGCCGTGGCCGGCTAGTGGGCCCGCGGATGCACCGAACGATCCTCCCTTCCGAGACGAGGATGCTGGGAGGGCGATTTCAAACCCTTCCTCCGTGATACAGGAGTTTCGCCTCGGCTGTGATTTCTCCTTGGCACCCTCCTCTCGCACGCACATGTTAGAGCTCACGACGAAGCAGCGTCCTTCGATTCCAACGGTGCGCACTATACGGGTGGCAATTCACGTTAGTGTGCCGTCAAGAAACTCGGTCGGACAAGTAATTGAAGTTCGCGAGGAGGGCGCTTGGGCGGGGTGGTGACCTACTGAGAGGAAGCCAGGTCTCTCTACCATCAGCCGTAGGTGCAAAATACAAATTGATACTACGGTGGTATGTTCGTCAGCAAGTACCAGTTCAAGGAAACAAGATGTCCACATACTTCTGCGCATAAAGTGACTGTCTCAAGAGAGGCATATAATTCTCCCAACAAATAGCGGCCGCGAGATTCACACGAGTACCACGGATGGTCGTGCTCACGGCCTGGAGTGTTGCAGGCGAGCCTTGTGCCCAGATGAGCCGTTCCGTACCTGTCTGCAATGTTTCATTAGCCATTTATTTGCCCTCGATGTTTACCTTCGCTTTCTAGCAGTTCGCTTCTGGCAGATGGGACTTCCCAGGCCTGCCAAATATTGCAGATGCCGCTAGACACCCGGTAGCTGTCGAGTCGCATCATCGCACACCCATTCGGCAGCAATGTTTGATGCGACCTCGTATTCTCGGAGAGGCGTATTGACCCCAGTCCGTTACCAACACAGACGAAAGAAAATGGACGCAGACTAGCACAAGACTCACTGGCATGACCTTCCTCCTCTTCCCGATCATGCCCCGTCGGGGGCAAACATACACAACAGCACAATATAAACTCCCACCAGCCCGTTCTACAAGTCCCACGACGATGAAGACGCCCGTCTCACGAGCGACGCGCTCAAGTTGCTCGCGTGTACCGTCACCTCTCCCTTTTGCCGGTCCTTCATTCCCAGAATTCTTGTTCTGATCCTCAACCTCATCTCCCAAATCACCCCCCAATTCCCTTCTTGCCCACTTCCCCAACCCGCCGGCCCCAGCAGGTCCAACAACGTCACCCAGGTCAATTGCCTCCCGAAAGTACCTTCGGAACTCATCTCGGCCTTCCTCGGTTCGCCCCCCGATCTTACACCCGAAATCGGACCCTCTGGGGTACCCACCAAAGTACGCTCTATGAGAACCAAGGAGTTAGAAGTTGCCATTGATAAGCAGATATTTGGTTCGTTCCTTTTTGGGAGGGGGAGGGAGGGGGGGGGGGGTCGATTGTGAGCATGCAAAGACATGCGGGAGCAAACGGCATTGCCAAAACAAGAAATAAACGACTCTAGCGTACTCAGGAAATAGCAAGAAATCCGCTTTTCTCTCTGCGGCTGACCGCGCGAGCCTTTCAAGTTGGGCGAGTGTTTCCTGCCTCGTGCCTTGAGTGGCTGGAGACGCGGTCGCGAGGCGAATCTTGGTCGTAGGAGCTTCCATCCTTTCCTCCTAGCATGTAATGAGAAAGCAACGGTTCTATGAATGGTATGCTGTGTGACGCTTAATAGCTAGACACCCAGGAGAAATGCGGCATAGGTGCAAATTACCTAGATCAACGAGAGTGTACCCCAGCGCTAGGATTTTCGGGCTTTTGACGTTAGGCAGCCTCTTCGCAATAGTAAAGTCATCCAATGTTTGAGTAAG
Organism: Ustulina deusta; assembly: GCA_023159155.1. Taxonomy (NCBI): domain Eukaryota; kingdom Fungi; phylum Ascomycota; class Sordariomycetes; order Xylariales; family Xylariaceae; genus Ustulina; species Ustulina deusta. The sequence continues at coordinate 72,098 of JAJNNX010000058.1, forward strand.
AGCGCGATACCCCCCCCGCAAGCTTTTTCACACAGATCCAAATCTTGTGAATCCAGTAATTAAGATTTGATGAAATCGCACAGGACGGGTTACGCAAAGTAGATTTCGCCCCCAGCGTGGAGACCAGTTCGTAAGACGTCGCGTGAATCAACCCAACCTAGCAAGCTTCCGCACTTCCGACAGAGCATTAGAATTAATGGATAGCTCCGAACGGTATGGCGTATGTTGTCAACGTCGCGTGGAGACGCACCTCATGGTTGGTCGAGGGTAGGTGACTACCCCGCAGTGAACAACGAACTCAGGCTATAAGCTTCGGGAACAATCTGGATCTCTCAACTCTATCAATATCATGGGAGAAAACCAATACGTTTATCAGTGAAATAGTTTGAATATTTGATATTCCATGACGGCCAATGACCGTGTCCCAAGGCATGCGTGAGAAAGTGTATTGATTAGCATCCGTAGCGAAATTAAACTCCCAACTCCTGATGCTATCGGGCCAGGGAAGGGTATCTCAGATACGGTATTAGCGGTCTGACTCTGGACCTTAAGTGATTTATACATCATAAAGAAAAAACCTGGAACCCCTTTTCTTCCCCACACCTCCCCAAGCAATAATCTAGGGCCTTCTCCATCATTGAATGTTGTCCATGCACAAGTCCACTGGCATTATGTGACCTCGGGACTCTGTCCCCTCATATCTAAGATAGGAAATACTGAATCCTGCCACCAAATTCAAACTCCATCAGAACGAGCATTAGGCCGAGGCTTACAGCATCATGGCAGCCAAGCCGGCAGCGGCGACAAGGCCGACTGGTGCAGCAGTCTGCCAAGAACCAGCGTGAGAACTGGTGGTGGTAGGAGCGCCTTCCGTAGTGCCGGCAGATTCGCTGGTGGCGGCACTAGTGGCGGCACTGGTGACCTCAGCTGAGCTGCCAGCAGTATTCGTCGACTCGGTGAAGAAGGTGGACTCTGATGCCGATCCACTGTCAGTGGCAGACCCTGACTCTGTACCTGAGCCATTCGCAACATCAGAGAAGATGGTGCTAGTGGAAATAGTCGTAGTCACTACAGCTCCATTGCTGTTGGTCAAGATCGAAACGATTTCGGTTGTGGAAATAGGGATTTGGACACCTGAAGTCTCGCTTGAATTGTTGGAGAGGGTGGTGGTAACAGGAGATCCGTCACTGTTTGTGGCGGTCGTGGCGGAGGCAGTACCCGAGCCATTGCTACCACCAGAGGTGGTAGCAACAGCAGAGACCGTGAAAGTGACTGAAGAGGAGATCGTAGGATTCTCATCACAAAGTTAGCGCATTACAAGGCATATAGCTCCTTAACGAAAGCTAGAAACACTGCAAATTTTGTTCCAGATGAACGACTGATATTGTAACCGTCACTGTATGGTGATGCGTGAATGAAATGGTAAGAGAGCAGCTTACAGGAGTGGCACTAAGACCGCTAATTAAAATGCCCTTTTCTGTAAACTTTGTGTTAACAATCTGTCATGGTCAAGTGTTGTTGCAGTCAAGTTAACATACCAGCGCACCAATCAACCCCATATTGGACAACCGTCGGGGCTACACCTTCGGGACAGGCCGCGTTAGCGCAATCGATAATTCCATAGGAAAAATCGACATTCTTGCAGAGACAAGCGCTGTCGACGGCGTTCTCGGTAGAGCCTCCGCCACCGCAACCAAGCTGGGAGGCTTGGCCAAGCATGTTGCCGAAGCAGGTTGTCTGTAGGGACAGGTCAGGTACACACAGAGAAGGAATACCATACATGAGCAGAGGGAGGACAACTTACACCGCAGGCAGGGAAGTTGTTGGGTGGAGGCAACATGTCTGCGACAACAACGCTAGCCGAAACGGCAGCAAGGACAACAGAAGCCTTCATCTTGGGTGATGTGAAACACTGAGTAGTGATGGGGTTGTCTGTCTGTCTGTCTGTCAAGGACGGTAAGAATCTGCTGTTCCAGAAAACGGATGCTCAAAAAGCGTGCAAAAAAAGTTGAATACGTAGTAGTGCGGGTGTGAGTGAATGAAGAGTCTGTGATGTTGGGAGAAGATGGCAATGCAGTTGATGATTGGAATCTGCTGATGCGGGAATGTTGTGGGATGGAAGAAGAGAAGAGAAGAGGGGAGGGGGACAGGGACAGGAGAGAAAAGGGCGTGGAAGTGTGGGCTGGGTTCTTGACGCGATGTGCATCACAACAGAGGGAAGGCGCAAGTGTTGGTGAAGCAGCAGGTGGGATATGCAGATGCGAAGGAAGGTGCACGGTGGGCGATGCAGGTGACTTGAATGCCAGAGACACAGCCGGCTACTGATGCAGTGAGGATGCAGGTATTCGGTCTAGTGACTTACATAGGAAGCAGAAGAAAGCCTAGGGTAAGACGTGATTAGACTAATAGGTAGAACTGTCCAAAGGAAGAGGTTGTTTAGGGGAAGTAGAGAGGAATACTCAAGCGTGCTGGTGAGCGAGGGGGGAAATGTAAAGATGAAAAGAAATAATTAGAGGGATGCACTGAGGTACTGTGGGAAGGGGACTTGGACTAGGAGAAAATGAAGGAACGGGGTATTCAGCAACACAGGTTCACTACGAACCCTCTACTGGTCTGAAGGGAAGGGGATGGAAGGTGAGAGGGATGGTTATATCGAACAAGCTGTGAAGAGGTGAATAGGAGAAGGCCCGATGCTCTGTGTTCCAAGTGGCTATAATGATGTCAAGCGAAAACTTACGTCTCTATCTATGAGGATAGGCAGGTGTGTAGGAGGTGGGAATATAGCAGAGAGGTATATAACAGACCAGGAGTTGGATGTGTGCGTTTGTGTATAAACGGGAAGCAAAGAAGCTACAGGAGAATAAATATAGGCATTGCCCTTCTAGCAACCACTAATTGCTTTATTTCGTACCTTGAGATGGAGACGACTGGAGGATATCAAGTCGATGGCTGCTTTCGTCAAATTTCAAAGAACTTAAGACACCGGCTCTGTTTTGATTTGGCGTGAAAAGAAGGAGAAGAAGAGATGGGTAAGAGTTTTGAAACAAATATTGAGCTTGCACAGGAACTACCCTCAACCTAGGTACAGTACTTTAGTGGGAGAGACAGAGTGATTTATGTAGTACATATGCAGGAGAGCGCTGCCGCAATTTAAACATTCGGAGGTGACTGCAGGACACCTGTTGTTGTGTCACAGGCAATTTCGTCATAGTGGCTTTCATCACTGTGGGCATATTGAGACATTCGAGTTTTATCTACCTAGTACCTACCTCTATCCAGTTCAGAATACCTAGTAGGTACCTCTTGGCCCAGGCATCTGGAGGACAATCTTCCCCACATTGCTCAGTGCTGTTGGCCAAATCTGCCCAACTACTCTGGTTCTGGTCAGGTACCTACCTCTTCTCGCCTTGTTCAGATTGCTTTGTTAATCTAGTGAACCTATCATATCCATGGATGCCCACAAGGTAGGTGTTGATTTAACTGTGATTTTCCCTCACATCATATACAATCCCTCATGTATGGCTAGATCGAGGTTCTTGCCTTGTAATTATTGCGTAGACACAACTCAGAGGGGTGTCCAAGAGTTGGTGATGTAATATCGGGAGCTTTCAATAATTCACAACACAAGGGTGAGATACCCTAGCAGCCATCGGGCCACTAGTCTAAGTCCCTAGTGTGGTATCTAGTCTCTCGCCGGCTAGTAAGCCGATTTCGGGGATTTTTCCTTCGGAACACAACAAGCGTCGATGACGTGGTGGGGTAGAAGACAAGGTACACATAACCTTGTCATGCTCTGATTGCTTGTTTAGCATTCCAAGTTTCCAATGATTTTATGGTACCACGTACCCCAAGCAAACATTGTATGCTTTGTAGAATTACAAAACTGTTGTTACAGGTTCCCTTTTATTAGTAGTACATAGGGATAGAATATTATCATTTATTTATTACAGGTTATATTGTTAGCTCAAATAGGTATAAATTGCCAGTCTATCTATAACAAATTAATGTTAATAGCAATTATTATTCTGCTGTCATAGGTAGTAAAGTATTAATAATGCTCGAGAACAAATAGTTACATCATCACTTCAAGGTTCTTCAGGCAGTTGGTAGGTACTTATGCAGAGGTACATGGTGCTCTTGATGCAGAAAGAAAGCCCCATCGCGAGGAGCTTGCCGAATCAAGTAGCTGACCAGGGGCTCTAGCACCTCTCATTGGCCAACTTCCCAAGACAAGGCAGTTGCTAGTCCATACCCTTGCCATCTATACTATGCGTAAGATTCAATTCAAGGTCTCATTAATCGATCGATCTCAGATCTTAGATCTGTATTCGAGTGGGCCGTCATAGCAACATAGCGGAAGGCAGTGGCAAGCTAAAAGGTAGAGTGAGAACAACGGTGCCTTTCCCTCCTCCCTCCTTTTTTTAAGCCGACTGGAATAAGGTAGTACTAATCTGACCCAGACGGTATGAGGTAGGCATCTCCCCGCCTGCCACAGCTGTACATCCAGACTCCCTGTCCTTGATCACTAACCCACCTACAGGTTGCCAGAGTCGCATACTCAGGTACATAGGTACATGCTATGTAATTCACGTCAGGTGCCATGCAATAATATCCTTACCGCCGCAGTGTATTAAGTGTTTCGGCAAACAACATTTTTTATTGCTGTGCTTGTCACACAGAAAATAATTCCCACTCATCTGGAACCAACAGAACCAGGTATTGCGGGTTAGCGTTCATTATACCCGCTCTTTGTGATGGCCATGTGTTAGAATAGAAAGGTCTCGATGCATATGCATTTATTCTCCTTGACCCCTTGGTAAGGGACATGTGCCTATGCTGGACCACCTCTCCAGGCCCACACAACATGCGGGTTTCAAGGTACCTAGTAACCACTAAGACTGAACCCAACATAATTGACTTAGGTAATCCAGTGCCTGTCCAACTGTAGGTAGGCACATGTACTATGTAAAACTCTAGCGAGCATGGGGCTGATGACTAGCAAACTTCCCAGTGACGATTCAGGAATGTAGTTCGTCCACTCTGTCAAATGCTACACATCCGCGGGACAAACTCAATTCTTTTGCTGTGCATCCTGGGCTTCGGATATCGCATCCTTCAATCTTTTAATTTCGGGGTGATCCGATATTGCTTTCAGAGATGCATAGGCTTGTATCCCCCCTTCGATACTCTGTATCAGTCCGAATAATACTGTCAATATCAGCACTAGAACAGTAATCCAGAAGGTATACCACTGGACTCCATTCCTTCGGTCATGCCACCATTGCCTCAGTGTTTTTGGCTGGGCCTCATCATATACTTGCTTCAGCATGACTAACCTGTCCCGCCATATCTGGAACCTCTCAATCTGCCTCAGATCGGTCTTAAGTCGACCGCATCGAGATATCCCTGAATCCACCAATGGTAGTTTCGAGATCCATTTTCGAGTCTCGCAGTCTGTTGAAGGAAACAGTAGGGCCAGTGTTTGAAGTGTTTCCGTGGCCAAGTTGGTTGGTAGCAAGCTTTCGGAGCTGTCACAGTCAGCATCCGAGGCATTTGGGAAAGCGAGCCGAAAAACCGGATCTTACCTCCAACGTTGCGATTCTAAAAATGACGCATGATGAAAAATATGCACATTTGTATCGTCGTCCGTCAACCTCAAATGGTCAACGAGGTTGTCAGTCCAAATGATTTCCAAGCCAGCGATTCGACCGAAGTTTGTCGCCTTGAATGTCTTCTCCAGCTTGATCTTCTCATGTGAGAGTATAGGCCTGTCACCGAAATATTGGGCGAGGAATTCTCTCAGAGAATCATGTCTCCATTGTATCTCGGTGCTCCCAGAAAAGCCGTGCGAGGATATACCACAATCGCACATAACCGCCAGGCTCGCAGCCAAGTCGATAGTATTTTCCAACAACTCGTCCTCATTGGTATGTTTCGTCTTCAACTTGGATCGCAATTTCTGTTTTATATCTCCTCTAGTGGCACCCGCTTTCAGCAGATAAACGACATCAATAACATCGCGGTGTGTCCTAACAGCAACATGCCGACCCCCGTCGTGTAGCGAGAGAGCGCTTGTCTTGAAATAGTAGTTCCAAAAAGTTGCGAGATTGATGTCTGCTCCAAGTAACTGCGGGGAATATCCAACACCCCAAAGCTCATGGCAAATCGCAGCCTGAGTGTGTGGTTCAATTGCTGTCTCCAAGAGACTCATATCAATTGTTGACATCATTTGGGTAGGCGCGAAATTGATGAATTAGAGAAACTGGTGATTCTCAACCATCTTTCCTTAACACATGGCCTACTCATATACCAATAATAGGTGCAGTGCTAAGCCTCAGACACGTAAGCTATTAAGCCTTCGGGAAGTTCAGTTGAGCCCCCAAATTCAGGATCTTCCTATCAGCACAGCACAGTATTACGCGTTCGGCCTACCGATGCAACCGTATCACGTATGAGAATGCAGAGCTAGGCTGACCGAGCTCTCCTATAACGCCGACAAAAATGCAATCTATCTTTCAATTAATTCCCACGTCTTTCCTTAACTTGATCCTAGCTTGAAAAAATATCAAGATCGTCAGTCATCGTTTCCCTCTTAGATATGTCCACAGCCCAATATCTACCCACTCGACTGGCCTCAAGGGAGACGGGACTCTCTGCGATTCTTCGGAGAAAAACTGCGACACAAAAGATATGGCCCAACCCCGAGCGCTCAGTGGGGCACTTTATCTGCAAAATCGGAAAGGAATCAATTTGGGAAGCACAAGGTGAAGCACGGGAGGTTTTCAAAACGATTGCGCCAGACATCAAACGCTACTTGGACAGTTGTGTTGAGCCAATCCCGAGCTGGGTTACGGTTAGTAATTCTTGGAGTGATTGTCTCTATATTTTGGTTACTTGAAAATGAATGCCCATTTTAAGCTAAAGTTATATCTTGGAAGTCTTCTACGCTTTTGTGATACTTTACGGGTCACGATCAAAATGGCAATAACTGACTCCAAGTGTTACAGTGGTCCATGTATATGATGGGTCATGCCGTGAGCAGTGCATGCCCGACAATCGTTTTCTGCTGCGATGTTGTCGCACACCGTCGCGAGGTTCGAAATACAATTAAGCTTAGTGGAATCCTGAACGGGTATCCCGGGGTGAAGACCGGACACATGCCAAGAGCGCCAGATTTTGACCGTCTCGTCCCTTTAGCTGCAGGTAATAGCGGTAGCAGGGGTACGATTCAACTGCACATGTCGCCGAGTGCACTCGGCATGCCGTTGCTCATAACAGGCCAGCAACGGTCCACCAAAGCAACCATTGGTGGCGTGATTCGTGTAGGCAGCAAGCATTTCTATACAACAGCAGCTCATCCATTTCAGACGTACCTAGATGTGACGAGCCCCTTAGGACAGCCAGCCTTTGGAAATCAAAGTAACCGGGACATCGACGATGACGCATGCAGTTTTGACGGGGACTCCGATACAACCTTTGAAGTCGAAAGCGAGCTTCCACCCCTCAATAATGTAACGGCAGAGGACGGAAAGGCTCACGCACACGAAGATCTGTTTCCATTGAAGACGAAGGAGCAGGAGGCTTTGGAGCAGACGACCAGAAATGACGATAACCCCCATACGATCTTGAGGCCAACGGAACTTGATCCGGATCATGAAAGTTCCCTTGGTTCTAGCGCGTCTATGGGAGGACTACAATTTGACTACCATGGAGAATTCTTTCTTTTGCCGCGCGACAGTCCAGGCGCCGAGGCGGACTTTGCTCTTCTAGAAGTCACCGACAACCGTCACTGGGTCCAAAATGTTGTCTCAATACCACCGAACGGGAATTCCAAGGTTACCATCACATCGCTATCTGATACGGACAGCAACGATACACCCGACACTCACATTCAAGCCATTACGTCACACGGAAATATCAAAGGAAGACTATCCGACACGCCTTTCTATGCCCGCACTCCCAATGACAGGGCTTTTCAGGAAATGCTTTGTGCGACCTTTAGTAGCAGTTTGGAAAAAGGGGATTGTGGCGCGTGGGTTATCAATACGGACACAGGTGGCTTGTACGGTCATATTGTTGCCGGTTCCCCAAACTCAGGGACTGCCCTTATCCAATTATTCAAAGATGTCTTTGAGCATATCCGATATCGCACGGGATACCTCCCAACTTTCCCTGTTAAGAGTCCCAAAGAGAACTTCAGGGAGGGGCCCTCAATTGCTCAATTTAGGTCCTGTGGCGTCTCCCCAGGGGCCCCAAGCATGATTCGGGGTGAGGGTCGTCCAAAATATTCATTGAAGCACACAAAAGATGGTATCGAAGAAAATATCAACATCAGAGCGTCGACTGCTAGCAATTCAAGCGGCTTGCCCCCTATTTCCGGTCCCCATGGCGCGTCTGAGGATGTAATGTACAAAGGTAAAGCTATCCAGACAAGGGAAGCTGCTGTTGAAGAGTCGATGGGGCCTTTCGCCTGCCAATTTAAACGCAATACACGAGAGGGACGCAAACCTAGGAAGCTCATATACCCGGCACTCTTGCACCCTAATAATAATGCGAGATTTGGGACGGCCGTCATGAATTCGAGGCCCGATCAGTATGGTATTGGCCTACCATCCGATGCGGCACTACTGCCTCAACCGTCGCTACGCCCAGCTAAGGAATCTAAAAAGTTTTGCAATCTCCTTTCCTCGTTGTCTCGGAAATCTCTCGGTTGGGAGAACTCGGGGTTACTTGACGAAGCTCTTCGAAGGATTCCGCTAGATCGGATCTACAACGATGCCGAAAACGAATTCAATACCTTTACTGCTATCGCCATGTCGATAGAAGCACCACGTCCAAAATGGGGATATCAAGATTGTGTGGTGCGTGCATTGATGCGATGGTTTAGGAGAGACTACTTCACCTGGGTCAACAACCCCGTCTGCGATTTCTGTTTACACCCTACCGTGAGCAAAGGCGTAACCGGTCCAACACAGGAAGAGAATATCTTCGGCGCTCTTCGTGTTGAGTTGTACCAGTGCACTCACAGCCATTGTTCCCGGCTCACCCGGTTCCCTCGATACACAGATCCATGGGTATTGATGGAGACCAGCCGGGGCCGGGTCGGGGAGTGGGTACACGTTTTCAGCTTGTTCTGCTACGCGATTGGGGCTCGGACGCGATGGGTTTGGAGCGCTGAGGATTACCTCTGGGTGGAAGTCTATTCGAAGCACGTAGATCGCTGGGTGCATGTTGACGTTATCGAAGGCGCTTGGGATGACCCAGTCTTATACAGCGAGCGTTGGGGGAAAGCTTTGTCCTACTGTATCGCCTTTTCGACTGAAGGAGCGGTCGACGTGACGAGGCGTTACGTTCGCGAGGAGAAACTGCTCAAGCCACGGAACAGATGTTCCGAGCTAACCCTCTTCTATATGCTCAAGAGGATCACTGCAGAAAGACGGGAGAAATTGAGCAAGGAGGTTCAAGAACGCCTTCGGCTTGGAGATGCCGCGGAACAGAAGGAGCTCCAGACGTTTCGGGTCCTATCTGTCACGAGGGAACTTATTGTCTCTTTGGCTCCGCCGTCGGAACCTGGCCCGAGCCAGCAGCGCCCGAAAATCCAGGGGTCTAGGAATATTCCGCCGAAACTTGCTTTAGAAAAGAAATGGCTTGAAGACGATACGCGCAAGGTAAGACCCCGGATACATGCTATCATCTTACTATGGGCATTTGCTAATATCAAAAAGTTGATAGATGATTATTGTGAATGGGATAGTGTATCACGTCATCGTTAGCATTGTTCTCGAATAATAAAGTCTCGGGTATCGATACGAGAGATTTGGGAATTGAAGGAGTGGGATACTATGTTAAAAAGGCGGGATGATGGAAGGCGGTGAACTATATCACAGGCTTGTCCTAGGGAGGATTAATGGTATTACGGAAAACTCTACCTCCTTCAGGCTCATACCGGCTACTCAACATTTATATGGAATAGGCAGAGGTGGAAAATGCATGGGTTTACCCAAACCAACACTATTTGTATTACAAACTAAATAAAAGGAGAGTTTCTTGGTGATTTAATCAGAAATAATTTGAGTGCTGTGCGTTTATAACCCTCCGAATCGACTGTCCTCTGATCCTATTAAATTACGTTCTCTACGTCAGCCGTGATTAGTTTTCCATTCAATATTCGGTTGTCTCAAGGAGTATATCCTCCAGCCCTAGACAATCTGGGTGATGAAATGGGCGAAGTGAAGAAGCCCAATAGACGGGCACTCACCTCTACCCTTATATGAAGATACGCCGAACCCGCACTTCTATGTACCGTAAGTGGCCGGCTCAGCGAGCCACCTGAAAGAAGCCTGCTGTGCACTGATAGCAGCCGTTAGCCCTGTTTCTCCTGAAGCGGAGGCCAGAGCTAATAAGCATGAACCACGGGGTAGTCATTCGGGAGTTCTCTGTGCAGAGGATTCGATACATAATGATGTTGGTTATCAATACTAATTTGTTCGATTGTCGTCTTGCTATAACAGGGATGATCGACAGCCTTGACCGAGTTGAAAGTTTGACTTGAAGCTGTATCGCGAATAACGCGACTCTAAGTGCGTTACCTACCTAGTAGACAGATGCCTAAAAAGGGAATTGCAATCTAGCAACTCGCCTGTCATTCTACTTATTCCTCGCAAAAAAATGATGAAATATCGCCAACTACTTCCTTTATCTACAAGGGGCATAATTTCTAATATAGATTGCCAACAGCATTGCCAGGGAGCTATATCCCATCACTAGATATCTTGGAGGTTTAGGGATCAATTAACTACCCTATTGAGTCCTAGCTATTCCAACCTAGCGCCTACCTTACTCCAGAGGGTCTATCTATCCACTCTCGTACCAATACCCCTGACAAGCAGGCAGCCCATATCCATTAGTCTGGCTTGACTGCACCTCGATTATTGCGTTTCAACTGACCCAACTCTCTTGCTAACTCGGAATTGAAATGCATATCCACAAACCCCATCTTGTCTCCCGAGACCATATCCGGCACCCATACTTTCTCACTATCCAAAAAGTACTCGTCCACCTCGAAAGCCCGGCTTGCACTAGTGACAATGACCTTGACAAGCGCCTTGACCTCTGGATCCCCGAGCAGCCGGCTGATCTCCTTGACTGCCTGCTTGGTTCCCTTGTAGAGCTTACTAGTCTCGTAGTAGTTGATGCCGTCCACGATAATAAAAATAGGACTTGTAGCGGGAACGGCGGTAACAAGCTTGCGGAAAACATGGCGCAGGACTCTAAAGCTTGGTCCCGAGCCTGTTTGTTTCAGCTCTTCAACTTCCTGCAGCGAGAGACAAGTGAGTTCGCCAAATCTCCAGTGTGCGATCAGTTGGCTCGTTAGTGATCTCAAAAGACCTTCTCCCCCGGATATTCCCCACCCTTCGTCGTCGCCCTCTGCAGTATTGAGGCCACAGAAATGATTCAGTACCAGAATAGGCTTGATTGCCTTGATACTTTTAGCCAACATGGCGCAGAAAAAGGATGTGGGAGTGATGCGCTCCACTGTCGAATTACTGTTGATGAGGAGGCCACACGAGTTGGGTGACTTGAGCCAGTCATGGACTTTTCTCTCTGACATGACCCATCCGGCGCGGACGAGAAGTTCTTGATCCATCGAGAATCCAGCTCTAAGGGTATTTTCGATTTCTTCATTTTTAGTTATTTCTTCAACTCTAGGAAAGTCCGGTGACTTCAGAGCTACAGGAGCTAAGAGACGGAGTAGTTCTGGCTGGGTGATATGTGCCTTAGGCTCGGGTTTTGGTTGCTCTCCGTTTTCTTCCTGCTGCTCCAGAAGATGTTGAAACCCTAATCCCCAGTCGGTCATTTTTTATTTTAATTAATTTCAGTGTCTGAATAAGAAGTACTCACATTTGGCAGTTGCCATTTGGGCCGTCAGGATTTGCAGCATGTAATTCTTTATTGTAGTAACATCTTCACTCATCTCATTTGTCCTTTTTCGATCGCATAGTTGTAAGATGGAGCTGACAGCTCCTGATGCTTTTCTTATTTCCTCGATCTGTGGTTGTAGAGGGGCGTATGCGTTGTGGAAGAAGAGGGGTTTCAGGAACTCGACTGCGCACGAAAGGTTAATGTTACAGACCCATGGCGCTAAAGCCCAGAAAATCATCGGCTTACAGCGGTGATCTTTTGTGAGGTGCACAATGACAGATTCTATTGCCGACAGAATCTTACAGAAAAGTTGGCTTGTGGCAATCTGGAGAGCATCCTCTGACTTGTAAATTTCGGAGTACTGGCGAGCAAGGTCAATCTTCTGGGGCAGGCTCTCGATGAGGTTAACGATGTCTTCTCGAGACCTCTTTGCAGCTGCGCATGCCTAGCATTGCCGCATATAACTTAGCCATCGTACGCGAAATGTTCTCTAGGGATATTAATGTCAGAAGAGGTACATGGTAATCCTGTTAATTGTCTAGAAGTCTAAGTTATAATACAAGTAGGTAGCAGATGTAGGAGTTTTATATATAGTATATAGATCGTAAGTATTCTAGCCTTCTAGTTTTAATACTCCCTTTTGATCTTTATACTATTATATTTTTAAAGTTAGATCTTTAAAAAAACTTGATTCTTTTTAAAAATTAGTGCCTTGTTATGCCTTTAAATAAAAAATAATATTATAATATATAATATTTTAAGTTTTTTAAAACGGAACGCTTTAGAAAGTAAAAGTTTTATTAAAATTGTTATATTTATAATTTTTTGTTTTAAATATAAAAAGTAGCATGATTTTATAAGAAACTTATTAATTTATTTTTTATTTTTTTATTTTTTGCTATATATTAATTATAGCAGACTTTTTTTAATAATTAATACTTTAAATTAAAGCTTTAATTAGAAGTATTTTTAAAGTTATAAATTTATTAGTTTTAAATAAAATTTATTTTTTAATTTATACTATATATAAACTTTTTTTATAAAATATTATATATATTTTTTTAATTATTTTATTTTTAATTAGTATTATATTAAATAGTTAAACTTTTTAACTTTTTTTTAAAATAGTTATAGGTTTACTTTTAAAAGCTTTAAAATACTTTTTATATTTTTATATCTTTTTTTAGTTAGTTATATAAGTTATAATCCCAAAATATTATATGTTTTTTTATTTAACTATTCTTTTTTATAATAGCTATACTAAAAATATATTAAATTTTTTTGTTTATTTTTTATTTAGCATAAAGTCTTTTTATAAATATTTTAAAAAGCTTTATAGTAATATATTTTTTAAACTTTAGTACTAGCTAGAACTTGTCTAGTATTACTTGTACTATTATATTTTTATATTAAGTGCTCCTATATTAATAAAAATAATATAATTATTATAATACTTTAATAAATATTATATAGTATAAATAAATATATAGCTAATTATTATATTTAATAAGTTTTAAATAGCTTTAAAAAATTGCTTTAGATATTTTACTAGTATTATACTAGCTTAAATATTTTTTATAAGTTAGACCTATTATATTTAAATAAGTAAACATACAAAAGATTTAATCAGGATTTAATACTAGCGTTTATTATTATTTTTAATAAAATATAATCCTTAAATATTTTATAATTTTTATTTTAATATTTTTTATATTATTATTATTTATTTTTGCCAAGTTAGGTATTATTCTTTTTTTTAGCTTATAATAATTTTAATAAATATTGTTTAAAGTTATAAAAATAATTTTTTACTAAGTTATAAGTTTTAAATATTATAGCAATAAAAAATAATTTTATATTAAATTAAAAAAGTTTTTTATTAGTTTTATATATAAACTATTAATTAGTTTTAGCCAAACTACTATTTAAGCTTTAGAAATTTTTTAAATTTTTTAAAAGCTAGTTTAAATAGTAATTTTATAAGTCTATTTATTACTTAGTTTAAAGTAAATATATATTTAAAATTAATTTAACTTATAATAATTTATTTTTAATACTATTTATTCTAAATATTTATATGTTTTTTTTTTATATATAGTAATAAGTTATAAGCTACTAAAATAGCTTTTTAGTTATTACTTTAAATAATTATTAGTATATTACTAACTCTAGCGTTTAGTTTAGTTAAAAGTCTTTTTATTTATATAGTTTTTTTTAAAACTTATGTTTAATTTTTAAGTTTTATTTTAAAAAATAATAGTAAAATTATTAATTAATGTTTTAAACTTTAATTTATTGCTTTGTTTTTTAAATTAAAAATATATCTTAAAATTAAGCAGTAAGTTTTTTTATAAGCTCTTTAGTTTAAATTAATATAGCTTTATAAGTTAATTTTTTTTTATATATATATTAACTTTAAATTAATTATAGTTATTAAATATTTAAATATTTATTTTATTATTTTAATATAAAAAATATTTAGTTTTGCTATATATTTGCTATATTTAAAAACAATAAAAATAATATTTAGTTTAGTCTTTAGTATTATATATATAAAAAAACTAATAGTTTTTTAATATTATTTTTAATTTATTATTATTGCAATAAAATTTTTTTTAAGTACTTTAATATTTATAGAAATTAAAATATAAATTAGTTTTGTTTTTTTATATTTAGGTTTATTTAAGTCCTAAAAACTAAATTTTATAAGAACTTTTTTTAAATAAGCTTGTTATAACATAATTAGTTTTATTTAATAGCTATGCTTAAATAAAATTTAGCTAGTTCTAAGTTATTTATTTAAAACTTTTTGCTTAAAGCTTATTTAATATTATTAATTTTTAAAGTTTTTAAGCTAATAATTAAAAGATTATTAATATAAATAATAATATAATAATTATTTTAAACAAAAATACTAGTATTTAAATCTAGATTACTAAATCTTAAACTTTTTAAAAATATTGCTAATATTTCGTACTATACTTTAAGTGCTTACTTAAGCTTATAAAATACTTTGTTTAGCTTATAAACCTTAGTTAAATCTTAAACAAATTTAAGTAGTTGTTTTATATAAATATTCTTTATAACTTTTTTATATAAAAATACTATTTTAATATTTATTTAATAAATTTTAAAGTCTAAAGTAATAGTAATAATAAATAAAATTTTATAGTTTATAGGTTTAATTACTAAAGCAAAAGTTTTATAGTAATTTATTTTATTTTATTATTTAAAGCTTTTAATTATTTATTTAGCTTTATATTAAATAATTTTACTTATTTTATTATGTTTAAGTTTATATACTTATTTGCTAAACAATACTTTAGTATTAAGCGGTTTAATAATTATTTCTTAAGTTAAATTATTAACTAGTAAGCTATATTTATTACCTATAGCTTTATATTACTTTATTTAATAAAAATTATGTTTTATAGCTTTATAGCTTATTAGTTTAATAATTTTAGTTATTTTTATAGCTTTTAATATAGCAGCAATAAAATAAAAAATAACTAATTAGTATTTGTAGTTCTAAAAATAAATTTTATTATATCTAAGTTGTAATATAAGCTTTTTTAGTTATTTTAAAATATAAATCTTGGATTAAGTACTATTTTTTTTATTATAATTATTATTATTGTTTTTTTTTAATATATTAAAAAAAAACGTATTAAAAGTATAATTAGAATTGTTATTATTATTATTAAAAAGTTAGCTAAAATAGTTAAGGTTGTTTTTATTGTTTAAAAATATATTAAAGTTGCTAGATTTTTAGTTATTATTTGTTATAAATAAGGTAGCGCTTAGAGTATTGCTAAGTATAGTACTAGGTATAATACTAGGGATATTATTTGGTGTGCTATTTATAATAAATAATCCTAATAGTATAAAAAGTATTTTTTTTTTTTTAAAGCAGGTTTATTATTATTAGTAATAATATAAAAAAACTTAGTTATTCCTTTTAAAGTTTTTTCCTAGGTAGGGCTTTTTAAAATATCTTTAATAATTTTATTATATAAGTTCTATTAAACCTATTTTTTATTACTGATCTTTAGCTATACTTAATCTAGCGGCTAATAAGGAATTTTTAAAAAAAAGCTTATATTATTAGTATTTATTACTTTCCTACTTTTAAAAAAAATTATAAAATTATATAAGCTCTAATTTTAATATTTAAGCATTTTATAAAATAAAATCTTTTTTATAAATATTAACTCTTTTTTGTTTAGTTAGAAATATTGTTTATTAGTTCTAACAAGCACTATATAGTTATATACTAATATTTAGCCGAACTATTTTTTATATAGTAATATTCTAAGTTAATTATTAAACTAACAAATTATAATATAGTAGGCTATCTAAGTAATAATAAGCTAATATTTTTAAAATATCTTATTATTTATAGCTTATCTTATTATTAATATTATAATAGTTTTATAAATATTAATTGCTTTTTTATAAATACTACCCTATTAATATTGTTTTATAGTAGTAAATAATATTTAAATTTTTTAGTTTTAATAAAAGTACTCTAGTTCTTTACTAGTATTTTTTTTAGCTTTATTTAAAATAAATATATAATATTTATATTTAAAACGTTTATAATATTCTAAAAACGCTTTAAAAGTTTTAGTAAATTTTATTTTGTTTTTAAGCAGTAATATCTAAATTATTTTAAAAAAGTTATAACAAACAATAATAAAATAAATAAATCTTTTATATTTTTTAAAAATATTCTTAAGTATTCTTGCTATATCTATATATAATAATTCAAATAAATAAGTATTTTATTAAAAAATTTTTAAGTATAATATTTCTTTTATTTTTATTTAAATATAATATTTATAAATATAACTAGGCTTTTAAGGCTTAATATGCCCTGCTTTTATTAGTTTCTTAATAAAAGATTTACTAATATATCCGAATTATTTATGCTATAAAGCTAGTTTAGGGTTATAAAATAAATAAGCTGCAAAAGCAGCAGTAGTAACCTTTATATTCAAGTTGGGTTAATTAACTAAATATAAGCTATTATGTTCTATTTTTTTTAAAAATATTTAGTTTTTTTTTAAAGCATACGCTTTATTACTTTAAAAAAAAAATTTAGTACTAAGTCCAACCAAATAAAAAACAAAAATAAAATTTGTTCTAATTAATAAACAATATATAATATTCCTAAATATAGTAATTTTTTTTTTCTATTAATTATACTAATAAAAATATAATCTCTTTATTAAATAAGCTATATTATTAATCTACTAATTTTTATTATTACTAAACAAAATATGTTATAAAAATTAATAAAACTATTTTAATTCAAAATTATTAGAACGTTTATACTACTATTAATAACTAGTACTTTTTTTAAAGTTTTTATTAAGTTTATAGCTCTATTTTATATTATAACTATAAATAAAGCTCTAATAATATTTATAAAGCAACTTTTTTTAAAAATATTATTAAGTAGTTTTTTTGCTACTTTTAAATTATTATTTTTTTAAATCTAGTTATTTTATACTTTATTTTTTTAAAGTATAGTTTAACTAAATCTTTAAAATATAAAAAATAATAATCTAAGTTAAGTTAAAACAGTAAAAAATTATTTAAAAGTTATAAATATATAAATTATAAAAATAATATATTTAAAAAAAAACTAAAAAAAATTAAATTATAATATAGCTACTAAAAATATTATAAAGTTTATTATTTTTTTTTTTGCAACTAAGTTATTTTTTAATTTTAGTTTTTTTATTTTTTTTTTATACTATTTGGCACATTTATAATATATTTCTTTATCCCAACTGGCAAGCTTTAGTTCTAAATGCTTTTTATAGCAAACTTTAAAATATAGTTTATAACAAAACTTATAAAATTTCTATTTATTATTTAAAAAAAAAATAAGTTAGTTTTAGTAGCTAAAAATATAGTTTATAATATTTGTTCTTTTTAGCTTTATTTAAATTATATAGCAATATTAGTTATTTTTTTTAAAGTAATAATTATTTATATTATTTAAAAAAAATTAGTAGTATTATAAACTAGTATTTTAGTTATATTTAGTTCTTAAGTAATAAAAAAGAAATTAAATTTAAAGCTAAATCTATTAATAAATTTTCGAATAATATATAAATATAGCTATACTAAAACAAAATCAAGTTTTATTATATTTATTTAAGTTTATTAAAATATTACTACAAATTATATAACTTTTTTTATAGTTTTTAAAGTAGTTTTTTTTTTTTATTAAAAATATTAAACAAATTAAGTTTTATTTTTAAGTTTATAAATAATAAAAAGTTTTGCCTAAATAAATACTAATATATTAAAAAGATTTTTAGTAATAAATTATACTTAATAGTAAGCGTTTATTAAAAATCTACTACAGATTATAATATATGCTATATTATATTTGTTAAACTATTTATTTTTTTAAGTTATAAAGCTTTTTTTATTTTTTTTGTTCTATTATATTAGTATTATTATTTAAAAGCTATTAAATAAAAGTTATTTAAACTTACTTATTATAAGTTTTTTTTTTATATTTTAATTTTATTTTAATTACTATTTTAAAATATTTAAAAAAAATACTTTTTTAAGTTTTTTTAAAGTATTACTAAACAATATTTTTTAAAAAGTTTAGTAGTAAGTTTAAAAAGCTAAAAAAAATCAATTCTATTTCGGAAAGACTAAAAAATATTAATTCTATTTTAGAAATATTTGCGTTTTTACTATTATTACTAGCAGAAATATTAAAATATTTTTTAAATTAATAAACAATATAATAATAAGTTATTAAAACAACAAAAAATACTTTAAAACTAAAAATAATAGTTAAAATAAAATAACAATTAAATTATTTTTTAGTTATCCGATTATAAATAATAATAAACTAGGTTATTTAAGTTTATAGTAAAAAAATTAAATCTAATAAACTATTATTATTTGATTAAATATTATTAAAACATAAGTACAAAATAAATAAAAATATGTTTAGCTATAAAAGCAATATATTTATTTTAAAACTAAATAGTTCTTAGTTATTTAATATTAATAAACAAATAAATATTTTAAATAGCATAAAAAATTTAAAGCTAAATAATAATAAATTATTAATATAATTACTACTTAAATTATTATTAAAGTTGTTTAAATTTTTTTAAAATAAAAAATAATCAGGTAGGCTTAACAGTTCGGCAACAAAACATAAAAAAATTTTAGTACTAAAAAAACAATATATATAAAAAAAAATAATCTAGCTCTTTTTATAAAAGTTGTATTAAATATTTATAAATATTTTGATTTTTAATACTAATTAGTTTTTTAGTTTTAAATTTAGTAATGTTTAAAAAAAAGAAATTAATATTAAAGAATTTTTAATAGCTAGTTATAAAAAGTTTTTTAGCTTTTATTTTAATTAAAAATTTTATAAGTCTGATTTTTTAATTTAATAAAATAATTTTTGTTTTTAGCTTTTAAATTTTAAAAAAGACATTTTGTTATTTAACAGAAAATTGGAATTCTGATACGCATCGTATATAAAATCAAAAATTAATAAATTGTTAGTTTTAAAAAATTTAATCTTTAATAAATAAAATACGTTAGAATGAGCGTCCGGGCTTATAACCTATCAGAAAAAGTATATAATAATCCTATTAATTGTCTAGAAGTCTAAGTTATAATACAAGTAGGTGGCAGATATAGGAGTCTTATATACAGCATGTAGATCGTAAGTATCCCAGCCTCCTGGTTTTGACAATTAAGTACCTTCAGAATGAATATGAGACCGCCGCAGATGATTGATGTGTACTGTCCGTTTGGGATAAAGTCGACAAAAGGCTCAAGCACTTCCGATTTGTCGGCGACCCTTCGGAAGTATTTGCGAAACACTGAGATACCCTTGGGGTTCCTATATTCATCTTCGGCGTCGTTCAACAATTTGAAGACTTCTTCCCAGCTATGCTTGGAAGATATATCAGCCCGCACTTCGTTGACAAGGCTCTCTTTTTTCTTCTTTTTCTTTTCGTCATTTGTGCCGTGTTTGTTACTCTTCTCATACTCCGCATCCCACATCTTTAGAACTGAAACGAAGCGGTTTTTTTGGTCCTCTACTTCCCCCAGGGCAGTCCTTTTCATTCAAAGTTAGCTTTTGGAATCTTCGGGGTACACAACCGACCTCAAGGGCAGCAAAGGATAATGGGACTGACTGTGCTTCAGTCTTCTGGTCATCCAGAAACTTGGCCGCCGATTGATCGTACGATGTGTTGGCCGCAAAACTTGGGGACATGTCGGCCCATATTCGCATGAGATATTGGGCCGGCGGCTCTGGCAGCCCGGGACCCGGAGGAAATCCGGACTCGTCTATGTCAGGCATCTAATTTTGTTCTTCCCTCAATAGCTTTACAGGCTATATCTTGAATATGTTGAGATGGCTCACTAATCCTAGAGCAAGAACGGGAAAGACGTTTGATTATCTAAACGATGTTTATGTGGCTTCAGAGAGTTGTTCGTGCCCTGAAAAGCGACCCTGAATTTCGCCATGTGGCTTTGAATAGCAGATTCCATGGTGTGGAGGAATATGCGTCATTTATGTCAATAGGTAATTCCTGCGCCGTGTCGCCTTCTAAGGGGCTGATTGTATAGGTCGCAGAATGCATCTTCAGCTCGACGATCCCGGCAACGATCAAATTTGTGAGGCCTCTTTCTCTTCCGTGCTATCTACAGCGAATAGCAAGGCCAACAAGGATGGCGCAGAGTGACATCGAAGAAGCAGGCTACAGATAGTCAGCTGTTCACATGCAGGCTGTATGCAATACGCAGGCCGCGGAAATACTGAAAATGGAGGAGAGACGGCCACGTCAGCAATAATACTATCTATTGGAACCGGAACTGCAGGATTATCAAGCAGAGTAATGTTGCGTAGGCAAATCCTTGTCAGGTAAACCGAAGC
This sequence comes from Ustulina deusta, assembly GCA_023159155.1. Classification (NCBI taxonomy): domain Eukaryota; kingdom Fungi; phylum Ascomycota; class Sordariomycetes; order Xylariales; family Xylariaceae; genus Ustulina; species Ustulina deusta. The sequence goes on from JAJNNX010000058.1 coordinate 92,964, forward strand.
CGCTAGGACTTTGTTGGCGCGGCATATTAAAAGACTCCCTCATTTCCCAAGCAGGCTCTTGGACACCAGACTGCCAGTGCCATCTCCCTCCACGACGAGATACCAGCGCGCCTTCCGGGGAGAGACAATGGCAACAACCTCCCGCTTAAACAGCCCTGGAAGTGGCACTGCAGGTGCACACTCCTCGTCCCCCAACCCGCCCATGACTTCGCTCTCCACTGGCACCTGCAGCAGCCTGTCTTCCGAAGCTAACACCAACATTACTGCAAATACCAGTGTGCCCGCCGTCGCCACCCCGCCCGGACCGGACAACGTTCAGGCCGAGAGCAAGGCCGTTGCCCTCAACAGTGCTCCCGATGCGGACGAGACGCTGCAGCCTAGTGAGCTGCTCATTGATGGCGAGGGAGACCCGAAGAATAGCGCGCCCGAAACCGAAAACCCTGCGAAGAATGACGGGGCGCCAAATGATCAGGGGCCGCCAACGGAACGTGGCCCGATTTCCGCAGAGGCTGAGGAAGCATTCCTAAAACTATACCACATGATTGATAGACAGTTTTATCCCCAGCTTTATAACTCAAAAACTATACATCGCGCCAATGATTTCATTCTCGACAGGGAGGCTAGTATGCCCCTCCGCTGGAGGACTGAGCGGTCCAAGCTCTTGTCCTTCACGGTCCAGGCATACCTCCGCCTGATAGAAGATAGGTAGCGAGCACACATCACAGCCTTACTCCGCTATACGGTAACTAACCGCCTTCGCATTCAGGTTGGCGGCGCTTGAACTGGACAGTCTAGAGAAACAAAAAAGAAATTCCAGTCCCGAACGAGCTGGCCAGCGTGCAGATTCACAGCATTCCTCACGATCCGCTTCATCTTCGAGAAAGGAGGAAATACATCAAGAAACCCGCAACACTAATGCGACCAAACCAGACCTGAACCCAGTTCCGTGGCAAGACTTTAAACAGAAATACGACGTCGAGCGGAATCGAAGCCAGGAGCACACCATAGACATCCTAACAGATGACCCCATCATCCCTCATGACGTATGGCGGGACAGGTACTACAGGCAGAATCCCATGCATCTCCAAGATCAACGACGCTACCGCTACTATTTCTTGAATGTCAATCTTCAAACCAACTCCCCAGAGAAGGTGCACAAAGACCCTCCGCCAGCGGCAAAGACGGCCAAGACCTCGCCAGATTTCTATTCCCCGATCCCCGATCGAATCCGCATAAATGGTGAAGCATTGATACAGCTGCTTGACAAGACATTTGAGTTATCCATTGAGACCGCTGACAAACCTCTTGTGATTTTGAAGCCTTACAAGGTCCTCGTTCACCATGCCAATGGCATTAGGAGACTACACCAGAAGTTGGCGAATAAATTTGAGGGTATCGCTACTGCTGGAATGGAAGACGAAAACGCTGCTGCCGCTGTAGCAGAAATCTCCAACACTATTCCCACCCACGGCCAAAGCAACTCGGAAGATGACGGCGGTGACGATTTCTTTGCAACCGAAGATGGCCGAAATTTACTCCACAACCACGGCACAGAGCAGGCGTACAAAGAGCTGGGATGCCTAGTGAAATTCATGGATGAATACCTTAGCCCTCTATCGCGATTCGTAAATGCGTCCGTGCAACGCATCTACTTCTCTGATCTTTGGCACATCTTCCAGCCTGGCGAAGTAGTGATAACATCTATGAACCCCCTGAATGCCTATCGTCTTCTTCACGCTACCGGTGGCCGCTCGTATCTATCGCCGCCCGAAGGGGAAGAAGAACACGATGGTACAGACTATACCAAGCCGTATCGTGTTCCAGACAAAACCAGTGATTTTGCCGTGACATGCTACCAAATAGACTTTGACGGAACAAGATTTGGTCCGGTTACTAAGGAGTTCAAGATCCAGAAGTTTGACGATCAGCAGGATGTGACAAGCTTGCAAATATATCCACTCAGATTTGCCAAAGATCCAGCTGCGATCAGGGAAACTCTCTCTAAAAATGGGCAGGTTTTCCTCGACTTGTCAAAGGCCGGGCATGTCCAATATCGTGGACCCAATTTGCACGAGGCCGAAACCATAGACAGCCAAATCATTGTAGATTTCCATGCTGCGCTGTCCGACCGCCAGGACAAGGATGATAGCTGGAAGTACGAGGTAAATTTTGGGATCCAGTCGCCCGTTAGCGCCAATGAGGCCGAGGTGGTCATGGTGTCAGGAGGTGGATGCAAGGAGCCCGACTGTTGCGAGAATGATCTCGTCTTCAACGATATCGAAATCGACGACCGACGGATGGAAGACTTTATTCAAGGAAACGGAATGCTTACTACCGATGTGCGATATCTAAGCGACGACCCCAAGCAGATCGACAAGCAAGACTTAATTCTTTTCCCACACCGACTCTTCGCATTCATTCTGAAAGATCGGAAGTGGGGTAAGTTTCTACAGGTGACTTGCAGTGTCTGAAGCTAACACAACTCATCGCCCAGCTGTTGTCGACGTCAATCATATTTTAGTGACAGACGAAAAGACAAGACAAAGAGATCGTGCATGGAACTCACTCGTGCTCCCGGAAGGCCACAAGCCTATGGTTTACTCTTTGGTCCAGGCTCATTTCCGTAGTAGAGACCAGGGCGGACCTGAGGAGGAGGCGCAGCAGGATCTCATCCGCGGAAAAGGTACAAGATCTTAGGCGCCATTTCCCATTGCCGCTTATGCGCTAATAATCTGGCTTATCGTAGGAAAGGGTCTGATTATCCTTCTTCATGGTGCGCCGGGCGTAGGAAAAACCTCGACGGCGGGTGAGTATTATTCCATTGCCCTGATTCAACCGAAGGTAGGCTAACTCAGAGCCCAGAATGCGTGGCGGAATTATGCGACCGGCCACTCTATCCCATCACTTGCGGCGATCTCGGTATTACAGCTGTACAGGTGGAAAGCCAACTGAAGCGCATCTTTGTTCAAGCCCAGAAGTGGAAATGCGTCCTTCTGTTAGATGAGGTTAGCTTATCGCTGACTCAAATTCTACTGGAGGCTAGACTTTTACTTACAATAATATAGGCGGATGTTTTCTTGAGCCAACGAGAAAATAATGTTAAGCACAACAGTCTAGTATCTGGTAAGCCACGTCAAGGTTTATCCGCAAACGAGCAAGTGTCTTTACTATCCACTAACACCGGCAGTCTTTCTCCGCGTCTTGGAATATTACCAGGGGATCCTCTTCCTAACCACCAACCGCGTAGGCAAAATGGACGAGGCTTTCCGGTCCCGCGTGCATATCTCGCTCTATTACCCCCCTCTCTCCAAGGACTCCATGCTCGATATATTCACTGAGAATATCAAGCTCATCGAGCGTCGGACGATTAACCGGGTACGCGTCAAGAACCGCGAAATCTTGGAATTCGCCAGCAACCACTACAAGTACAATGAGCCGCACACGCGCTGGAACGGCCGGCAGATCCGCAACGCGTTCCATATCGCCATCGCCCTGGCAGAGGACGATGCGTTAGAGTTAGAGAAGAAGGGGCAGAAAGGCAGGAAGACAAGCACGACAGTAATGAGGGCGACGCATTTTGACGTCGTGGAACGGGCAAGCACGCAGTTCGATGACTACCTGCAATCTGTGCTTGGGATGGCGCAAAGCGATATCGCGCGGCAAAAGAGTGTGCGCAAAGATAATTGGCAGTCGAACCAAGATCATAAAGGGAAGCGGTCCGATCGGAATAGTCGTTTGCCAAATGCTTATCGGCGGAAGCCGACAAGGAAATCGGAATCGAGCGAGTCGGGCTCAGATAATACCGAGGTCAGTGAGAGTGACGGGGAGCGGAGCAGCCAGGGTGACAATCCTAGCGATCAGTCCCAGTCTGACTCCGGAAGGACACGAAATAGGGGCGGAGAGGACACTGATGGGTCAGACGACCCGCCAACCGAGAGGGAGAAGCGCAAGGGCAGAGGGAATAAGGACAGCCGATATCAGGACAGGAGTGTTAGGATTAGGAACGAGGAGTTGGAAGTTGGGGGGAAATCATCGAAGAGGCGAGCTTCTAGAAAGGAGAGGTAGAATTCCCCGCTTGATACTCGGAGAAGCAGAACCGCGAAGAAGACCGGTGAACTAAGAACTCACGCTCTAGCGTATCGACGTTATCGCTGTTAACTTGTTTAGGTTGCACGTGAAGAGCTTTGGATTGGAGGGAGGTGGCAATTCATACAATGTGTACCTGTGAGAGCGAGAGGTTAATAACGCTACGGCTGCAATGCGTATGCAATAATACCTGTAGCGATTTCTTTTTTTTTTACATGTGCGCCCCCACCCCCCGGATCTGGCTCATCGAGTTCTCGGCCGTATCGTTCTCGTGGGATGTCTAGTATTGTTTTAGTAGGAATTGCCTGGGATACACCGAGTAATATCATTACCGATTTCTACTTTTTTACCATCTTGAAGTGCTTGGTTGTGCAACGGTTGTCGCTCGACGAAATGAGATCAGCAGCTTATAGATGTATCTATTCGTATGCCTAGGTATTTAGCTATTACGAAGTTCAGTGCGTAACAATTTCCCGAGACTTGATAGAACTTGCGGAGCCTAAGTGATTACTGCATGTAACTCTAGGCAGAAAGCTCAACGATTGGACTGAACTGTCCTTCAATGCAGGGAATCTTAAATTTTACCATAAACTTACATTGCATGTATGCTGAAATGTACCCTTGAAGTAGAGGTCGTAAGAAAGACATCCTGCGTGCAAATCCCAATTAGCACATGATGATGTGCTGGGGTTGTTGCGATCGAAAGACCGAGATAAAAGCGACATATTTAAGCCCTGTTATGCAGCGTAAACCGAGAGCCAAGAGGTCATGTTTGTAACTTCTTGACGATTAAATGATATAACGCTACATTGCCCAAGCTATACGGTCAGACTAGAGGCCTCCCTGACATGTTGACTCGCCACCTTTTTGCCGGATGCTGCGCTTAAGTGTCTCGGTAGGCATTGCAGTTTGTATAGTGCAGCCCGAGACCAGCGAATCGTCGGCGAGATCCAGAGCGCCTTTTTGTCGTATATGTCTTCTCCTAAGCGAACGCTTCAACGACCTCAACTACCAAGACTTCCTATTTATATCAATATAAAAATATCCAATAACTTTATGCACATAGAGTACAGACAGAGAGAGACCGACGCATCCTTTTAATACCTCACGGTTTCTTCAACTTATGAAGATAGATAGAATAGTAAGGCAAAAAGTTATAAATATGTTGGTGCATATAATACTACATCCTACCTAGGTACTAAGGTACTTACTGTTGATTAATTCGACCGTATGCCCAGTCCCGCAAGATAGGATACCACAGTCTGTTGCACCTCTAATCCAGCCGGCCCAACGACCACGTCAGTACATTACTTGTGGTGCTCCTCGGCGCCATCCCAGCCACGGTGTTTCATTTACATCGCATTTTCACGAGTTTTCAGGGTATGATTCCCGGTTCCTCCCAATGGTTACGAGCTACCCCGTCATGAAACAGCGCGCCACCACGATCGCAGTAGGTGCAATGATGATAGGCTTCTGAAATTTGGGGGTATCATGGCTTAGAGTTCGCAATAGAAATCACTGGTTCCGTGTGTGGTCTTTGTTTGCAGGATTCAAGTGAGACATTCGCCTCCTAGAGGGGTTTGGTGACAGTGCCAAACAGATGCTACAGTTCCATACCCCCAACATCACTAACAAAGTAACTTCATAATCCAGGCGAATGTAAATATTGACCCTGGAACCTTAGCTGTCGAGTCATATCTGGTTCTGCTTTGTTGCACTTTGAACCTACAAAACATACACAACCAGTTCCTTCGTTGGCCTTTCACATATATGCACTGACTCTTGTTTGATATTATCAACGTCAAATTTACTTCATGGTGTTCGGGTTCTTGGTAGGACGGGTCCTTGCATCGAAACATCACTGTCCGAGGCTCAGGAAGCAATACTAAACTAAAAACTACACGAGAAACGCCAGCCCACTACGAGTCGCCATCGAATCGCGAAACGTTTCATTGCTTGTACAATGTGCCGAGACTGCTGAAGCTCAATGCCACCGGCGTCTGGTTCCGAGCCTGCTCATACAATCCCATCAAAGACCCTATCCATGGACAGCCCGGATCGTGCTTCTCATCCATCATATATTAATCTATTATCATCACCCATTGCGTAATATCGTCACTTTCTCTCTTTCCATGCAAACCCATTCAGCCACTGCACATAACGCATTCTTCGCGGTTCTCAATGCTGCCTACAACGGTGTTAGGGAGGTTATCGAAAAAAACGCTAGATTAGGGACACTTACAAGTTAGAACAGCGTCGGCATAGATATCGAACTCGCGCTCCTTGCTCTTGTCCTCATTATCTTCGTCCTGCAGTGGTGACTTATTGCCCTCAAGGGCAGGCTCTGGTAACGCGTCCGTCTTGGGCTTCTCAGTAGGTTCGGTTGCCAAAGCTTTAGGGCTCTCACCCTCAGGTACATCTGCCTTGAAGGTTGAAGCGTTGGCGGACACAACTGGGTTCGCTACCTTTGTCTCCTTTGGAGGGGGAGTTGTGCTGGGTGTGGGGACCCCGTGAGGGGAGGTGACCATGTTGGAGTTTTCCCTCTTAGCATACATTGGTCGTGAAATAGCAGGTGAAGGGGAGGATGTGACAGAGCCTGAAGGAGGCGCTCGTTTCTTCAACGCGCCGGGTCTAGCAGCTGCTGAATCGGCAACTTTCAATGCTTCTTGATCAACCGTGAATTGAATAGGTTGAGCGGCAGCTTGTGTTCGTAAGTAGTACATGCCAGTCTTCAGACCAAGCTTCCACCCAGTAAAGTGCATGCTCGTGATCTTGCCCATTGTGGGCTCCCTCATATGAATATTGAGTGATTGTGACTGATCAATGAAAGCACCACGATCGGCAGCCATTTGCACTACTGTTCGCTGAGAAATTTCCCAGACAGTCTTGTATAAGGCTTTGACTTCCGCCGGAATGCTAGGAATACTCTGAACGGAGCCACCCTCGGCGATGATGCGGTTCTTCATATTGTCAGACCATAGACCTAGATCGACCAGATCCTTCAGAAGCCATGGATTGACGACTTGGAATTCACCGGCTAAAACACGACGAGAGTAAATGTTCGACGTGTAGGGCTCGAAGCATTCGTTATTGCCCAGAATCTGCGAGGTACTGGCGGTCGGCATGGGAGCCATGAGGAGACTGTTGCGTACACCATGTTGTTTGATCTGCTCCTTGAGGGTAGCCCAGTCCCAAAGATCAGAGGGAGTGACATTCCACATGTCATATTGAAGAATGCCTTGAGAAACAGGAGAGCCCTCGTAAGTAGAGTAAGTACCTTCTTCCTTAGCAATCTCCATTGATGCAGTCAAAGCGGCATGGTACATGGTCTCAAAAATCTGCTTGTTGAGCTGTCGAGCTTCGGGCGATTCAAAAGGCATGCGGAGAGCAAGGAAGGTATCGGCTAGACCCTGGACACCGAGACCAATAGGGCGGTGGCGCATGTTGCTGTTACGTGCCTCAGGGACAGGATAGTGGTTTGCGTCGATGACTCTGTTCAGATTGCGCACAACAACTTGGGTTACCTCGTGCAGCTTTTGAAAATCATAGCTTTCCGAGTTATAGTCCACGAAGGACGGTAAAGCCATGGATGCCAAGTTGCAAACAGCAACTTCATCTGGAGCACTGTACTCGATGATCTCAGTGCAGAGATTAGAACTACGGATTGTACCCAGGTTCTTCTGGTTGCTCTTGCGATTGGCGTGGTCCTTGTAGAGCATGAAGGGGTTTCCAGTCTCTGTCTGAGCCTCTAGAATGGCATACCAGAGCTTCTGGGCTTTTATCGTCTGGCGGCCGCGACCCTCAGCTTCATACTTCTCGTAGAGGGCTTCAAACTCATCACCGTAGACATCGGCAAGACCAGCACACTCGTTCGGGCACATCAGTGTCCAGCTGCCGTTCTTCTCAACTCGTTTCATGAACAGATCAGGGATCCAAAGGGCTAGGAAGAGGTCACGAGCACGAACTTCCTCTTTACCGTGGTTCTTTCGCAGATCCAGGAACTCAAATACATCCGAGTGCCACGGTTCGAGGTAAATAGCAAAAGCGCCCGGTCGCTTATTACCACCTTGATCGACGTAGCGGGCGGTGTTGTTGAAGACGCGTAACATGGGGACGATGCCATTCGACGTGCCATTGGTACCGGCAATGTAAGAGCCCGTGGCACGGATTCGATGTACATTCAGGCCAATCCCCCCAGCCATCTTGGAAATCATAGCACATGTTTTAAGGGTGTCATAAATGCCCTCAATACTATCATCTTTCATGTCGACCAAGAAGCAGGAAGACATCTGAGGCTGTGGGGTTCCAGCATTGAACAGCGTAGGGGAAGCATGAGTGAAGTATTTGAGGGACATGAGGTTGTAGGTCTCGAGGACTTTCTCAACATCGTCTCCCCAAATACCTACCGCCACACGCATGATCATGTGCTGAGGTCTCTCGACAATCTTTCCATTGATCTTCAGAAGATACGATCGCTCCAGAGTCTTGAAGCCGAAGTATTGGTAGTTGAAGTCGCGGTCATATACAATGGCCGAGTCAAACTCTTCTCTGTGCCTCATGACGCAGTCGTACGTCTCTTCCGAAATCATGGGCGACGGTTTACTGTTCTTAGGGTTGACGTAGTAGTATAGATCACTGACAACAGAGGACCATTGTTTCTTTGTCTGCTTGTGCAGGTTCGATACTGCAATACGCGCGGCCAGGATGGCGTAGTCTGGGTGCGTGACGGTCATGTAGGCGGCGGTCTCGGCAGCCTGTTTCCGAGGTTCTGTCAGAACTTGCTGGTCGGGCTTGGGTATGTAGGAATGCTTACCAGATCGTCGAGCTGGACAGTAGTGACACCTCCGTAAACACCCGAGATGACCTTCTGGGTGATGGCAACAGGGTCAACATGCTCTGTGTCGAGTCCGTAACACAGGCGTGATACACGAGCGGTAATCTTGTCGAACTGGACCCGCTCCTGACGGCCATCTGATGTCTACCTGTTAGCAGCCGATATGAGAAGAGGAGGGGCTCCTAGAAGAACATACCTCGCTTCTTGACATACATCGTGACGGGTGGGTTAGAAACAACCCTTGGGAATGGGGGTCACTGAGGGGAAGGCCTGGGGTGACAAGGTCAAGGTCAAGGTCACGGTCGATGACGAGGGAGATGTCGGGGAGATGCAGCAATTGTCGGGGTAGGGTTCAGGTTATCAGCAGCTTGTATGCCGACAACGGACTTGTGGGTATCAAGAAGACGGTTTTGTGTGCTGTGCTAGACCTGTCGGCTAGTTGGTGGTGTTGAGTAAAAGTCAAACGAAAATGATGCACCGCCATCCAACTTTAAATAGAGACGCGCCGTTCACTAGGAGACCGCGTTTTACCACTCTCTAGCGCGTCAAATAACAAGCCCGGGGCAATGTAGCGCCTGCGAGCGGCCCCTTGTTACAGTGCTCACAGCTGATGGACCCTCTTTCAAGAACCAACTTATTCAGCAAGCCACCAGCCACTCAACGCGCACTGACGCGGGTCGGTAGTGAATGGCGGGGTTGCCTAAAGTCAATGCCTTAGGTATACCTGGGTCCAATGCACAGAGAATGAGAATTACTTGCATTGCATTGCATGCTGCCACTTTGACTGGTTGCATTAGCTACCAATTCCCCTAGTCTCATTGTTCCTTATACATAGAATTGAGGCACCATTTCATATTCCACTATTATCATTGTTCTTGCCATTGCTAATTCCAAGAGTACCTACCGTGCATCTTGTCTTCATCCGTACCAGGTAGTACCCCACACAACTGAAGACAGGTAAGACAGGAATAACAGAACGCGTAAATGGGTTTATAGTGGGGCACTTATTAATGAGAAAATGCCAGAGCACCACCAAGAACAATACCCAATCATTTAAGATTATCCACTTGTTGACAAACATGTCAAAGAGCCATATTCTCTGATAGGCTCAGTGAAATTAAATTTGTGAGTCACGGTGCAGGGCCACTCGACCACTCAACCCGGGTCGCTTCCGAACCGAGTGAAGCTACGGTCATCACCAGCAAAGCCCACTGCCGAAGCCGACAAGAACGGAGCCGGGAACGGCGCCCGGACATTTGTCAATGCGGTAGGTACCGACATACAGTCATTGAGGCTGCAGTCTGCCGCCTTTTTGTATGCCGTACAGTGCTACCATCATCGATGCGAGGCACAGGGTGCCCAAAATTCTGGAATCTCTGGCGAGCGTCCTACTCAGATCATTCAGGTAGAGCCCCAGAAGCGATCGCAGGGGCCGCCCACGAGGGAAGCTAGTCGGCTCCGCGAGGTGTCTGAGACTACCTTCCCTTCAGAACTACCAGGGGAACAAGGAGTATTTACTAGATCATCGCAGGAAGAAAGTATGTCCCATGAACCTGTCTCATAGGATTGCTATAGCATCTCAGAGTAGGAAAATATAATATGTGATTGATGACTTATTGCATTAGATTAGGACTTGAAGCTCGAAAGCTAAAACATATGCCAACGTGACAAGACACCATCGACATTTATTTCGAGTGTCACAGGTCCAGAAATTGAGATACTCAGCCCGTCCGAAGCACAAAGAGACTCAGACACCGGTCTACTCTTTGTCGAAATCGGAGGTCCAGCCATTTGTTGCATTTGAACATGTTGAGCAACACCTCGATACTCTCACGAAAAAAGCTAATTTTATCAGTGAATATCTATTCAATACCTGTTCTAGCCGGCCAAGCTGCAAGTGAAACACTCCCAAAAGATTCAACATAAGAGGCGAAGAAGGGCAGTTAAGTTATTGAGAGAATCTGATTCGTAAGTGTGGAAAGTAGTCTACTAAACGTGAATAAAACTATTCGAAACCATAGATTGCAGTTTTTGGAAACACTTGTGTGGTAGCAATGAGACATATCGGGCCACTATATTCCGGTACCCCAATGGATCGCTCTTCGGTATGCAATAGACCGATGGTGTGATAGATAGGTGTAGGTATAGCTTACATTGGCCCGATGCTACACGACCCAAAGAAGTAACTAATTACTCATCAAGTCGGATCGACTTTGACAACATCCACATCCGAAACATTATGTAGGGTAGAGTACTGGATCCACACGATACGTTGACTGTCGGCAATTTATCTAGTGTATGTCATGGTTCTGCAAGAAAGGCCAGCATGAGGAACCCGACTTCCCATCATATTTGCCGAAGAGAACATCAGTAACCTTTGCATCAACACCATAATTAGGAGTGACCTATCTGCCTCGGATCGGACCCCTTTCCTCCTTGCTTATATCGGCGGCCATTTATCACGACTTTTCAAGATGTCTATGGGATTCGATGAATGCGGGGTAGTCAGGGAGGGATTCCCTCGACCTGTCCCGGATACTTCTACCAATGTCTTGGAGCAGTTTCGTATGACGGGAAAGGTAGTCGTCGTGACCGGCGCCGCGGACGGTATCGGATACGCCGTATCGGAGGCAATGGCCGAGGCCAATGCCAATGTTGCCTTATGGTACAACTCGTGAGTCGATACTGACTAAAGGCCCAGGAATGGAGTTTCTAGTGCTCACAATAACTTGAAGAAATGATGCTGCTATCGCGAAAGCTGAAAACTTAGCTGATACTCACGGCCTAAAAACCTCTGCGTATAAAGTGGATAGTAAGCTACCGCCCCCTTCTTCGCTAGCTTACTCTCTAGCTAAGTAACTCCCTTTAGTCTCTAACCCTCAAGAAGTACAAGATGGTATTAAAAAGGTCGTGGAATACTTTGGTAAAATAGACGTTTTCGTTGCCAATGCTGGTGAGTTCTGTGCGGCTTCAATTGAGGGAAGATTGGCCCGTGCGGGGTTAACAATCGACCAGGTATGGCGATATCCAAACCTATCCTAGAAATGACACTGGAGGAATACAGGAAGCAGATGTCCGTTAATGGTAAAGTGCAATTCTGAAGGCTGGCGAATGTATAATTCACGCGCTAACCTAACATCCACAGTTGATGGTGTGGTGGTTTGCGCCAAGTACGTCGGTGAGGTATTCAAACGCCAAGGTGCCGGGAACCTGATCATAACATCAAGTATGAGTGCGCACATCGTCAACGTACCAACAGACCAGCCTGTGTATAATGCCACGAAAGCTTTCGTGACACATTTTGGCAAGTCTTTAGCGCGCGAGTGGCGGGATTTCGCCCGAGTGAATATTGTTTCGCCTGGGTTCTTCGATACAAAGTTGGGTGCTAGTCCGCTTGGAATCAATGAGGCCTATCGAATGGCGGTTTTGGGAAGACAGGGCCATGTCAAGGAGATTAAAGGCTTATATCTATATCTTGCTAGTGATGCCTCAACCTACACCACTGGCAGTGACGTCATTATTGACGGCGGGTACGTTTTACCATAGCGCTACGAAGATGATGTCGCAGCTCGGTAGATGCGGATATTAAAATCCCAGTCTATTTATTTCTGGTACTCATACCTACCTAATGAAGAAAGCAGCAACGTTGAATGTTGATAATCGGTATCTAGACTGGGCTGCAAAGAGCATGCCCAGCTGTTCACTGTTGCTACTAAATTCAACTAATGAAGAATATGCAATATTCGGGGGTTGGCTACCAGCCACAGTTCTCGTGTAGTTTAGGTATCTGCCTGGTAGGTAAGTCTAGGTGATCAGTCGCGCCAAGATCACATATAAGACTTAGATACGATGTTGACTCATTCGTCTTGATGCAAATTCCCTTCTTTATTTCTTCACTTAGACGAGAGAGGCCCGATGATCCGAAGCAGAAGTCTTTTCAACTGTGTTGCACACTCTACGACTAGCCGATTGCCAGTTTTGCGGGTTCTAGTGAGACCTCTCTCATCCTTTACCACAACTATGGCCTCCGAGGCGGCGGACTCGGCGCCTCTTCCCACTGCTCATGATGGTAACCTAATATATAAACCACGCTATATCGATGTGAGTCAAGACGATATTTCATACCACAAATTTACATCGCGGCGTCCTCGATATTACTCTCCTGAGGTTTCATCGGGAAACGATCATCAGGCCATGAGCGCGTGGTGATCCCATTGTAGCTACATGAAATACTCGTCTCCTGCCGCTTTACTAACTTTCTACATGGGTACTCGTAGATTGGTATAAACCTCGCAGATCCCATCTTCCGAGGTGTGTATCATGGCAAGGAGCGGCATCCAGACGATCTACAGGCCGTGGTGTCGCGCGCGCAAGAGGTCGGATGCCAAAAGCTGATCATCACCGGGTCCGACTTCGCAAGCTCGAGGCATGCGCTCGAAATAGCCAAAGAATACCGTATGTTAAAACATTTTCTTCTTCTTTGCAGCATTTAGAGACAGCTATTGACAGCTCCCGACAACCGCACAGCGGGCATCGTATACACAACAGCTGGCATCCACCCCTGCTCGAGCGCCATTTTCAGCACGTCCCACGCCCACCACGACGCACAGGAGTACACGATGCCAAGCGATCCCGACCCAGAGAAGCCCGTGTCCGAGGACCACGAGCCGGACCCGGGAAAGACGCGAGAGATCATCTCGGAGCTCCGCGCCCTCGTCGAGTCGGCCCGGAGCACGCACCCCGGCGCCCTCGTGGCCTTCGGCGAGTTCGGTCTCGACTACGACAGGCTGCATTACTGCTCGCGGAAAGTGCAGCTGCATTCCTTCGCGGCGCAGCTCGACCTCGTGCTCTCGCTCCGCCCGCAGCCGCCGCTCTTCCTGCACTCGCGGGCGGCGCACGACGACTTCGTCGGGCTGCTGAAGGCGAAATTCGGAGCCCGGCTCGAGAAGCTCGAGCGCGGCGGCGTCGTGCACAGCTTCACGGGCACGGCGGCGGAGATGCGCGAGCTCGCCGAGCTGGGGCTGCACATCGGCACCAACGGATGCAGCTTCAAGACGGAGGAGAACTGCGCCGTCGTCCGGGCGATCCCGCTGGACCGCCTCATGCTCGAGACGGACGGGCCGTGGTGCGAGATCCGGCCGACCCATGCCGGGTGGCGGCATCTGCTCGATGCCAAAGCCAAGGCCGAAGGCATCTATGCGAATGGCAGCGGCGGCGACGATTCCGCCCTCGCGACCCCGGAATCCACGCCTGCGTCCACCGCGGTGCCGACTCCGGATGTCACGAGGACGACAACGCCGAACCCGCAGCGAGACCCGTCTGCGCCGGCCCACGCAAAACCGGCCAAGCCGCCCAAGAAGCCGAAGAGAAAGGAACCCGAGGTTCCCGAGCGCTGGCGCACGGTGAAGAAGGAGAAATGGGTCGAGGGCGCTATGGTGAAGGGCCGCAACGAGCCGTGCATGGTCGAGCGTGTCGGGCAGGTCGTTGCCGGCGTGCGGGGTGAGCCGCTGCGGGATGTGTGCGAGGCTGCTTGGGCGAATACTGTCAAGGTCTTTGGACTAGGCGAAGCGTGAAACAGTGATCTGGACAAGTATGCCAATCCCACGGAAAGGGGGATTTTAAGTTCTTGGAGCGGCATATCGCGAGAGCTGGATTTGTACCTAGAGAATAGAGTCCTGCATCCCTTGACGCTGAGTGATGAAAGTAGGACACGAGATGAGCACCGGATACTATAGAATAATAGTATGCGTGGATGCTCCCTCCTTTTGTTGTATCCGTCTAGACTATGCCTGATATGTTCAAAGGGTAGATATCGATACCTCAATTGAATATAGCACAGGGCATAGGCGTAAGTGTTTTGTTCCACACTAACATCGATCCATGTTTTCTTTTAATAATCGTAGATCTCCAAGATCTATATCCCCACCTAGTACGGTTGGCCTAGAGAATGACGCCAAACGTGGTGGGGACTTTGTTTTTGATGGTATCAACAGATGGATATACTGCTGAACAACATCTATACACCGGATGTCTCAGGCAACAACCAACCGATGAGATTTTCCCATCATGCCAAAACTCCAACATGAACCCATCAACTTTCTCGCTCCACCTCCCAAAGTATTTACACAAACCCAAGATTCTCGGCCATGATCACAGACCCGAGCCTTTAAACCCTTTGATCCTCCCATTCCTCACAGCTCCCATCGTGACCCCTTCTTCGCCCGTCATCCACCCCGGCATGCGCTCGCCATCGATAAAGCCAGCTTCGACGAGCTGGCGGATGCCCGCGAAGACGTGAGGTCCGTGGAAGGAGAGTCGAACATTGGGCCGCCATGCCCACTTCTCCCGATCCCTATCCCCCTCTCGCGCCTGACCTCCCGCGACGCGGGGCGGGTTCTCGTCAGAGCCCCCTGTTTCCTGATTTCGATCGGGTCGCTGTTGCTCGGGGTCTTCGTCGTCATCTCTTTCGGCCTCTTGCAAGAGACTGGCGTCGACGCTACTCCGACGGCCCTTTGGTTTGCGAGAACGCCGTCTTTGCGTTTCTTCCACATCGTCGTCATCATTTCTATCTTCAAGATCCCCCGCGGGTATTGGGAAAGGGTCTTCGATCAGGATATCCACCCTTTCGACACCTTTTCCATCATCCATCTTCGCATTGTCCCCGAACCGTGCCTGCGCAACGAGCCTCGCGCGTTTATGCCGTTTTCCCTCCTCCGTCGTCTCGGGATCTAAGGTCCGCTTACGGGTCGCTGTCTCCGGATTCCCTAGATCAGCGGCCGGCTCTTCGTCCTCTTCGACAGCATCGTCCGACAGCGGCGGCGTAGGCAGGAGCGAGTTAAGCGGACTGTGGGTTCGCGCATCGGCTGCCTTGTCGCCCGCATACATACCCCATCCACCCGCAGCCGTGTTGCTGCGTCCCGAGCCTCGCAGGCTGAGCATGGCGTCGAGGTTCTTCGTCTGCAGGTTGACATGTTTGAGGGTGTACCGCTCGCGCGGGCGGGAGAGGGCTTTGGGAATGCCCTCCACGACAAGTGCGCGTAGTGATCGTGTCTCGGCGTGCGTTGTCGGCCCCGCGCTTTGCGACTTGCTGACGAAGATGTGCGGCGAGGCGTCGGGGAATGCAACGTAGATGGTGCGCGAGGCGTCGAAGCTCGTCACCGTGCGGGCTGCCGAGGACGTGGATCCCGACGCGGCAGAGACGGCGAGGTCGGTGTTGTAGGGGGAGTCGAGCACGAAGATGCGGAGGAGAAGGAGCGGGAGGCCTTTGGGTCGGTCGAAGTTGTAATGCGCCTTGACGTCCGGGAGCACCTCGGCCTGTAAGTTCTGTAAGAAAGTACTCGGGTGGAAGCGTGGGACGTGCATCGCCATCTTGTCGATCTTCTCGTAGCTGCGGTCTGCGTCGACGTCGTCCTCGTGGCCGGGCGTCTGCAAAGGCTGGATCTTGTAGCACGCCCATTTCAGTGTCCCTGGATGGTCATATAGGTATTGTAGGTCAGCCATGGCGAGCTGGTACAGGCTCAGACCTTCCCGCCAATCGCCTTCGAGTATGCGGTCGACGACTTCACGTCTGCTGCCCTTTCGTGTCTGCATGTCCGCATACAGCTCCCGCAGCGCCGCCAGCGAATGCGCCGGTGGGTAAAGGTCGCTTTCGAATTCATCCTCGTCTTGTTCGTCCGACACGTTCTCGCGTAGAAGTGGGGGGCAGAGGGATTGATTGCCGGGGTCGAGCCAGTCGAGAACAAGGGACAGCAGCGATGGCCGCGAGAGTCGGTTCAGAGCCTTTATGATGGAAGTGTTGGAGGAGTTGACGCGAAGAGACGAGGGCAGACGGGCGGAAGTTGGAAGGGAGAGGCGGGGCGCCATAGCTAGTTACGGCTACACGCCCTGCAGCTGAGGATAATGTTACTGAATATGCCGACCAAGCAGGAACTGTTCTTTCATTGTGCGATGCCTTAGTATCTGGGTATCTTGGGTATATGGGTTGTCTTCAAATACGAGGCGGAATGCAGCTGGACGATAGTTCAAACACGCGCGACGCGTCTCTGAATGGCTCTTTTCGGTATTTTGGGGTTTCGGGATCAAGGATCTGAATTAAGTAATGCGATCGAAATAGTCGTCAACACATAGCAGTACCTAGTAGGTATACATTCGAATTCCTTGGCATTAAACCGGTTGTTCCCCCCCTTTTTTTTTATCATGCTGGTGACAATGCTTGTGCTTCTTATGGTTGATGACTGTGAAGTGAAGCATACATGTAGGTACCTAAGTTGTGGTCAATATCGCCATAAGGTTCACCTAGCAACTGTGGCTGGTGACTATGAATTGTGGCTTTGCTAGTGGCGCAGCCCCATATATGCGCAGCATAGTCAATAACTATCTGAGCTAAGCCAATACGTCATCATTGTGTTAGGTACCCTTCAAATGTCTCTGAACTGTGAGTTGTCGAAAGATTGTGGGGCCGGTATGTTACATGTAAACTGGGACCTAAGGAACTGAGTTGGTTGGGAGCCACCAATTTCTTCGTAATCACAACATAAGGCGTAACTCCAAATGGTAACCGTCTCACGCAATGATAGTGTAAGTAAAATAATTAATTTGGGTTCCGATGTTAGCGCCTTTTAGGGTAGCAAACCTATCTAGCTACCCTGTGGGATCTTCTAATCAAGACTGACTTGGTAGAACCCCTCCTCAAGCAGAAGGTATCCGAGTTGAGATACGATCACAGTAAGAGAATACCTGGTGCTCGGGAGTATATATAGTGTAGTCTAGCTACAAGTAATATCGGGGCTATAACCACCGAGGTAATGTTGATTACTGATAATCCTATGTGGGGAATACGAAAGTGAGTTCGGCATCTGAGCTAACTGCTTTGTCAGGATACTGCTTATAAAGCACCGTCCACGGCTAAACCACTAAATACGGTGACGTTGTAATATCTTAGCCGGAAGGTAACATAAACTAAAGACCAAAAGAGCAGTTGCTAGACAACTCATGCACATCTGTATGCGAGAGAAAATGCAGCATGTATTAGTGTGCGTACTACCTATTCGCTACATAGTTTGCAGGCCAGTAGGAATGTATGGAAACTCTACTATGCTTGAGTACCCCGCTTCGATATGCACCATACCTGTATATTCGCAGACTATGTACAATCTGGCCAAAAGTTGCTACCTACTATTAGGGGAGACAGGCAACAGACAGGCCGCAGATTGCAACAATTTCCTGCAGTTTCGTGAAACGGGGCTTGGAGCTTATAAATCCACTCCGACTCCAGATCCGATATACCTACACAACAGTACACTAGTATCCAGCCGATCACACTAAAAAAGAATAGTAGGTAGAGTACATGTAGGTCGGTCCTCTGGTCGGTCCTCTGTCTGTTTTACATGCACCCCCGAACATGCCATTCGACAGAAAAATCCGGATGGAACTTGACATCAGCCCGTCAACTTCCGGAAGTGGGCGTGATGCTGCGTGATACTGTTCATGGGCAGGTATGATATTTATGAATGTAGTAGAGAATACCTGGCAGAACCGAGGCGAAAATGTCGAGGTGGGGGACATCTCGCCACTACCTAGTGTACTCGTACAAGAGTGTCGTGCCGCATGCCTAGCAGACAACTAACTGCCTTGGCCTTAGTGCGTTAGGGCAGACAGTGGTCCGAGCGCCCTCTCAGATACACCAGGTATACTTCTCCACACACTCATGCACATAAGTAAGAGTAATGAAGATGTGTTTATTACCTGGGGAAAATTCATATAATTATTTGCAGCGCAATCAATTTCTGTTGGCAGATGGGGGGATTAATAGACTGGTCAATTTTGTTTTAGTATACCAGCACATACAGGAGGAGGTAGTGCCTATTACCAGGCACTTATACCTATACTGGCAGCGGCAAGATGCTGTTTTTGTAATCTTGCGTGTCGGACAATTAGGTAAAATGAGCGTGGGATGAGAGGTTTTCAGGTTTTAATTGGTCAATGTGGGCTGTTGTTGGTCCCCGGTTTGAGTCAAGTGCCCGAACCTACAGCCGTACAACCCACGTTTAGGTACAACGTTCCTTATTCCTTGGGTTCGCACGTGTATAACCACCCACCGATAATGTAGTGCACCTAGCATAGCATGTCCGCCCAAACTTCCTCACCCCAGACTCAGCCTACAGTACCTACCAGCATACCTAGGTAGCTTATACGTCACTATACGGCACTGTTCAAACCACAATGTATACCCAAACGTTCGTGGTGGAGGGAAGATTTCAATACCTACTACCTAGTGTACCTATGTAAGTAAGCTGGGAGGTCGTCGAATTCAATTGCGTGGCACAGATCCAGGTGAGCGTCAGCCCTTCCCAAGCACCCCCACCCATCTGCAGCCAAGAAGGTGGGACAGAACAGGTAGGAGTGAGAAACAGGGGTTCTCGGCTAGCCTGTTTGGGAGTTTACTGCTCAAGGCCGGCAGCAACCGCGGCCTTTTTACGGGTTCTTTGAGGGTGAAGGCCTGGCCTTTGATGCTCCGATCCATCGCCATTCCGGTCGACCCACCGAGCACTATAGTAATCGATATCAGCGCTAGGTATTTCCTTTTTTCCACTCCAAAACTCTCTCGGATCTTCCCATGCAATCGGCAACCCCTCAACAACTGCGACCAGCGAGGGCGAATCGAGACACGAAGCAAGAAACTCCGATCGGCTAGACGAACGGACATATAAACCACAAGTCCCAGTGGGTTCTCATTTCAAGGTGTCGAGGTCGAGGGGACATCAGGTCGCTGCTGCGCCGGAGCTGACTGCACGCTCTCGCCGGCGCATCGAATTACCGAAACACTGGTCTACGTCGAAGAGGACAGGCCAGACGCTGACAGCGGCTACGACGACACGACTACGACAATCACAAATCGACGACATGTCTGGGTTCGCCGGGCGTCGGGGCCACCCCGTCAACGTGTCGCAACTGTTGCAGGATCTCAACCGAATTCCCGAACCTGCACCGCAGCCCGACGACAACCTGCCCAGTCTCGACGACGAGCTGGCTATGTTCACGAACACCAATTTCATAGACTGGGATTCTGGGACCCCTCACGGAAGCGGCCACGAGACGTCCTCTACTACATCGCCAACGACGGAGCGCGTCGCCTCTGACCCAATCAGTGGCGGCGACCTGTCAAATTTCGACTTCAACTTGTCAGGTTAGTTGGTTTGCACTTTTCGTCTACTCGCTGTTTTTGCCTTGCTTTGCCGTTGCGATTATTGTTGCATCGAGGGCTCAACGCAGCAACGGCTGTATTAAAGCTGTTTGCTTTTGCGACCTCTCCCGCCTTGTGTCGGCTTCTGCCCCCGCATGCAACAGTCAGCAGCACGGTTTTCCTAATTCTGACGGGAGATGGGCAAATCTGCACTGCACCCATCCGCCGAACGACCGAACGGCTTGCTGGTTTCCTATTTGCCGCAGACCTTTTCCCTGCAGCTTCCTGGACGAAAGACCTTTTTTTCTGGGTCTTCGAGTCATTCCCATGTCCAAGTGGATCAATGGCACATTCTGCTTGGCCGGTGTTCGTGGTAGTGCGCAGAAAACGCCTCCTGCGTTCCATGGCCTCTTCGCCAACTGCCTCTCTGAAGCCTAGAACCCACCAACCCCCACCGCAAATCCCATCTCTTGGGGCCATGATTGGCTCACCAACCCCGACGTGGGGTCACCGTACCCTGGCAAGCGCCCGAAGGTTCATTCGCTCGACAGAATAGCATGCTATGGCGCAATCTACCCGATGGTGCAATTCCCCGTGATCTTGATGTGATCATAGGGGAAGCCCGGCGGTCATATGCAAATGCGCTGCTTCCGCATTCGAGCTTGCTGGCGCCTGATAGGCATGGCCTCAATTTAAACTTTATCTACATTTTTCTCTATCTTTGTCTTAAATTCGAAGTTGCCATCCAAGGTGCGGAGCACCTCAGTTTAAACCCTGCTTTGTTTGCCTCATGTTTGTTCGCTTTTTTGTGCCACGCGGTCTAACATCACGTCATGACTTCAGGCGACTTTAATGGCTTCGATTTCCACAATTACCCGACGCCAAACGTCAGCAGTTTCTCAGACAACTTAGGCACACTGGCACCAATTCAGCCCTCCCCTACCTACCCCCCTAACGGGGGCCAGGGTCCTTACGGAACATCCGTACATTCTGGCGATAAGACTACCGAGGCAGCCCCGCGGCGCCGTCAACTTTCCTTCGAGGAGCAGTCGAGGTTAGCTGCGGAAGAGGACAAGCGCAGGCGGAACACAGCCGCAAGTGCCCGCTTCCGAGTGAAAAAGAAGGCTCGTGAGCAAGCACTCGAGAAGCGCGAGAAGGAACTCAGCGATAAAGTCGGCGCGCTGGAGAGTCGGATTTCATCTTTGGAAACAGAAAATAAGTGGCTCCGAGAACTCGTCATGGAAAAGAACGGCGGCAGCGACTCGGCAGTGTCAGCCTTACTCGAGAAACAAAAACCCGAGTCCACGAAAAAAACAGAAGCACAAGCTAAATCAGAATAATCTTCATGAATTTCGACAACGACACTGCATTGGAAACGCGCGCATGATTTTATTATGGGACCGGCGTTGAAGAGGAAGGCAACATCCGGGGAATCAGCATACCCTTTTCGGAGCTGGGAGCGTGGTAGGGGGTGCATCAGTGATTCGTACATAATTTGCTTTCGAGCGTTTTGGTCGGCCCTTGGGCCCACGTATATACCGCTCTTGGCAGCAATGTTCTGCCATGAATGATCATTTTCTGTCTTGAATTTCATCGCACCTGACTTACAATTGTTCATATATTGCGACATCCTCTCTCACTACAGAATATCTCCCGTTTTGGGCAAGCAACAGAAGTTGCAAAATTTTACTACCCATGAATATATCGCAGGCCAACTCCACATCGACAAGTGTCATACGCAGAAACCTCATAATATACAGAGGTCAAAACCTCGTCGTAGACATATTATGACATTTCGTTACCATTAGCTGTCTAACCTAATCAGCTATGATCTCTTTTCTGTATCCTTTCCAGCAGACTCCTTTTCGGAGCTACCTGACTGTGCTGCGCGCAGCTTCGCGAGACGCATCTGGTTTCGTCTTCCCACTATGCTCGACAATCAGCACCATTGCGCGATACACCCAGAGAAACGCAATCTCGGAAAATTAGATGGGAAAGGCGAATTAGAACAAGATGCCAATAGGAATCATTCAAGGCCAATATTAAGATAGAGAGGGTAAAGAGCGTTTCACCTCACTAACGAAGATAGAGAAGAGGAAGGAAGGAAAAGAAGGGGAGACGAGAAAAAAAAAAGGGGGAAGATAAGAGGCACTCACGTATCCGTAATGTGTTTTCTCGCTCGATATCCGCCATCTGCTCCCAGTTCGCGATCCGGCTGAGCGTCCCGTCCTCGTTCACGACGAGCGGTCCCAGATGGTCCAGGCGCAGCGCCGCGCCGCCTACTTCGAGCGTCGATGATGTGCCGTCTCCCACGGCTGGGAGAGCCGGGAGCGACGGCGGGTTCGCAGGTGCCTGGGGTTCGGGCTGTGCGTCCTTGCTGTTGTTGTCCGGCTTAGTTTCCGAGGCGTCCATAGTTGGCGATGATGGGTTGTGAGAGGAGGGCGAGTTTGCGGAGCTGGAGTATGACGGGCGCGCAGACTGAAAGGACTTTGAGAATAGCAGGGGCGATTGAAGAAATGGGCGGTTGTGGTGGGTTGCTGGAGTTGTGAAGGCGGTATATGAGACTGATGCAGCAGGATGTGCTGCTTGAAGTTTGTCCTTGTTGTAGGTGATGGCTCTGCGGATTGTGGGCTGGACCCTACTGCTCAGTCTCATGTCTTGAATAGTCTGAGTGGTGGCGGCGCGCAGTATCGAGAACTCCCAGCTCTACCTGAATATTCTGGTGTTTTCGATTAGAGAATGTGAGGATGCTGATAGAGTGAAGTATGAAAGCTGGTTATTTCAAGCTGGTTCAGTGTCCCACTTGGTTGTTATACTTTCAATCAAGGGGTTCACTACGACATATGACACGGTCTAAAATTGTTACGAGTCTTATTCAATGCTGTAGATATATCTTTCACTCGACGGGGAGTAATATGGTTGTTATGGTTGTACGTCGCAATTGTTGATACCTAACAGCCTTTCTAGTCGATTCTGGAAATGATAAGAATAGATTGATTGGTGGATCCCCGTAGAAAAAGTCACGTGGTTTCGTGTTCATCATCCCCGGCATCTCGAGTCCTTGCCGGTTACTCCACGCAGGCGCTTGGATGAGAGACAGCCAGGGTCGAAAGTAGTCTTTTTAATGTCAAATCTTGAGACTTATAAAACAGAAAATAGAGCCAAGTTTTATTATATAAACTTAACATGGTTAATCGAATTTTTAGCTTCTAAACTAGGGCATGTGAGATATATTTCAACCGTGAAGCTCACGTGAATTGGTAACCCTAGTCAGTTTCATTGATATGAAAGTGTCACTATTAGGCCAAGTAAACTACGGTATCATTTAGAGACTCATATCTCTTGGGCTCTAATTGACGAAATAGAAACGAACGGCGTGTTTGAATTCAAGCTACCTATTAAATGAATGTTTGATACTGCCACAAATTCGGGAAATGGAAGGCGAAAGCAAATGAGTGAGCGATAACGCTCAAACTCGGAAAAAAGACTGTGGAGGGCATTTCATGCTTCCTTTTTAGTGGTATAAAGATGAAATGAGTGAAATCGGATAGGTAGGGAAACCTCAAAATGTGCCCTATGATAGATATAACCTCTCCTCCCGGACAAAGACGCATTCCTCAATGTCGTCGATGAAGGTTGGCGCAAACACCGCAAGTCGTGAACGTTATCAGGTTCGTTGCTACAGTCCTGACTGTGCAATATTGGTGTCTCCTAAAATACGCGCACGAAGCCACCTTAGCTCCCCATCCCTCCCACTACAACACTCGGGTTAGTAATTGCCATTTTGAGCGTTATTTGGAGGGTTTCAAAACCGCTGACAGCTTCCAGAACCTGAATTCGGCCTAAAAAGGAGTCTTCATACTCTGAGAGTGGCCAGACCAGGAAGGATACGACGCCGGGCATAACTCACTGTTGTGCGGTTACACACCGTACATTTACGAAGACTGTAATAGTATGGGCACATTTGGGGCCTGGGTGAATGTCTAGTTGAGAGTATCCGCGGAAGTGATATGCGTTTGAGATAAGTCGTTTGGGGAAGGGGCTTCAAAATATAGATGTCTGGTAGGTGACGTATTTATTCGAGATGGTTTTGATAGAATTCGATTTCCTTGATTTCGGGCGACCTTGACATTGACAAGGCGTAGTTGCCTTCTTATATATTAGAGATGGCGCTTGCAATTGGGCACTCGATCAACTGCAATGACCCTCTTGTCACTCACGCTATCCCCGTGATCCTAAATTTCTGTGCTGGAGACCTTGTACGAGGCTGAAGGAAACGGGATCGGGATGGTATTGAATGAAAAAATGATAACAACCACGGACATATGCTTGGGCAGTTCAAGCTGAAACGATATCGATTATCGTATGACCTGGGACATTCCCGGGGATCTCCCTTATGAAAATTGCAGGCCACCCGTCCTGGGGCATTATTCCAAAAGGTTAGACGGAAGCCCCAAGTGACTACATAATGTGCTGGTCTTTGCTTTGGCGTTAGCCTTACTTTGACAAGCACGATGTCACACCTGTGGAACAATACCCTCAGGACTCACCCATGCACCGCCTCCTGCTGGGACACATCCCTTAATGGGACAGCCGAACTGGCCACTAACCTGGCTTCTAGCCTCCTGATCATTGTATGGTGCACAAAACTTAAGCCCTGCCTGCAAACTTCCTGCCGTTGGTTTCATGAAAAGCAATTCGTAGAACCTCTTTGACCCACCTCGTGCCACGGCTTCGGGGTTTTATGCAATATTGAACACTCGGTACGAAGGCGTCTGCTGGCTCATCGTGGCGGTGCGACGGCCCCGCCCTCTCCTCGTAGCTGCTGGGGATCAGATCGCTATGCTGCGATATAATTCCGGGCGTCTCCGATACTTCAGCGCCGACTACGCGTGGTACACTTGCGGCCCAGAGTTGACTGTCATTCGGCATTGTGGATAGCACGGGGGAAGTCGGCCGATCTACCATAACGACATCGCCGCTTACACTGCTCCCCGGCGGCTGGTCGCTAATATGCATCGCCTCGAATAATTTGACAAGGTTGTCGACGTTCATCTTTGCAAGAACTGCAACGCATTAACAGGAGATAGCCCTGCATGCCTTGCTGCTCTTGTCCTCCATCTTGCATTTCGTTGGACAACCGTCGAGTTGCAATGGGCTGACCATCCGGATTGGTTGGCAAAAGGCAAGGTTGCCGTACAAGAGCTATGGGAGGAGTATCGAAACCTCCATGTCGAGCAGGATACAATACCCGAGCAGCCAACTGTTGCCAGAAAGGCAACGGAACTAGGTGACTTTATGGCATCTATTAGGAAGCTTAGTGCACAACCGGCGCCTTCCTTA
Organism: Ustulina deusta; assembly: GCA_023159155.1. Lineage (NCBI taxonomy): Eukaryota > Fungi > Ascomycota > Sordariomycetes > Xylariales > Xylariaceae > Ustulina > Ustulina deusta. Next base: position 118,409 of record JAJNNX010000058.1, read on the forward strand.
TCCGTTAAGCGCGATGTGTCACACGGATCGATATGCCAAGCCGCTAGCTATGCTGTTGGTACAATATGCAGGCCCACGGGGGAACGGATAAGCCTTTATTGGAAGGACTGGAGGTCATACGGACTATGCGCATATGCAAGGAGACCCAACAGTCCCTTGCGTCGACAGAGTCACAGAATGTATTCCAAATAGCCTAATGGCGAACGGGCATAAATAGGCCATGAGAATCCCAAGTTCGAACACTCGAGAGAGGGAACCATGGACCTTGAGACCCCTAGAGAATTATTAGCTAAATATGACTAAGTTCCAAGCCCATAATACATGCCCTTGTTACACGATGAGTACGCAAAGTGGGTGGCCAGGCCACGAACGATCCGGGCGATTGTCTTGTGGACGACCCAATTTAGTATTGGCTTCTTTGAAGATGCCAGTATCCACGGTTGTCGAGGATGGTAATTGATCTTTTTTTTTTCAATTCCAGCCATGTCTTCTGAGCCAGAGCAGATATTTAGTCTTATAGGGCATGTCACGGCGAGCGTACTGGGAAGCTGGGACAAAGCCGGCAGCAGCAGTTAATACTTTATCAACGATAATATTAAGACTAAAGAGAGAAAGAGAAGAAAAGAACTAAACATAGCGAGACACTATTCCTCTCTATGAATATTGCCCTGGGCAGATCCTTTCTTTATTTAGTAGCAGCTTAGTTATGTGAGAGGTCTGTGCTGGCCGTGACGATTAACCTAAAGCATACTAACATTAACTATATTAGTAACTAATACAACCATATTATTCACACAAAGCTTTATATATTCTAGCAGCATAGCTACTACATATTTTTGGGGGTTCTAATTGTTCTACTGCTCAAGATGAATATAAAGGCTGTTCCATGTCCCTATAAGCTCCTAGGAAAAACAGATGCCGTTGAGTGTAAAGATTAGTGTCATTGCTGACACCTTAGACTTTTCATTCGTGATTCCCACTTCGGTTTGGACTACTTGATGACTGGTGCTTCTACACCTCCTTAGCCTGTTTCCCTGCCTGAAGGCAGAAAGACCACCCTTCGACACACCATCTCTGAGAGCCACGAAGCCTTCCTTTTTACGCTAGGGCTCACCACCTTAAAGTTGGTGCTGTACGGAGACCAGTGGACTATAGTGATTGATTGACTGATTGATTGTTGTTATGTGCTAAGTGATCAGGTCCAACACAGGGGCTAGGGCCATCGAAGCTCGGACCTACTAATTGACATGCTATACACAGTACATGTACGGTTGTCACATGTGGGGTGGAGCGGGGATGTCACATACAGGGGTAGTCGGCTAGTTGGGAGTCCATGAGGACTCAGCCATCTTAGACAGAGACACAAAACAACAACAGGAGACAACAATAGAAGAATCACTGATTGAACCCTCCATTGATCGACTGGCCTATATCTGACAGGAGATTTCCATTTCTACTGTACACTATACAGTCAGCGGCTATCAAAGTAAATAGCGATGTCTCTACATCATCGTACGCACAGGTCGCCTCGTTGCTTAATCCTGCGTCTGATTTACCTCTTCTAGCTTATCATAGCCTCCAAGTGCCCAGCGATGCGCCATTTGAATTAAGACCCTCACTTGGAAAAGGATGGGGTGCGTTCGCAACAAGACGAATTGAGCGAGGAACCTTGATCTTGAGAGAGAAGCCACTCTTTGTCATCCGGAAGCCGCATGAAGAAATCACGGAAGCAGATGTCTGGACACGCTTTCAACAGTTGGCACCTAGAGAGAAGCAACAGTTTTTGTGCATTCGCGACAATGCCTCTGGGCACTTCGCACGCATGGAATCAGCCTTCGCCGAGAACTCCTTCGCAATATCAAACAGCCCCGAAGCTCATGGCCTATTTCTCCTCCACTCGCGCTTCAACCATTCCTGCATACCGAACACCAAGGTTCCAAATAGTAGTAAAGGGATTATTGCAAGTTATGCGACCAGGGACATCGTCGCCAGCGAGGAGATAACTATCTGTTACAACAATGATTTCGAATGCAGGACCAGACCTGACCGCCATCAATCGCTGCGTTTTGTATGCGATTGCAAAGCCTGTCTAACTGGCACTCCCTTTCAACAACTTAGTGATTTGCGACGAACGCTTATTCGAGGGTTACAATACCTTACGCTTGGCGTAGATATCAATGGACAGAGACAGAGTTCTACGTCGCCAATCATCGTCGACTTTGAACTGAAAAAAGCAGCAGAAAATTTGAGTATCCCTCTGTCTGCTAGGTTGATTTATAATCTTCTGATTATATATCTATTAGAAGAAGAGGGATTACTGGACGATTTCATGGTTGAAAGACTCCTTCCAGGCACATCAATAATATCGGCCTTGTTTAAGACAGAAAGCAACGCTAGGATTTCCAGGCTCGCCATGGCACAAGAAACCTGGTTAGAGAAGTTCTGTGTGGCTTGCGAGCTCTATGGGCGAAAAGATGTCGCCGATCATGAACATGCCATGATATTACGAACACTACACGGACTCTAATGCAGGGGTAATAGTCACTAAAGTGACTATAATGGGTTAGGTCGTATTCTCGACATTGATCGATGTGAACTAGAATGGCCATATTAGATGATCTGCAAGCCGATATGAATCTTTCAGCTAATCTTCTAGGGAGAGGTGAAGAAGGAGAGAAAAACTATGATTACACCTATCCACTTGCCAAGTCCTTTATTTTACTAGAATCACTAAAAAGGACAGATTAGCCTCAACAGGAATGTATTATTTTATACTCGTCTTCTTTATGACCAGTTAAATATCCCATGCCCATTTGGGGGAGGTGGGCCGTGAGTAGGGTGTCTACCTTAGTTACTATGCGAGCTGATCACTTTTTCACCTAACGCACAAGACGGAAGCACTATGCCTTCGCTTCTAAACCCCATTTCAATTTTCCACCGCTTGGTGTCGGATTTAGTGTTGGGCTGAGTGGTGGCTAGGTGGTGATGAGAGAGCCCTGGAGTGGCTGGTAAGAAGTGCCACTATGGGCGGATGCGAGCAAATGGAATGTTACATGACTGAATCAGTGGTTCTACACCTCACTATATAAAGGATATATGTATAAGAAGTGTTAATACACCTATACGAATAGAGCTACAATAATAATAATAATATAATAAAACTTGCGGGCAATACATAGCGAAATTGCTAAGTATAAAATCTAACAATTAAAAGTTTTATTATAATACCTTATATTTTACTGCTAGCAAGCTTTTTAAACGGTATATCTAAGTAGTTACTATTGATCTTTTTGCTATATAACTTACCGCAAGCAACCTAAACATATAAATAACTATACTACAAGCGAGCTTTTTAATAGTAACCCACTAGAAGCCCCTTTGATCCAGGGGCAAGGAAGCCTTCGTTTTTACCGGGGCCTTCAGTAGCCCTTGGTGGCCTGGGTGGCTAGGTCAACCAATATGGCTGGGTCAGTCTGTATGGCTAGGTCAGTCTGTATAGCTAGGTCAGTCAATATGGCTGGGTCTGTATGAGTGGCCAGTATGGCTAGGTCCGTACGAGTGGCTAGGTCAGTTAGTATAGGTAGGTCTGTATGTATGGCTAGGTCAGTGAGTAAGCCGAGAACGCAGGGGGATTTCCTGAATAGGGCATAACGCTAAACCTAATCCGCCTTAGCCACACGCTAGCTCGGTCTAAAAATAGCCAGAATTTCCTAATCGGGCGAGCCAAATTCGGGTAGCAGAACTTTTTGGCCATACTTTTTTTACCGATAAGAAAGCCTTTCGTTCCACTTATTACATTCGTTAAAACGAAAGCATATATTAGAACAACAGAACTACCTAGCTAGCAAAAAAAGAACTTCCCCTTTTGTGTAATAACAATAGGTCAATACTAGAACTCCCAGCAGTAAGAACTGTAACACAACCCCATCTGCTGGTGGTAATGATAACAACACAGGTTCGGCTCTTAACCCTGATACTATTAATCTTACCTTTCTCCCTGAAGAGCTGCTTATTCAGATAGCCAACCGACTAAGTCCAGAGGACAGAATTACTACCGCGTTTGCCTTTCCGGATCAATTCATGAACTCCGATCGGTTTCACGTGTTCTACGAGGATGCTCATCACCAGCTAATAGCCATTCCTACGTGGATACACGAGCCGGAAAGAATCGAACGGGGACGCCGCCCTTTAATCCTTGTGGCCATCGCCCATATGTTTAGTGTAAACCAAATTAGGCATATACTAGACCGATATGAAGGATTTTGCAGAGCCAGCCAAATAGACCCCCACGCTTTTCTCAACTCGACATTCCCCGACAACAGACGTGCAGACCTTCCGCCGCTCAGCCCGCGGTCTAGGAATAGGATGCGTAGTGTGTTCAGTTTTCATGTAGCCGTCATATTCCGGCGTAGAGATATAGTTAAGTATTGAAGTAGTATGAGTGGATTATGTAGGTGATCACTTGTTCAAGCCACATGGTGGCTATGCTAGTATAGGAGGATAAAATACTATAGGGAATACTTTCGACACTAGCTAGAAGAATCATTAGTATTACATACGCAGAATAATAAAAATTAATTTTTTTATTTCCGATACGCTTGATTAATAGATCCCCCAAAAGAGTATAGTGATTACTATACTAGGAAGTGTAGGTTCGGCCTATCTCCTAGTATATGGGCACTGCTATATTGAGACCAACTGGGAGTAGTTATTTACAGGTGCCCACTTCAGTATCTAATTGAACGAGGGGCAAATGTGAATCAGACAACGAGAAGCAATAATTACGATTTTGGCAACCCCTTGCGATATGCCCTTGAGCTTGCCGCGACGTTGTCGGTCCACTACCACCCCCGCGCTTCTGATTCGGAGAGAAGGACCGCGTGGGAAGATATTGCATGTAACTAACTCCTGAAATCATAACGATAGTAACTCCGTTGTTCCTGAAGACACTTTATGAAAGGTTCACGCAGCCTGAGTCTATCACATTTTTTGTTCTGTTAAATGTGAGTGCAACTAACTTCCTTTGTTGCCTATGTCGAAATTAGTGTAGCAAATTTAATGAAAGTATAATATCCGTAATTCCTAAAGTTCAATTCGCATTCTCCTGATTGAAGCTATGGAAACCTATTGAGCTTTCACTTCAGCTCCCTGCCGTACCCCCATTGCCTCAATTGGGATCAGTCCTCGAGGCACACATCGCGCGCCTACACATCTTAGTGAAGCTAGATCAGCTCCTAATTCTTCCAAGTCACAGTCTTCGTTTTGAGATACTCCTCGAGACCACACGACGAACCAAACCTTCCATATCCACTGCCCTTGACACCTCCATGAGGTAAAGCCGGTTCATCGTGAGCTGTCATATCATTGATATGTACCGCGCCGCTTTCGATATTCCTTGCAAACCACAATCCGGTTCTTAGATCTTCGGTAAAAACGGCTGCTGTCAAACCATATTGAGTATCGTTTGCAACACGTACTGCTTCTTCCTTACTACCGACCTCAATATAGCTCACGACTGGTCCGAAGGATTCTTGGTGATATATATCCATGGTAGATGTTACGTTGCCGAGCATAATAGGTGGCATTTTTGTTTTGGTAGGGTCTTCCGCGTTGATTATTTCTTGTGGGTTGATGTCACCATGCAAAACAGATGCGCCTTTGCTGATGGCGTCAGAAACAAGTCTCGCGTTCCTCTTGGTAGCCTGCGTGTTGATCAGGCTGAACGCGTCCGGCCATATTTGCGCTATAGAATGTCGCAATTTTGGAAGGAATTTCTCGCTGACCGACTTGTGCACGATAATCCGTTCTGTGCTCATACAAACTTGGCCTGCGACCATGAATGCACCGACGGCGCATTTCACTGCTGCAAGATCTAAGTTGGCATCATCCCAGATAATCGCTGGTGATTTCCCACCAAGCTCTAGTACAAGAGGTTTGAGATATTGGCCAGCAATCTTGGCAACTAAAGGAGCGAGCTTTAGTAAGGGAGTGGGATGATCATCTCATATCGGGACTTACTGATCTGACCAACTGCACCGCTTCCTGTAAAATTCAGCTTTTTCACGTGATCATTGGCAATGATGGACTCGGTGACAGGTGCTGCGTTGGCTCGATCTGTTGTAATGAAGTTCAAGACACCTCTCGGTAGCCCAGCTTCATGCAAAATTGACGCGGTGCGGTGCATACATCTAGGAGCCCATTCAGAGCCTTTATGAACAACCGTGCACCCCGCAGCAATAGGATATAGAACAGCACGAGTACCAAGAATAAAAGATGCGTTCCTGCGTATTCTTTAGTAGAGTTCTGCATTTCAAATAAGATGGCCAATGGTTTACCAACCATGGTGCAATTGCCAACACGACTCCGTATGGTTCTTGCCAGATCACTAAAACGGATTAGGTCAGAAAAGATTCGCTTTGAGACTTTTCAAGCAGATGAAGCGGAGACGCTCACTTGCTGAGGTATTCGGATCTGCAACATGGGGTACAGAACCAGCGAGAGTGCTCACACGGCCAGCAACATCTCGCAACATGTTGATAGTAGTATCAACATTGAAAGTCGCGTATTGTCCTCCAATGCCAAGCTCTCCAATGAGCAACTTCTCCAGTTCTTCCCTCCTCTGGCACATCAGGTCTGCTGCCTTGAGACATATGTCTCTCCGTGTAGCAGGGTCAGTAGACTTCCATGATGGAAAAGCTGCTGCTGCCGCCTCGACAGCAGCCGTGGCATCTGTTTCAGTAGCAAGAGAACATAAATGGAGGACTTCGTCCGTGACAGGTGATCTCACTTCGAATGCTCCCTGAGGGGCATACTCTTCGCCGTTTATGATCAATGGCACAGTGTAAAACGCCATCTGCGAGAGCTAGAATGAGTTTATCTGCAAAGAGCAAAGGAGAGCGATACAGATTCAAGATGGAGATAGATATAAAGAAATAAATTCAGCTGTGGTCCAGTTTGTTGAATATACAAAGAGATGTTTGTCTACAAAACATTCGAGGAAGGAAAATGAGGCTACTCGTGGTTTACCTAACGCATATCCATATGTGCAGATTAATTTAGTGTTTCATACAGTATACCATTGATTGGAGGCATAGTGCTTATAGCTATCCGCGCACAGCTCCGTAAGTTGTGACCTGTCGCATAACGGAGCAAATAGCTGTACAAGGTCCTACTGTAGCATTCCAGCCCCAATCTTCATCATTTCTGACAAAACCCTCCTAATTATGATATGCCTTAGCCGCCATATGTACGTGTGTGACAGCATTGATCACGGAAGCCTTGATGATACCATCGACGATAATAAGATGGGATCGAAAGCATGTAGAAGCGGACAGGTAACCACATGCTTGATACCAAGGTACCTACCGAAAGGCCCTGATTGCAAGTGTACAGAAATTGGAATCCGTCACATTTACAGCAGGACTCAATTGCCCCCCCGCCCAAGTTGGCTCACATAACAAAAAATACTACCTATTTCCAGCCTGCGTCAAAGGAATAGAGGGATGCTGCTGCTATGCGACGATAGATACTACTAATGAAGAAATAACAACAGGGATTCCGTCTGCTAAGTGCCGTGGGTAACCTGCAAGCGTTGGTTGAATCCTTGGTACGCTGACCCTGGTTGATTACATGTCCTGCTTTCCACGTATGACTTACTGATGCCGTAATTTCGTCCGTCAATCCTCCAGCAGGCAGAAAAGCACCACACGCCGATAGCCCCGTTTACAAAGTCCCGTTGCATCGGGTGTCCGTGAGATGAGGGAAATGGAGTGAATTAAATGGGGAACGCACTGAGGAAAATGGAGTTATTATGACTTCTGAAGCCTTCAAGCGGTGCTCTGGCCTGGAGAAATGGCCGTGTGTAGGAATATAGATTTGACAATAAAACCAAATCATACCGGCCTTCGGGCACGATACACTCGGTTTACACTTTTGGTACAATGGCCTGATTTACTACCCCAACACTACCCTAACACTACCGGATCTGCAATACAAATAATATTCGCACTCGCTAAACAAGGATATTCGCTATACGCCACATGGCCGCCGTAGGATTTACAACTCAATGCTACTTCATACATCTCATCCTATAGATATACAGGTGTGGTTACAGTACTCCTACCATCCGCATATACTACCTTAGCTGTAGATAAGGCAATGTCACCAAATTCTGCGTAATGGATGGCCCCAAAAAGTCGCTCCCCGTTTTCGGCCTGAAGCCAGTCCTGCTTGTCTTTTAATTCAACGCGACGAAACATAGAACGGGCTCTTAATGAGAAGGATGAATGCACATTTAGTGCTAGAAGAGCGAATTTCTCCCGGTTAGCCGAGAGGCATTCGGCGGGGAAGGGGGATCTCTCCTCCGGAATGTCCTGAAACAGACTGTTGTTCACTGGTCCTTTGGACAGTTGGCTATCCATTCATCGTCGGTGCACAATCCGCGCATGTAACTCAGAAATCCTCCCGCCCGAACCAAATGCTTGAGATTGAATGATTGACTTTTGGAATCCTACTGCGGATTGACAATGTGTTATTATTAAGGCGCAAAGAAGTAGGTGGTGTTTAGGGAGGCTCGAAACGAGAGCTGTCCCACCAGATGATCGGCGGTAAGCTACCTGACCGGCTTACGGCTCGCCCCATCGCGGCCCACCTAGTAAGGCCACCACCACCCAACTTCTGAAGCCAATTGATGCAGATAGGTAGGGGGACCTCTGTTAGAGAGACCCACACAGCCCTGGTGTGGCCTGTGCGGCTTAGTCAGGCTCAGCCGGGACCCTTGGATAAGGCAACCTCTCCCAAGGTTGCCCCAAGGGCCCTCTCCTTCCAATCTATATCACGTTTACACTTATAGATTGCCTCACTACCCATAGCAGTTCGTACTTCTAATATTACAGCCAAAACGCACTAAATGCAGCTATATAGATCGATTGTATTGATCCTTATTATTTTATTAGGTTAATATAATTCTTATAAATGTATTAAATAAATAGAAAAACTTCTAATAAAAATAATTCTAATTAATTTATTTATTGTTACGAACTGATAGCACACGGGGCTTGTTAGGAGGACCGAGCGCAAAGCGCAGAGAGGGGCTCCTAGTATACAACTAATAAAGGAAGTATTAAAGGCTCTAAGTTATATAATAGATCACTAGATTATTAATAAGCAAGTAAGCCTAAATTATTAGATTACTAGTAAGCAAATAAACCTGGATTACTAGTAAAAGCATAAGCCTAGATTACTAGTAAGCAGGTAAGCTAAAAAAAACAAGGTCTGATTAGCAAAACCTAACGTTAAATAGAAAAAAGAAAATAGCTATAAAGTCATAAATATATTTGTTATATCTTATAATAAACAGTTTTATTATTATTATTTAATCTAAACATATAGATAGTTCTTAGAATTATTTATATAAAAGTTTATTTTTTAATAAATATTAAGCGATATAAACATTAGATCTATTATAACTTTGATTTTTTATTAAACAAACTTTGTTACTATAATACTATAGCAAACTACTATATTGGCTTGTTTAATATAATAGGGTTATTATATTTATGTTAATATATAAAAAGTAGAAAAAAGTGTTTTATATACTTAGGTATTTTATTTATTTATAGATTATGTTATAGTTTATTTATATTTTAGCTAAAATTATTTAGTTTTATTTTTATTATTTTTATTATAAAGTTTAACTAATATTTATTTCGTTTAAAATATTAGTATTTTTATTATATTAATAATTTATATAGACTTTTTTTATTTTTTCTAATATTTATATATAATTTTATAACTTTGCTAATAAATAATTAATGTTATAATTAGTTAAGTAAAGCTTCTATAGCTAGTTTATTAATACTATAGACAAAAACTCTAAGCTAAAAAAAAAAAAATTAAAGTTTATAAAATAAATAGATATAAACTTTATATATATAGCTATAAAGTTATAAGTTAGTTTATATATAGATTTTTTATTTTATTGCTATATAGGTTTAAAGTTTTTATAAATTTTGCTAAAACTATACTAACTATTATATTACTTTTTTTTAAAACTAAAAGTTTAAATATAATTTTAATCTAAAATCATTAATAATATTAAGTTTATATAGTTTTTTATAGCGCATTGCTTTATTATTATTTTTATAATTATTTGTAAATTTATTAACTACTATTATATATATTTATTTTTGTAGTTTTATAAAAAATTTAAAAACTTTTTTATAAATTTTATAAAATTAGTTAAACTTAATTAGTATATTTTTAAAATTTTAAGCTATATATTAAGTATTATTAAGATTGCAACTTTTTTAAATAACTTAGTATTATAGTTTTTTATTTTTTTTATATATTTTTAATTATTTAATTTATTTAATTTTAAATTCTGCTTTATTATTAATATTTTTAACTAAAAGTAATAACTAGATTTGCTAAAATAAAAAGTTATTACTTATTTTTTATAATTAATTAGTATAAAATAAGTTTTTTATTTTATAAAAATTAAACAAATTAAAAATATAGCTAAATTTTTGTTTTTTTAAAAATTTTAAAAAGTTTAACTAATTAAAAATCTAATCTAATAGTTAGTATTTATATTATAAAGCTTTTTTTTTTAAAAAACTTTGTTTTTTATTTTAAAGTTTATTAAACATTTTTTTTATTAATTTATAGCTTATATTATTTTTTAAATATTTTAAGTTTAATAGATTAATTTAAATATTTATTCCTTAATATTAAAATTTATAATAGTTTTATTAATATTTATTATTAGAAAATTTTATATATTAATTTTTATTACTACTTTTAGTAATAACATATTAATTAATAAATATTATAAAAAATTATATATAAAGTTTAAAGCAAAAAATAAATATTTTAGTTATTTTAATATTTATTAATATAAAAATAAAGTTATTAATCTAGTTTTTAATTAATTAATTTTATTATTTTTTATGTTTAAAAGTAGTAAACGCTACTAAAACAATACTTAATATTTATAAAATTATTAATTATTATTATATATTTAGTATATTAAAAAATTTATATAAATTTTTGTAGTATTATATAACTAGCAACTCTATAATATTTATTTTTTTACTAAATAAAATTATAATTTTATTAGTTAAGTAATATATTTTTATTATTTATTATTATATATTATTATACTATAGCTAATATAAATAATAAATAAAAAAAGCTAGAAGTTTTATTTTATAATATTTTATTTTTTTATAGTTATAATAATTATATATATATTATTTATAATTATATTTTAAATAAAACTAATAATATTTTTGTTTTAATATTTTAATTATTTTATATTAATTTTAATATATAATAACTAAAAATATATAAGCTTTTTAAATTAAAGCTATATAAAAAAAATAGTTTTATTTAAAGTAATTTTAGGTATATATAGCTTTTTGTTTTTATTTTTTAGATTTTATAGCTAGTTTTTTTATTTAATTAAGTTTATTAGGTTAGTTTTTTTAGTTTTTATTATAAAAAGTTTTACTATTTTTTGTTTTAATTAATATTAAAAAATAATATTAAAGTTTAATAAAAAATTAGCTTAATAAACTTATTATATTAATAAAATTTATTTATATAAAAAATATAATAAAATATAATAATTAATTATTATAAAAAACTTAGTTTTATAAAGCTTTAAGTAATAATATTTTAAAGTTTATATTACTATTAAAAATTTATAGTTTTAAATTAAGTAAGCTTACTTAATTAATATTATTATTTTAAAAAAATATTTTATAAGTTTTTAAGTTATTTTTTATTATTATTACTAAATAATCTTTATTATTATATTATAAAAAATATTTATTTTTATTTATATTAATTAGTTGTTACGATTAGTTAAGTAAAGCTTTTATAGCTAGTTTATTAATACTATAGACAAAAACTTTAAGCTAAAAAAAAAAAAAAAAAAAAAAGAAGTTAGAGTTTATAGGGTAAGTAAATATAAACTCTATATATATAGCTGCAGAGTTAAATTAGTCTGTACGCAAACTTTTTATTTTATTGCTATATAGGTCTAGAATTTTTATAAATCTTGCTAAAACTATACTAATTATTATACTACTTTTTTTTAAAACTAAAAGTTTAAACATAGTTTTAACTTAAAATTACTAATAATATTAGATTTATATAATTTTTTTATATTATATTGCTTTATTATTATTTTTATAATTATTTATAAACTTATTAGCTATTATTATATATATTTATTTTTATAATTTTATAAAAAATCTAGAAGTTTTTTTATAAATTTTATAAAATTAATCAAGTTTAATTAGTATATTTTAAAAATTTTAAGCTATATATTAAGTATTATTAAAATTATAGCTTTTTTAAACAATTTAGTATTATAATTTTTTATTTTTTTTATATATTTTTAATTGTTTAATTTGTTTAACTTTAAATTTTGTTTTGCTATTAATATTTTTAACTAAAAATAATAATTAGATTTATTAAAATAAGAAATTATTGTTTATTTTTTATAATTGGTTAGTATAAAACAAGTTTTTTATTTTATAAAAATTAAACAAATTAAAAACATAACTAAATTTTTGTTTTTTTTTAAATTTTAAAAAATTTAACTAATTAAAAATCTAATCTAATAGTTAGTACTTGTATTATAAACTTTTTTTTTTTTAAAAAAACTTTATTTTTTATTTTAAAATTTACTAAATATTTTTTTTATTAGCTTATAGCTTATATTGTTTTTATATAAAAATAGCTATATTATATATTATTTTTTAAACGTTCTAAGTTTAATAAACTAATTTAAATATTTATTGTTTAGTATTAGAATTTATAATAGTTTTATTAATATTTATTATTAAAAAGTTTTATGTTTTAATTTTTATTGCTACTTTTAGTAATAATATATTAATTAATAAATATTATAAAAAATTATATATAAAATCTAAAACAAAAAAATAAATGTTCTAATTATTTTAATATTTATTAATATAAAAACAGAATTATTAGTTTAATTTTTAATTAATTAATTCTATTACTTTTTAGATCTAAAAATAATAAGTACTACTAAAGCAATACTTAATACTTATAAAATTATTAATTATTATTATAAACTTAAAAATAAATAATCCTATATTATTTAATATTTATATATTTAGTATACTAAAAAATCTATATAAACTTTTATAATATTATATAGCTAATAATTTTATAATATTTATTTTTTTATTAAGTAAAGTTATAATTAAATAGCTAACCTTATTTATAAATACTTATATATAGTTATAATCTTATTAGTTAGGTGGTATATTTTTACTATTTATTATTATATATTGCTATATTATAGCTAATATAAATAATAAATAAAAAAAACCAAAAATTTTGTTTTATAATATTTTATTTTTTTTATAGTTATAATAATTATATATATATTATTTATAATCATATTTTAAATAAAACTAGTAATATTTTTATTTTAATATTTTGATTATTTTATATTAACTTTAATATATAATAATTAGAAATATATAAACTTTTTAAATTAAAGCTATATAAAAAAAAATAATCCTATTTAAAGTAATTTTAAGTATATATAGCTTTTTATTTTTATTTTTTAGTTCTTATAGCTAGTTTTTTTATTTAATCAAGTTTACTAAGTTAATTTTTTAAAAAATATTAAATAAAAAGTTTATAATTAATATAAAACCTAATATTTTATTAGGCAGAACTAATACTATTATTTGTTTTTTAGCTTTTTTAGCTTTAATTATAAAAAACTTGGCTATTTTTTTTAATAAAATATTAGCTACTATATTTTTTTATCCTAATTAATATTAAAAAATAATATTAAAGTTTAATAAAAAATTAGCTTAGCATACTTATTATATTAATAAAATCTATTTATTTAAAAAGTATAATAAAACTTAATAATTAGTTATTATAAAGAATTTAGTTCTAAAAAACTTTAAGTAGTAATATTTCAAAATCTATACTATTACTAAAAGTTTATAGTTTTAAATTAAGTAAACTTGCTTTATTAGTATTATTATTTTAAACAAATACTTTATAGGTTTTTAAGTTATATCTTTTTATTATTATTAAATAATTTTTTTTGTTATATTATATAAAATATTTATTTTTATTTATATTAGTTAGCCAAGCCTAAAAAAAACTAAAACAAATATTTTATAAGCTAGCAGTTTTATATATTTAAAAGCTTATTTTTGTTCTAGTCTTATTATAAATAGCTTGTTTTTTTTTAATAGTTAATTTAAAAAAATAGCAATTTTACTAGCGTAATAAGTAAATATATAAACATAATTATAAAATTTAAAAAATAACTAAATTAATTTAGTACTTTTAAAATTATTAAAGTTCTAATTTAGAATTGCTTAGATCTTAATAGAATTAATTTTAATTTTTATTTTAGCTTTTATAACTATTTTTAAATAATTAATAATAAATATATTAAAACAAAACTTCTTAATATTTTTTTAATATTTAGCTTAATATAAGCAATAAATTATTTTTTTATAATAGGTCTAGTACTATTTTTTAGTTTTAAAATAAATTAAAACATTATTTGCGTAAATACTTGCAAACTTGTTTAAAAGTTTTTAAATTTGTGCGTTAATAAAAGCTTACTACTAAACAGGTCCTATTTTTAAACTAAAAAATAAAACTTTTTATTAAAATATTTTTTTATAAATTTAAAATAAAATAAAATAAAATAATTCTATAATTAATAATAATTAATAAAAAGCTTTAATAATATCTAGTTTAATAAATTAAATAATATTATAACAGTTAAATATAGTACTATTAATATTTAAAATTAATATAATTTAATTTTTTAAATATATATTTTTTTATTAATAATTAACTTAAATTTAAATATAAATAAAATAAAAATAACGTTTAAGTTTATATTTTGTTTAATAAAATTTATAACTAATAGTTTATTTATAAACTTCTTTTTAAGTAAAATAAACTATATAAATATATAATATTAATAAAGGCTAGAGGCATATTTTTTATTATTAAGTTCTAGTACTATATTAAACTTTGGTTATAATAATAATAAAATTAGTTTATTATTAAAAACTTTTTATAGTACTACTTAATTAATTTAAGTTTATTTTTTTTATAAAATATTAATTATTTTTAAGTTTTTTTTAAGTAGTTTAGTATAGTTATTTTTAGTTATTATAAACTTAATTATAATAAGCTCTTTTAAAGTTTTTTTAGTTAATTATTTTTATTTATTCTAATAAAAATAAGTTTAAAGGTCTTATATAATTTTTTTAATAGTAGCTTAGTCTTTTTTTTTTTTAAGAATTACTATATAGACCTTTTTTGTTTTAAGTTTAAGGGTCCTAGGTTTTTTTTTTATTTTTTAGTTTTAGTTGTTTTAGTTATTTCTAAAATAATTGTTTTGTTTTTAAAAAATTATTTTAATATTTAATAATATTTTTCTAACGCTTAATTATATTAATTTATATTTTTTTATATTTTTAAGTCTATATTTTATTATTTATAATTAAAAAGTTTAACTATAATTATTAGCAAAAACTAAACTAATAAAAATAAATTATTTAGCTAAATTAACTATTATTTTTAAGTTTTTATTAAAACATTTTGTTTTACTAATTATTTAATACTAATAATAATATTATAACTAAAATTAATAACTTAAAATATTTAATTTTTAAATTATTAATTATTAATTTTTATAATATATATTAAATATTTATAGACTTTATTAACTATTTTATTTTAGTAGTTATAAAGCTTTTAAAGTTTAGCTAGCTAAACTATTTTTATTTTTAACTATTGTTTAACTTATTATATAAATTTATAGCTAATTATTAAAAAAATATAAGCTTTAATATTATATAAAACTAAAGTTTTTATTTTAATAAACTTTTTTTTTTTTATAATTAGTACTTATTTTAACTATTTTAAAATTAATTAAAAATTAGTAAACTAGTTTGCTAAAAACTTAATTATTTAAATTAGATTTTTATTTAATTAAACTAATAAGTTTAATTTATTAATAGTTTTTATAAGCTTATTTAGTATTATATACTAATTTAATAATTTTATTAATAAATAATTTATAAAAAATATTTAAATTTATAAAAGTTTTATATAAATTTTTTTTTAAGTTTATATAAAAATAGTTTTATAATTTATATTTTTATTATAATTTAGCTAATTAATATTTTTAAACTAAACTATTAAATATAAAAATAAATTTATTAATATTTTTATTAGTTTTATATATATAAACTTAAAATATTTTATAAGCTATAACTATTTAATTAAAATTATAATAAATTATTAATAAAGTTTAGATTATTTTAGCAATACTATTAAATAATTTTTTAATTAAATAAAAATATATTTTTATTAATTTTTTAATATATTTTTTTAACTAGCTTATAATATATTAAAATTAGCTATTTTTAGTTTAGAATATAGTAATATTTTTATTTAGCTTTTTTATTAGTTTATAAACCTAATTATTAAATAAAGCTTTATTTTTTATAAACTTACTAGAATTAATTTTTTATATTTTAGCTTTTTTAATATAAATAAAATTTAAAATATTAAAAAATAAACTAATAAAACAAAAAATAAATAAAGCAGCAAAACTAAAAAGTTTAAAATTAATACTTTTAAATATACTTTTTATTATTAAATTATAGTTATTTTTTAAAAATATTAAAATAAATATATTAAAAAATTAATATTTTATTTTTTTATTTATTAAAAAAATTCTACTAGAACTAATATAAAATTATAAGCTTATATAGCTATAATATTTAGTACTATATTTTTAAGTATATTATTTATTTTAAATAGTTCTAGTTCTAGTTTAGATTTTATTTTTTTAAGTTTTAATTTTTAATTTTTTTTAGATTTTTTTTTAAATATTAATTTATTTAAAACGTTTATAAAAAAGTCTAATGCTTAATTTTTTTTTTTTTTTACTAAAAAAATTTTTTTCAAATTATTTAATAGTAAAAAACTAACTATACTTAAGAACTAAAGTTGTTCTAATTGTTTAAAAACTAAAAATAAAATAAAAATGTTTAAAGTTAGGTTTTTTATAAATTATTAGTTTTTAAATAGCATAAAAATTAAAAATCTTATTAAAGTTATATTAAAGTTAGATTTATATTATAAAATATATAATTTTTTATATTAGATATATAATTAAAAAAAAAATTTATTTATATTTTGCTAATTATAACAAAATAAAAAATATATATTTATTAAATACTTATTAATAAATAATTAATAAATTTAAAGTAGTATTATAATTAGTTAAATAAAGCTTTTATAGCTAGTTTATTAATACTATAAACAAAAACTCTAAGCTAAAAAAAAAAAAAAAAAAAAAAAAGTTAAAGTTTATAAAGTAAGTAGATATAGACTCTATATATATAGCTATAGAGTTAGGTTAGTCTATACGTAGACTTCCTATCTTATTGCTATATAGGTCTAAAGTCCTTACAGGTTTTGCTAAAACTATACTAACTGTTATATTAGTTAGGCTTAAAAAAAGCTAAAATAAAAGTTTTATATACTAGTAATTTTATTAATATAGTAAATAAATATATAAATATAGTTATAAAACTTAAAAAATAACTAAACTAATTTAATATTTTTAAAATTATTAAAATCTTAATTTAGGATTGCTTAGACTTTAATAAAATTAATTTTAATTTTGATTTTAGTTTTTATAACTATTTTTAAATAATTAATAATAAATATATTAAAATAAAACTTTTTAATATTTTTTTAATATTTAGTTTAATATAAATAATAAATTATTTTTTTATAATAAGTTTAGTATTATTTTTTAGTTTTAAAATAAATTAAAATATTATTTATATTTATATTTATAAATTTATTTAAAAGTTTTTAAATTTATATATTAACAAAAACTTATTACTAAGTAAGTTTTATTTTTAAACTAAATAATAAGATTTTTTATTAAAATATTTTTTTATAAGTTTTAAAAAAAATAAAATAGTATAATTTTAATATTAATAATATTTAATTTTATAAAATAAAAAATATTATAATAATTAAATATAATATTATTAATATTTAAAGCTAATATTATTTTATTTTTTAAATATATATTTTTTTATTAATAATTAATTATAAATTTATATTTAATTAATTTAAATTTAAATATAAATAAAACAAAAATAATATTTAAGTTTATATTTTATTTAATAAAGTTTATAATTAGTAGCTTATTTATAAACTTTTTTTTAAATAAAATAAATTATATAAATATTTAATATTAGTAAAGTTTTAAAGTATATTTTTTATTATTAAGTTTTAGTATTATATTAAATTTTAGTTATAATAATAGTAAAGTTTTAAATTTTTTTTTAAAACAGAACTTTTTTAGGTATAATAGCTAAAAAAGCAAAAAGTTTTATATTAACTTTATATATTTAAAGTTTTTTTTTTAAAAATAAAATTAGTTTATTATTAAAAATCTTTTATAATATTACTTAATTAATTTAAGTTTTTTTTTTTATAAAATATTAATTATTTTAAAAAAATTTTAGCTAGTTGTTTTCATTTATTTTAATAAAAATAATTTCAGAAGTTTTATATAATTTTTTTAATAGTAGTCTAGTTTTTTTTTTTAAAAAATTATTATATAAACTTTTTTTATTTTAAGTTTAAAAATTTTAAGTTTTTTTTAAGTTTTTTTAGTTTTAGTTATATTTAAAATAATTGTTTTATTTTTAAAAAATTATTTTAATATTTGATTATATTAATTAATATTTCTTTATATTTTTAGGTTTATATTTTATTATTTATAATTAAAAAGTTTAATTATAATTATTAGTAAAAATTAAATTAATAAAAATAAATTATTTAGCTAGATTAGTTATTATTTTTAAGTTTTTATTAAAATGTTTTATTTTGCTAATTATTTAATATTAATAATAATATTATAACTAAAATTAATAATTTAAAATATTTATAGATTTTATTAATTATTTTATTTTAATAGTTATAAAGTTTTTAAAATTTAGCTAAACAAACTATTTTTATTTTTAATTATTATTAATTTATAATTAAAAAAATATTTTAAAAATAATTAATTTGTTTTAGCTATATATTTTAGTTAAAATAAATAAAAAAACTAACAAAAAAACTTTTATTAGTTCTATTTATTTTTTAAATTAAATAAACTACTAAAGATATTTTTATTATAAGCTTTTTTAACTAATTAAATATTTAAAACTTTAAGCTTCTAATTAGAACAATTAATTAATATATTCTTTTATTATAAATAAAACAAGTTTTATTATTTTAATTGTTTTAAAATTTATTAAAAATTAATAGTTAGGTTTACTAAAAATTTAATTATTTAAATTAGATCTTTATTTGGTTAAACTTATAAATTTAATTTATTAATAGTTTTTATAAGTTTATTTAATATTATATATTAATTTAATAATTTTATTAATAAATAATTTATAAAAACTTTATATAATTTTTTTTTTAAGTTTATATAAAAATAGTTTTATAATTTATATTTTTAAACTAAACTATTAAATATAAAAATAAATTTATTAATATTTTCTTTAGTTTTATATATATAAACTTAAAATATTTTATAAATAATAATTATTTAATTAAAATTATAATAAATTATTAGTAAAGTTTAAATTATTTTAATAATATTATTAAATAGTTTTTTAATTAAATAAAAATATTTTTTTTTAATTAATTTATAATATATTAAAGTTAGTTATTTTTAGGTTAAAAAATAATAATATTTTTATTTAATTTTTTTATTAGTTTATAAACCTAATTATTAAATAAAGTTTAAAATATTAAAAAATAAACTAATAAAATAAAAAACAAATAAAATAATAAAACTAACAAATTTAAAATTAATATTTTTAAATATATATTTTTATTATTAAATTATAGTTATTTTTTAAAAATATTAAAATAAACATATCAAAAGATTAATACTTTATTTTTTTTATTTATTAAAAAAGTTCTATTAAAACTAATATAAAGTTATAAGTTTATATAGCTTTAATATTTTTTAATATATTTTTAAATATATTATTTATTTTAAATTATTTTAGCTTTAGTTTAAATTTTATTTTTAAATTTTTTTTAGATTTTTTTTTAAAGTATTAGTTCGCTTAAAATATTTATAAAAAAATCTAATATAAAATTTTCTTTTTTTTTTATAAATTTTTTTTTAAAATTATTTAATAGTAATAAACTAGTTATATTTAAAAACTAAAAATAAATTTAAAATATTTAAAGTTAAGTTTTTTATAAATTATTAGTTTTTAAATAATATAAAAGTTAAAAGTTTTTTTAAAGTTATATTAAAGTTAGGTTTATATTATAAAATATATTTATTAAATATTTATTAATAAATAATTAGTAAGCTTAAAGTAGTATTATAATTAGGTAAGTAAAATTTTTATAGCTAGTTTATTAATATTATAAATAAAAACTTAAAACTAAAAAAAAAAAAAAAATCAAAGTTTATAAAGTAAATAGATATAGATTTTATATATATAGCTATAAAATTATAGGTTAGTTTATATATAGACTTTTTATTTTATTGCTATATAGGTCTAGAGTTCTTATAAGTTTTGCTAAAACTGTACTAACTATTATAATTAATAATTAAAAGTGCTAAATAGCTTTAAAAAAAACTTATTAAAATAATAGTATATATAGCTATAAAACTATAAATTAGTTTGTATTTAGGTTATTTATTTTATCGCTATATAGATTCTACTAAGACTATATTAACTGTTATAAATATATTAACTAAATATAAAATAACTATAAAATTAAAAATAATATTTCTAGGTTTTTTAATTAATTTAATTTCTAAAAATCTAAGTTATAAATTTATAAGATTTATATTTATAAAGTTATTTAAAAACGAAATAAATAGTTTTATTAATAATTTTATATATAAAGTATTATTATAAAAATATAAACCAAGCTTATATATAAAACTAGTGTATAAAATACATTAAAATTAAAAAGAAATTATTTTTTAATATATTATTTAGTTATAAATCTAACTATATAATCTATTTTATTATAGCTTTTAAATTAGCTAAGTTATTTAAATATAAAGTAAATACTTTAATAATAAATTTATATAGAAAAAGAAAAGTGCGAAACAAGCTTATATTATAGGTTATTTATTTATAAATTTTAATTATTTTCTTATTTTTTATTTATATTTTATAGCTTTATTTAGTTAGCTTGTACTCTAATCAAGCATCATTTTGCGGTAGATCTCTAGTATTACAATAAAGGCAACTAACATGCCCACGATCTTTCGCTAACAGTCTAGTTTGGCTAAGGTTGTAACGGTTTTCTAACTCAGAAAAGGCCACAAGCTCCGGACTATGAAAACGGGACCGCTCTCCCTTTGTTTTGACATCTCTTTCGTTTCTAGCACGTTCTCTTTTCGAATCTGTTCAAATTTAACGATCAGACCGTAAACAACGACGTAACATGTCAACTCTGTCAAACTCCTCGCTCTCCCCTAACCGTGGCCCGGAAATTATTAAGATTCTGACACCCCTGTCTACGATTGTGACAATCTTTGTCGGTCTTCGCATTGGTGTCAGAATACGTTGTGGCGTTGCCATTGGGGTTGATGACTGGCTCATTCTGTGTTCATTGGTATGGGTCTCTTCTTACTTTCTACCAATTGAACTGTGATCAAAACGCACTGCTCTAACGTTAACAATAGCTGCTGTCCTGGGGCCTGTACGTTCTGGGGGTGACCTTCGTACAATATGGTGGACTTGGAAGACCTCTAGCTGTGAACTTGGCGATTAATCCCCAGCGTTTCCTCATAAGCCAAAACGTGAGGCAATGTCTCAATCAACATAGTGTCTAGCTCACTATCTTATTCCAACTAGATCCTCTTCAGTTCAGAGTTCTTGTATCCTAGTGTCATCGCTACAACAAAACTTAGTATACTAGCAAGTAAGTTCAACTCCAGGCACGTCGTAGGGAAGGCGAGTAGACTAATCCTGAATGCAATAGTGTATTATCGCATTTTCCCAACCCGATACATCAAATACGGGAAATTGGTCGTGGGTTCTATCACGACGATGTGGTGGACAGCGTACATTCTCGTCACCATTTTTCAATGCATGCCAATTGCGAAAGTACTAGACAAATCAATCCAGGGATACTGTCTTCCGCTCTATGCATTTTTCTTGGGCAGTAGCATTCCTAATATCGTCACTGATATTGTTATCTTGTCCCTTCCTCTTTACGAAATACGAAAATTGCATCTTCCACTACGAAATAGAGCTGCACTAGCTGGAATTTTTCTGTTGGGAGCTGGTGTGACGGCTATCAGTGGTGTGAGATTATGGTATCACATCGAATTACTTGAAAAGGGGACAAACTCAGATTTGACTTGTGAGAAACCATTTCCCATCTACTTCACGATAGTTGAATGAAATTGCTCACTCTAGCTTCATCTCTAGTGGACTTCTATAATCCAGTTTTGTGGACTATTCTTGAGCCAGATCTGGCCATCATCTGCGCCTGCTTGCCTATTACAGGCCCTCCTCTGTTTCGAGCACTTATTGACTCTTACCTACTGCGGCAGTTTTCCAACTTCATTAGTAAGAGCCAAAAGGGCGAAGAGAACTCAGATACACGGGGAAGATTTGTTTCCATTAGCGGGGAGCGCATGCAAAGGAATAATCCACGAAATAGCCAGCATTATATGGCAGGCTGGTCATCCCACTATTCTGGACATTTTCGTCACACCGAAGACGACATTGAGTTATGCGGCCAAGCAGAGGATTACAATGGGCCGAGAGCTGCTGTCGGGTTATCAAACTGAGTACGCGGTGATGAATCTTGATTGCAGTTGATATTAAAGCCGAGATGTAGGACGATGGGCGCGAGTGAAGCTTTTTAGTGACGCGAAATACGTAAGACATCATTTATATCAGCACTGGTCTTTGTAGTGTATTACCTAGATATGTGTTATTCGGGGAACAATACGCGACATACATCTAGCATCTCTTCTCCAAACGAGGGTGTCACTCTTGTTGACTCCTAAGCACGTAATGATACCTAAATACTTACCTGTCTACCTATAGTACGGTGTAGGGGTGATATTACGTAACGAGCCTAGGTTTCAGACATGATCTCGAGACGATCTTGACTGGTCATAAGATGATCCTGACAATGATCAC
The DNA here is from genome assembly GCA_023159155.1 of Ustulina deusta. Classification (NCBI taxonomy): domain Eukaryota; kingdom Fungi; phylum Ascomycota; class Sordariomycetes; order Xylariales; family Xylariaceae; genus Ustulina; species Ustulina deusta. Next base: position 141,676 of record JAJNNX010000058.1, read on the forward strand.
AGATTCGATATCTTTCGGGGATCATCTCGTATGAGACCCCCCCCCTGTAATGTACCTAACTTATCTAAGGCTGGGTAGGTACATGCCTATTTTGGGAGTCAGTGCTACCTGCTACCTACCAAGTACTTGCAGGAAATACCACGTCCCCCTTACTGCACCCAGATTGTGAGAGTTATAGTAGGTGGGGTAGTTGATGCGATTATATGGTACGCAGCCTACTTCGAAAGTGCATGGCATGTCGGAACTGCGGAACAAAGTCGGACTCGACGGATACAGAGGGGCTTTCCATATAAGCTATATACTTGGGTGCTCGTCCTGGCGTACGCTTAAGTTTTGGGATTCATGCCATTATCCCCTGCAACAATATCCTACCCGCCCACGGCGCTATCTAGTCTACTATCCCGTTAAAAGCAGTCAATCATTGGGAAACACGAAGAGCAAGAATCACTCATACCCTTACTTCACTGCCGCACCTTCTTCCTTGTCCTTCTAGTAGTACCCTTTATCGCGTCATATTAACATGGGTTTTCCAACAAGCAGAGCGCTATCGCAGCCAGCCGAAAACAACTCGTGTGATCTCAATACAGACATCGACACCTCCCTGTTTATTGATTTCAATAGCAACCGGAAAGGCTTGGCTATTTCATCTGCTTCAGCCAGTCCACCAAGCCCACCGGATGGCGGATTGATGGCTTGGACGCAGGTGGCTGCGGGTTTTATACTCTTTTTTAATACATGGGGATTATTAAGCAGCTTCGGTGTCTTCCAGAGTTACTATGAGTCCGGCAAGCTTTTCTCAGCCAGATCGTCTAATATATCCTGGATTGGCTCTATTCAAAGCTTTCTTCCCCAGCTGAGTGGTCTCGTTGCCGGCCCTCTATACGATAGAGGCTACCTGCGCACCCTGCTCGTCACAGGTATCGCCTTCGTGCTTGTTGGGCTCTTCACACTTTCTGCAAGCACTCAGTATTACCAGGTGCTTTTATCCCAAGGCGTTTGTATCGGCATTGGCGCTGGTCTCCTCTTCACACCTACGGTTTCACTCGTCCCAACATATTTTAGTACCCATGTTGGACTTGCTGTGGGCATGATTTCATCTGGTACTTCGATTGGTGGTGTTGTTTATCCTTCAATACTTTCTAAGCTTATCAACCAAGTTGGGTTTCCATGGGCGATTCGCATCGTGGGATTTATCGCTCTTGGTACATTCATGTTGCCTTTATTTGTTATGCGTATCAGGGTACTGACACCAAAGCCACGTGCAATATTGGATTGGTCTGCGTTTACAGACATATCTTTCGTGTTCTTCACGTTAGGCATGTTTTTTGTTTTCATTGCTAACACTGTCGTTATTTTTTATATTTCATATTATCCATTAAATCGTGGTTTCACCAGCGAAAGCCTCGGTACCAACATCGTCGCTATCTTCAATGCTGGTTCCGTACTGGGACGTATTCTACCTAATGCGCTGTCTGATCGTATCGGTGTCTTCAATACACTTGTTCCTCTAACGCTTCTATTGGGGTTTACACAGTTCGCTTTACTCGGCGTCTATAATGCTCCAGGCATGGTGGTGGAGGCTGTTGTTACAGGGTTCTTCAGCGGCGTCGTCATTTCACTGCCTCCAGTGATATTTCGTCTACTTACAGACAATAAATCCATGGTCGGTACGCGGATAGGCATGGGATTTGCACTTGCTGGCCTTGGTTTGTTAGCAGCAGGGCCAATCGCTGGGACCATACTCAGTTCCACTCACCCGTTGAACTGGACCGGCGTTTGGGTTTTTGGTGGTTTAGCGGCAATTATATCCGGATTGCTTCAAGCCTTTGTTCGTGTCATGCGATCTGGTGCTACATTAAATATTAAAGCTTAGCGGAATTGGTTCAAGAAACGACCATAGAGGACGTTATTTGATGTAATTGAAAGCGTCGCCTAAGAGTCAGGCCAAGGACAAGTCAACAGTATTCATGTACCACAAGAATCTATGGATTACCTAGGTATGTAACTTCAAAGAACATGCTAGGCTCTCGACTGGCAACCAGACCTGGAATATGACAGAAGAATCATTCTCATTTTGCCATTGTTGGCTTCGTCGATTTTTTTCGGAGCATTGAAGCAGTGGAACTATCGTCGACTAACAGTAGGTCGAAATGCATGCACTGTTGAAACCGCTCAACCAACAATAGTTCAAATGCAAAGCAGGCTGTGCTTGCAGTCTGCAGGAGGGCGATATGTTCACTGGGAAAGCTCTCCAATGGGACTTTCTGGCGCTGCCACCTGGGTGGCATCGTGACATCGCCGGCTCCAATTTGATATCATACACGCTGGTGGCCACTTTGCGTCGTACCAGGAAGCAAGCCGCCCAATAGGCTCTGGGGCATGGTCACATATCTTGGCAGAACGCCGAATGCAACGGCATCCTGCGAACGTGACAATCATCTGCCCGACGTACCATTGAGAGGATTTTCTGCATGCAGGTTTCGTGAGGATTGTGGCATATCAATGTTCGAGCCGAATGAGATGTTGATAGGATGAATCAAGATAGCTTGCCGTTGCCTGCTTCATGTTTGTTATGCCTGCCTAGTTTTTATTTGTTCGCTTATCATCAAGCATTCTCGGGCTTTCTGCAACGGCGGATTGCCCGTCTGCCAAGCTGTTTCCGGAGGTTTGCCGCGCCGGACCCTGCATGTCATGATGTGGCACGCACATAGTTCAAGCCAACTTAGGGTTCCCATTTGGGCCCCCAAGAAAGCCCATGGGCTCACTTAGCGCGAGTTGGGCCTAAAAATCTTAAAGATTAGTGCATAAATTATTACATTACATATTTTAAATTATTTTTTTCATAAAGTTATTTGATATATTAAAACATAATTAATAATTAATAATAAAAATTTTAAACCATATATTTTAATTTTTTTAAATAATAATTTTATTTATAGGCTTTGGGTTCTTAGCAAAGCCCAAAGCCCAGTTGGGTCCTTGGGTTCTTGGCCTTGGGTTGGGTTCAGGGAACCCTAAGCCAACTGCACGAAGGAATGCATACCTAGTATTGTAGCCAGCGGCTACGATCTATTATTTTCGCAATGATCATGCATTTCTTTAGTGGCGTTTCACTGAATGGAAGCGACACCGACCCCTTATGGTTCGTTTTCAATCGATGCGATCACTAATGAACTGGAGATCCAGTCTCTGACGTCTTGACTAAAAGTGCTAGTGAGAACAACGATGTTCTTCTTATGTCCCTATCTGTCTCGGAGTAATCAATATACTGTGATCAAAATATCAATGAACTGAGAGTTGAGTGGTGCTGGTGCATTTGGGGAGACTGCTGTTTCCGTCATCTAACTAACCCGTTCACCTAGTACTACGAATTTGCTTCTAACTTGTGAGTACTGACGTAGATATGTTGGAACCCATGTAGGGAGAAGGTGAAGTCACATGATACAGCCCGTGCTAGTACACAAAACATACAAATAGGACACCAAGTTGCCCAACTGATCTCTGTTGTCTATCCCCGTCGGATTGAATTATTGAGTCTGCAGAGTTCGAGCACAAGATGTCCGACCACAGCCCCCGTAAGGACACAGGATCAGATATTGGCACACCTATACCATCGTATTCACCGCCGACAACTGGCGTCTTATCCTATCTTCCTCGCTCTCTGGTGTCATACGGAGAGCTTGCACGTATTCATCGACCAAATGGCTTTTTCCTGGTCTACTTCCCTCATTTATTTGGAACACTTTATGCAACGGCAACAAGCAAGCAACCCAGCCCGGCATCAATGGTCTTGCGGTTAAACGCTGTTTTGTTCATCGGCAGCCTTTTTTCTCGTTCTGCGATCTGTGCCTGGAATGACGTTCTAGACCGCGAATATGATCGCCAAGTCTTGCGATGTCGCCTTCGACCCATTGCGCGCCGCGCGATTTCTCCAATGCAGGGCCTCCTCTTCACTGGCCTACTCACGGCAATTGCCCTCGTATGTCTTGGATGGCTCCCGAAATTATGTTGGGCTATAGCAGTACCTGATGTATTCTTGATGGCACTCTACCCTTTTACCAAGCGGTTCATGGACTTCCCACAGCTCGTGCTGGGCGTCCAGTTCGCTATGGGAGTACTGATAGGCGCAGGCTCTATTGACGGAACTGCAATAGAGAAGATGTCGAATGCCATGCGTGGAATTGACACTCATTGCGATGGTTGGGCACTATTGGCATTCTATTGTGCAACTGCCTGCTGGACGATCGTGTATGATACGATATATGCGCAACTAGATGTCGAGGATGACATACGCGCCGGCGTGAGAAGCATGGCTGTCTACTTCAGGGGGCATACTAAGACGTTACTGTGGGGTGTCTCAATTTCCATGGTCACACTGCTATTCCTTTCTGGTTATCTACAAGGCTTTGGGCCGGGATATTTTACTGTAACGTGCGGAGGAACAATGTGCTCCCTAGTCTACATGCTTTCAACAGTTGATCTCGCTGACCCTTCGGATTGCCAGTGGTGGTTTCAGAACGGTCATTGGTTTATCGGGTCTGCAATTTCCATAGGTTTATGGCTTCAGTCACAACTCATCATTGTGTAGCCTTCTCACCTCCAAGCTCAAAATCAATGGTCGTAGGGAATAGTCTTGGGCCAATTGTTAGTCTCTTAGGGATGAATCCTCTCAATCTAGTGCGCAACTAATGATAATGCGAACAATTCATGCCAGAAGCTCGATTCTTTTTACCTTTCTAACTTTACTTTGCACCGTTTTCCACACTTCATCACCGTATATGAGTTGTTATCACTTATCCCAGACCGATAGTTCGCTTCGATGACTTTAACCTATACATAGACCAACAACAAGCTTTATTTTGCTTGGCGCTGGTAGCGAAATTGCAAACCGTTTCTGTTGGAAGATGTAGAGATAATGTATGCTCTATCTTTTAACTATATATATTACTAGATTCCCCTGGATTATTAGTCCTTAATGTTTTGTTTTAATTATTTTAAATATAACTAATTACTTAGTTTGTTTATTTATATCTATATTTAATTGTTTTAATAAGTTATAATATAATCTATAACTAAGTAAATATATTACTGCAGTAGGGTTAGTGCTAGCGGGCCGCGGGGAGCTGACCACAGCTGTTAATATAGCTGTACAAGCAATTATTAGCCGCATTCGGGCCGCGCGCGGCCCGAGTCGGCTATACTATCTATGCTAGTAATCTGCCTTTTTTACGCGCGCACACTACCGTAGCGGGCCAGGTGTCAGATTCAGTGTTATAGAGCGTACCGCATATATGTGTTTAGATCGCCTTGTCTATTATTGTTTCTTGTAGGTCCTATTTTGCCTCTATAAAGTATTTATCTATAAGCTCGCTAGTAAGTATAGCTTAGCCACACTTATTAAGCTATATTATTAAGCTATAACGCTTATATAACTAAGTAATCCTGCTATTTATACTTAATTAGCTCTTTTTATAGCTACTAGCTATAAGCTAAATCTAACATATCTTTTTAAAAAAAGTTATTTTAGTAATTTTTTTTATATATATATTACTATAGCTATAAAAATAGTTATAAATAAGTATTAAAATATAAATAATATATAAATAATTAATATAATATATAAATAACTATATAAACTAGTTCTAAATATTATATATATTATTATATAACTATTTAAAATATAATATAGCAAACTTAGTAAATAAAAATATTTATAAAAAAATATACTTTTAATTTAATAAGCAACAATATTTATAAAAAAGTACGCTTATAAGTATAGTATATATAAGTTTATTTCTAGTATTACTAAAGCTTTTTTTTTTTTTTTTTTTTTTTTTTTTAGCTTTTATAAAATTTTTATAATAAATTTTTAGAACTAAAATATTAAACACTTTATTTTTTTGCAATAAAATCTATACTAATTTTTTTTTTAGTTTTAATTATAAAATTATTTTTTGCTAGTATATTATTAATTATTAAAAAAAAAAAAAGTATTTTTATTATAAGTTTTAAAAAAGCTCTAGGTTATTTAATAAAAAACTTACTAATATATATAAAAAAAACTATTATAATATTTTCTTTGTTTTTTTTTTGCTTAAATTATAATAGCTAATATTTTTAATTAGGCTAAAATTTATAAATATAATATATAACTACTTTTTAAATTAATAATTAATAAGTTTATTATTAATTTAGAATTATTATTATTAAATAATAATAATATTTTTATATACTTTTTATTTTGTTTTTTATTTATTATAAAACTTTTAGTATGTTATATCCCTACTACTACTATTACTATTACTACTTTTTTAATATTTTCTTGCTAAACTTTTATTACTACTACTACTATTTTTAAAATAGCTAGTTTTTTATTAGCTTTACTTAGCACTTATTATTTAGCTTTTAGCTAGGTTATTTTAGTTATACTTATATTACTGCTAGTTCTACCTAGTTAAGCTTCTAATAACTAAAGTACCGCACCTACTACTATTACTTTTTATAGTTATAACTATACTTTACTTTTATAGCAAACTAGTTTTTACTTATAGCTAATATTCTTAGGGATTTTTTAAAAAATACTATGTTTGCAATATATTTATAATACTTTTTAAAATTGCTTAAATAGCAACTATATTAAAATATTTAATAATAAGTTATAGTACTTACGGTATATTTTTAAGTATATATATAAGTTTTTATAAATATGCTTTTTAATAATTAATAATAAGTACTAATTATAAATAATTTTATTAATATTAAGCTTTATATTTATTATTTTTGGGACGTTTTTATAGAAAGCACTAGCAATACTACTATTTAAGCTCTATAAACTATAATCCGTACTATACTATTTTTTTATTGTTTAAAAAAAAAAGAAAATAAATAAATATTTTTTGTAAGCTTTTTGCTATTCTATAGCAAGATTAATATTTTCTAAAATAGTTAAGTTTTTATATTATTAGCTTTAAAGCTTTTTAAGCATATAAAAACATTTTATAATCTTTTTATTAATATATTATAAGTTTATAACTTATGCTTAAATAATATTTAAATATTTTATTTTATAAACTTGTTTTTAAGTAGTAAGTTTTTGATTTTTTTTAAAAAAATTAATATGTTTTGCTAAGCTTTTTAGTTATATTTAAAAAGTTTATATAATTTAAGCTATTCTTAAAAAATTATTTATTTTAGTATAAATAAAACTTTTATAAATCTATTAGTAATTATATTATTAATAAATATATATTTTATTATAATAGTTTTATTTTTAACTTTTTAGCATAGTTAATAGTTATAAATATTAATATACTATAGTTTAATATATAATAAAACTACTTTTTTTATAACAAGCTTTATAGTTTACTAATTATTATACTATATTTATATTTGCTAATTTTGTAGTACTACCCCAAGCTTATTAATAAGCCGGTTAATAAATATTACTTTTTTAGCTCCTTGGGCTAAAGCTAAAAGTTTTACTTTAGTTATAAATATAATAACTATATTTTATTTATTAGTTTGCTAATAGATTATTTTTTTAAAAAGCTTTATAATATAAATTTAAAAGCTTTTTTAGTTAAAGGTATTATTTACAAAAAACATATTACTAATTACTATAAAGTTATTTTTATTTTTAAATTATAATATATAATACTATATAAAAAATAAATATAATAAAAACTTATTAGTAACTTAGTAGTACTTAAAAAAAAGATTATAGTTAAATTATATAAACTTAAAAATTTTAAATATTATATTTAAATATATTATTATTATAGCATATAAAATTAACCTTATTTTTTATTAGTAGTACTTAATACTAATAAGTATAAAAATCTTTTTAATATAAAAAGTTTATAAAAGTTAGAAAAAACTTTTTTTTTTGTTTTTAATTATTTTAATATTTAAGAACTATTATAAATCTTTATCTTTAGTAAAGTTATAGCATATTTTAAATATAGCAATTGTTTTATTTATAGCTTTTTAGTTTTTTTGTTTATATATTATAACTATATTGTTAATATATATAAATAAAAATATATTTTCTAAAAAATAGTAGTAGGGTTTATAAAATATTAGTTTAAAGCCTATTTTTTATAGTAATTTAGTAAGCTTTTTTTGCTATAGCAAAAAAAACTTTTAAAGCTTATATAAAGCTTGTAATAGTTTAACTATAATATTTAGCTTTTAGTAGCCTAAAAATATATATATATAGATTTCTTTATTTAATTTAGTATTTATAAAAGTATTTATAGCGTTATATTGCTTAAGTTCTAAGTTAAATTTAGTAGTAATAGCTATTAATATTTTAAAAGATTTTTTTACTAATATATTAGTATAAGTATTTTTTTAATTATTATTTAGCTACTAATTTTTTTATATTACTAAATAAACTTTATATTTTTTATAATATTTATATTTATTAAACTTATAAATATAAACTTATATATAATCTAGAATGATCTTTTTTTATAAAAAGCTTTTAAGTACTTTTTTTTAAGTACTTATTTTTTTATAGTTTTATAAATAAGTAAGTTCTATTTATTTAAAATAATTCTTTAGCAAATAATCTATAAGATTTTTATATTATTTTAATAATTATAATAAATCTTATTAATATAATTTTTTTTTTTAGTTTAAAAAAGTTTATAATTAAGTTTTTAAACAATTAGTATCTAATTTAAAAGTTTTTTTTTTTTTATTAGTAAAGCTTTTAATAAGATTTATTAGTTATAATTAGTTATATAATAACTAATAAGCTTTTTTAAAAGCTTTTTTTTTTATTAATAAAGTTTTTAATAAGATTTAGTAGCTATAATTAAATATATAATAAATAATAAGCTCTTTTAAAAACTTTTCTTTTTTTACTAGTAAAACTTTTAATAAGATTTAATAGCTATAATTAGTTATATAATAGTTAATAAGCTCTTTTAAAAGCTTTTTTTTTTTTTATAAAGCTTTTAATAAAATTTAGTAGCTATAATTAGTTATAATAAATTTTTAAAAAACTTTTTAGTAGCTTAGTTTTTTTATTTTTAGTTATTAATTTGCTATTAATAATTATTGCCCCTTATAATCTAGCCATATTAAAGCTAGTTGCCTAATAAACTATAATTAAAATATTAAAAGTTAACTTAATAAAAGCTTAGTATTAATTATTAGGCAACTTTTTGTTTAAGTTTAGATTTAGCAATTTAATTTATAGTATTGCTAAATATAGCAAAATAGCTTTTAAACTCTATAGTAGTATTAGTAATCCAAAAATAAACTATAAATTGGTATAAAAATAAAAATCCTAATAAAAAGCTTTTATTTTTTTTTATAAGCTTATTTTTATTAAAATTCTTTTTAGACTTAGATTTATTAGTATTTTTAATATTACTTTTTAAAAATTAGCTAATAAGCTTATTATTTTTTTGTTTATTAGCTATATTTTTTTTAAAATTAAAAATATTTTAATAACTAATACTATTTATTAATGCTTTATATGTTTTTAAAATTATTTTAAAAAGATTATTTTTAAATTTATTTTTATTACTACTAAAAAATTTATTTTTATTAAAAACTATATTTTTTATTACTATAATTTTGTTTTTTTAAAAAAACTAAATATAATAAATATTAATAGATTAGTAGCTTACTAAATAGCTTATTTAAATATTAAAGTCAAACTTTTTATACTTTTATTTTTTAAGTTTAGTTTTAATAATTATAACAAATATTATATACTTAAATATTTTTAAATAAAATATATAAAATATTTAATTATAGCTAATAAACCCTTATAAATAATTAAAATATAAATAGAATTTTTTATATAAAGCTTACTAACAATTAATTTGTTTAAATATCTAATTATATAAATATATTACTATTCGAACTATTTTAAGCTAAAAAAAAACAAAAAGCTTATAACTATTATATATTAAGCTTACTTAATACTTAATAATATTTTTTATTTTTTTAGCTGCTTTATTAAAATTTTAAATATATAGTAATAAAATTTTAAAATTTATTTTATAAGCTTGTTTTATAATTATTATTAAACATATAATCTTTTAATTATTACTAATAATTTTATTATTATATTTTATAACTTTTATTTTATTATTATAGTATATTTAAATATATTAAATATAATATTTAAAAGTTTTTTAAATAATATTAGTATGCTTATTATTAATATAATAGTCCTAAATATAGCCTAAATATTAATTAATAACTAATATAACATATTATAAGCGTTTATTTTTATTAAAAATATTAAATTTATAAAAATTAATTATTAATTAAGTACTAGCTTTTATAATTTTTAAACAAACATTTTATACTATTTTATAACAAGCTTTAAATTTATTATATATTATATAGTTTATAGTTTAGATCTTATTATTAAGGTATAAAATAATTACTACTTTTTTTATATAGTTAAATAATTATTTTAAAAATTTAAAGCTTATATATTTTAAATATTAGTACTATTTATAAAAGCTAGCTTAAGATCTAGAATATTTTATATAAAAGTTTAATATATTTTTTTATATATAAAATACTTGTTTAGTTAGATATTCTAAAAAATATTTTATAATATATTAGCTATATATTTAGATTAAAAAACATAAAAGCTTTTTTTATTAGTATTTTAAAAAATTAAACTTAAGTTTATTATTTTAATATATGTTTGTTTAGTTTAAAACTTATAAAAAAACTAGGTTAGTAGTTATATTTAAACAAAAAGCAATATTATATAGCTAATATATAACTATACCTTTTAAGCCCTAAGCCTTAATATTAATTTTGTTATAATTATATATATAAATTATACTATTTTTTGCTAATATTATATTGTTTGGGTTAATATCTTTTAAATATATAAAATAATATATTTAATTAAATATATAAATAGTTAATCTAGAGTTTACTATAACTAAATTATATAGTTTATATATTTTAGTAAGCTTTTAGTTAGTAATAAACAAGCTTGCTATTTTTGCTATAAAAAACTTTAAAAATTAATTATTTCAAAAGTTATTTTTTAAAACTTTAAAAAAATTTTTTTTTTATTACTTTTATGCTTTTTCTACCGCTTGTTTAACGCTTTTTTTATTTGCTATATATATTTTAACTACTTTATTAATACTTTAATTAAATTTTTAGCTTTTTAGTTAAAGCTTTATAAATATAAACTAATAGCTTAATATATAGTAATAACTATAATATATAATATAATCTTTTATATTTAAGTTTTTTTTTTTAGTTTTAGTTCTTATATTAGTATAGAAATACTTAATAAAAATATTTCTAAAACTTTTTCTTTAATTATTTTAATAGTTTTTATAACTATTATTAGTTTAATATTATTAGTAGCTTTTATAATTTTAATAATTTTGTTTAAAATAATCTTTTTTTTAATTGCTTATAAAATTATTTAAGTTATTTTAGTTATTAAAAAATTTAAAAGTATTAAAAGTACTTTTTTTAATAATTTTTCTAAAAATATAAATTATATTTAAAATTATAGCTTTTTAGTATAGTTCGGTAGTAATAGTTTAGTATTATAAAATATTATTTATAATAGTATTATAATAAATATTTTTAAAAAAAATAACCTAAATTAGATAAATATTTTATAAAGCTTTTTTTAAATTAATAATAAACTTAAACAAGTTTATTATTTTAGCGCTTTTTAAATAAGCTTTAAAAACTTTACTAAACTATTTGTTTGTTTATTTAGTTAGGTTTTTAATAAGTTTTTTAGCTATAAAATTAATAAAAGCTTTATATTTTAATTTATATTTAAACTTTAGAACATATTAAGTTATATTTTTAAGTTTTTTAAAATTATTATATTATTTATTAATTATTTAGTTAGTTTTTATTTATATTAAGCAATAGTTTAAATAAACTATTTTATATATTTATTTAGTAAACTTAATAAACTTAGTTTAATAGTTAATATAATACTTAAAAATAGTTTTATAGTACTATTTAGTATTTTAGTATAGTATTTTTTTAATAATTATTAATTTTATATATATTATAATATTAAAATTAATAGCTTTAGTAAAAAAGAAATTACTTATTAGTAGCGCACTTAATAGCTAAAATTATAAAGCTTGCTTTTTTTTTAGAACTATATATTTTTAAAAGTTGTAGTTATAAGCACTAATAATAAAGTTTTTTTTTTATAGCAGAAAATCTTTTAAAAAATTAAATATAATAATATATTATTTAAATATAATAGTAATTTTTATATATTTCTAGCTAAAAATTGCTTATAATAAAATATAAAGATTAATAAAACTTTTAATTATTAGATTTAGTATTATAAAATATATTATATATATATGTTTAGATTGCTTTATTTATTATTGTTTTTTATAAGTCCTATTTTGCTTCTATAAAATATTTATTTATAAGCTTGCTAGTAAGTGTGGCCTAGCTATACTTACTAAGCTATATTATTAAGCTATAACGCTTATATAACCAAGTGATCCTGCCATCCATGCCTAATTAGCTCTCTTCATAGCTACTAGCTATAGGCCAAATCTAACACCAGGGGGGGTCCTAAAAACAATTCTAGCAAAGGTTAGTAGGTATAAAGTATAGCCATTACTCAGCATAATAAATATATTGCTTTTGTATATAAAACCCTTATATTTTTAAAGTCTTTTTTATTATGGACCCTATTTTAAAATGTAGCTTCTTTTGAGCTATAGTTTTTTTTGAGCTGCAATTTCTTTTAAGCTGTAATTTTTTTTAAGCTATAACTTTTTTTATCTAATATGTAGCTTTTTTTAAAATATATTTATTTTTAGCCTAACACTAATTCGAAAGCTTACACTATAGGCTATAAGCATATATTTAGCAAAGGCTGCAAAACCTTCCGCTAAAGTCATAAACTACAAAGCCATTACACTAATATTCCTGGTATTCAGGGTGGTGGTGGTGTAGGTGGTGTAGGTGGTGTAGGTGGTATGGGTGGTATGGGTGGTATGGGTGGTATGGGTGGGTATGGGTGGTATGGGTGGGTATGGGTGGTATGGGTGGTGTAGGTGGTGTAGGTAGGTGGCAGGTGGCAGGGTAGGTGGTAGGTGGGGTAGGGCCCCAAGGCAAGTGGCATAAGGGTGCCAGGAACTATTGCCAGAAGTGGCAATTATTTTCAGCGAAATCTATTTTCAATAACAATTCTTTTGAGCAATAAACAATTTTTTTAGCAGAATCCATTTTTAATAATAATTCTTTTAAATAATAAATATTATTTTTTATTTAATAGCTTTTTAGCCCTGTATAAATGTTGCATGTCTTTTTACCTAACATAATTTTAAACCTTGAAAATCATTCCTAGGAATCATTTTCTAGAACCCCTTTGACCCGGTACGGTAGCCTTACTATAATAGCTTAGTATTTCTATATGCTAAAAATACTAAAATAAACTAGCTATCTATATACTAGCATATAATTAATAATTTCTTAACTAGACCTATAAGAACTTTTTTTTTTTTTACTAACAAGAAAGCCTCTTGTTCTACTTATTAATATTTGTTAAAACAAAGGCATTATATTCGTTAAAACTAAGGCAACATTTGTATGCAAAATCGCCAACAGCGGTGCGGGCGTCTCTGTTGACTACAACCCCGGTTCTGTGGCAGAGCTGTAGTATGCACCAAAACCAGCAGTGTTCCCCTAAGACGGATTATCTCCTGGAAGAAATTTCCACAACTCTGTGAGCAGGTAAGAGAACGCTAGTAGCCCCTGAAGAGCATCGGCTCTCGTTAGAACATTGAAAAGTCCTTCCCTCGAGAGTGAATACAGAGAACAGGCCAAGAGTAAGCCCTGGTCAGATATATATTTCCGTCGTATCCTTCTGTGAAAATTCCAAAGAGGACCTCCATCTCCATTTCCCAAACTTAACATGGTCTGCAAGCCATTGGAAGGCCTTCCCGTAACCCTGTCTAAAATCAAGGGAACACATACACAGCTCGATAGGTCGACCAAGGATACGATCCAAGCCGAGCTCGTAGCGCAGTTCCTCCTCTGAGACGGCATATAGATGGTCGATCTTGTTTCCTAACACCACTATCGGAATTGTATGCGTCTCCTTCGTGGCCAGCAGAGCATCAAGCTCGGCTTTTACCTCAACGAATCGCTCATGATCCGCTACGTCAACAACGAAAATGATTGCGGAGATGTTATGGAGATGGTCGCTCCAGAGTCGTCGGCCTTGCTGGTCGCCACCGAATTTAATTGCTGCAAACTTGACATTCTGGATCACTAGCTCTTCGGATATGGGATGCAAGGTAGGTTTAAGAACTCCCGGCCGATGGGAAGCTATTTGCATCAGCAATGTCGATTTCCCAGCCTTGTTGAGCCCGAGAATGAGAATCTTGGTCTGCTTGTTAAACAAACCCAAAAAAATTCCCATAAAGCTAGAGACCCGGTCAAGAATCTTCATTTTACCGGTAGGTATCAGAGCGAGCTGAGCTTATTGTTGAAATTAGGGATGATGAAATGATAATCGGCACTGGACAAGTGTAATAGATGCCAAGAAGCTGTGTCTTCGTTCACGCGATGGCAGGGCCACATCTCTGGGGAGGAGGAGGGAGGGGGGACTCGATGTATAATAAGGTATTAGGTAGGTGTGCGGCTGCGAACTTTGCGAAAAGAATTAGACTTTCTGCACAAACTCTGTGACAAGGGCTTGTGCTCAAGGACTTGGATCGAGGTTCCATATTCAACTAGTAATTGTCTTTGGTTTCCAATTTTTTCTCTTCAATATAACCTTACCCTTTGCCCTTTATTTATACACGTGCTTTCATTTACCCCCTGTTTCTGTTGGGTTCCGGTTGTAGTCGCTCATGCAGACAGATACGCTCTTGTGATAATCACCAGCCAAAAGCCACTTGATTCCAACTGTAAGTCTTGCTCTAGGGCTTAGCGGGCTTGGCCGTGCGACGTTCACCTGTCTCCCGACATCCAGCCATATATCAACAGCGTCAGGCGCCTGAGTCCGGATCGATCGTGATTTGTTGGGTGTTAGTTCATGACTCCCTGTATCTCATGCTATAAACAATTTCTAAGGGTGTTTTGATCCGAATGTTGTGACGCTCAGGCATGGGCCTGCATATTACATGGACGTCATTCACGTGTACAAAGTATTCAGGTTGATCGGATCATCCTCCAGAGACGGAGACTATGTTGCAGCATAAGGTTTTAGAATGATCAGAGTTCTGTACCACATGTCAAAAGAGGTACATGGTAATCCCGTTTTATTATCTAGAAGTCTAAGTTACAATACAAGTAGGTGGCAGATGTAGGAGTCTTATATACAGCATGTAGATCGTAAGTATCCCAGCCTCCTGGTTTTGACACCACAGGCTTGTAGAAAGGTGTAAGGCTCACACTATATTTATCTAGCAGGCTTGCGGCCATAGTCCCCCATTTGCAATACATCTCCTCCCCCTTTCTCTCACGATTTCTTGGTATAAGGGGAAATTTGTATTGGGGCCGATGAGAATTGGGTGGTCCGACAGGATTTCCATCCAATCTGACACGTTTTTCCTCCATACTACACTGAGTTCTTGGTCATGATCTATTTCTTATGGGTATTACCATCCTCTACCCTTACTCTGCTTAGACATCATATAGAAGCTTATTCCTAAGAAAAAAAGAAGACTCATCTAAATAATTCCATGTCCCAAGAAAACACATGCCACTTTTCATACCCTTCAAAACCTTGAAATGTCTCTCATATAGCACAGAGATAATACCAGATTAGCGCTACGTACTTCTTCGCAGGTGGTGGTTGGTTGATTTCTTTGGGGTCTACAAGCCACACTCCAGTTGGCTGCCTTATGCAGCCTTTCCCAGCTATTCATACAGTCGCTTCTGTGTAGGACTAGACAGTAGCTCCGGTTTTTCTCCGGGCCCCTGGCGTGGGAACCGTAGAACCTTTCGTCAATGCTAATTCAGGCCGATGGATGCTGACGGTCATCAGGATCATCTATCCTCTTTTCTAACTGGCCCGCCATTGAGATCGGTGTCGGCCTGCTCGCATCTAATTTGCCGCACCTCTCGTTTCGAGTTGGCCGCTCAGTCGGCAAGGGCCTGCCGACTGAAATTCAAATCTCTCTTGACTCATTGCGGCATGCCGCAGCCGCCATATCGTCGACATCGTTCCGCCGTTCGTCCCCGCGCGGAGCCAATAATGCGTCTGGAGAGCATCCCTACACGGCAAGGCAAACAGTACGTGGTCGCCGCGGTAGCACGTAGAGTCCGAAAGAAGAGGGAGGGCTACACACAAGACCAAGTCGATCGAGCAGGGCTCTGCGCAAACGTCTGGGCGAATCGAGTTTATGGAACGAGGGGCCTATGGTAAGGATGTGCCAAATGTATGAAGATGTCGTGACACATTATAAAGTTTGGGAAAGACTTGCAACTACTACACGGAGAGTTGGCTGCCAACTTGCTGGCGACAGCTGTGTGTCTCTGTCCATTTTGCCATGAGTTGGCGGCGAATGAAAGCTATGAGAGCGATTGAAAAGTAAAAGGGTGCTTGAATCTTGGGTAATGAAAATTCACTCTCTACTTCCGGCACAACCTCAACCTCATCTGATTCATTCCACCTCTCGATTGTATAGCTGGATTCTTGCGACACGAATGACACATCTACAGCACACTTCAGGGCACCTAGTGTAGTGGAGTAACGCGTATATTGGGGGAGCGTGAACGTATTAGGCGGTTCTACAGGCCGTAGCTTAAGCGGAAGCGCCTCTTAGAGTAGCCTAAAACAGCCCCAAAAAAATCTATAGCTATTTACAGTGGTATAAGGGAGAAAGGCGGGCGAAAGAACGCGATAGATACGAGTCGACGGTGCCTCGAGAAGTGTGTTGTAGAAGGAAGGGTTGTGCGGTGGGGCACCTGTAGGTCTGTAGAACCACTTATATCTATATATCTGCTAATCTATATGGATGCCTCCTTGTTTACCCCTTACCCTGTATCTCGATGTTTAATCATTTTACCTCCAACAACTACCACCTACCTTTTGATATAACGCTTCTGTGAGATCGAGGTACCTTTCGAAGGCGTCTTTAGGTCAGGCAATTAATCTGGCCCATTGAGCTATGGCACACCAACCACCCGTCCTGATAATCGGTGCCGGCGTCGCCGGGCTCACACTTGCGCAAGGCCTGCGTTTGCATTCAGTCGCATTCCGCCTCTTCGAGCGCCATCCCCGGTCGCACGCCTCACAAGGACATCGATTCCGCATCTCAAAAGACGGACATATAGCCCTTAATAGCGTTTTATCTCGGCAACTTCGAGCACTCCTTAAGGATACCGCGGCCGAAAGACATCGCTTCGCGCCGCGCTATGTAGATGCTAGCAAGCTCGACTACTCGGAGCCAACTCCGGTTGGTCCGGAGACGATGCCGCTGGATAGAGCATGGATTCGCCAGTTGCTCTCGCTGAACCTCGACGACGCAATCGAGTACGAGAAGGACTTCGAGTCTTACGAGATTATTGACGGGCGGGTTCATGTCAAGTTCACGGATGGCTCGGCCGTGTGCGGACAGCTGCTCGTTGGCGCGGATGGTGTCAAGAGTCGTGTGCGCAGACAGCTCCAGCCGGATCGGAAGCTACTGGATTTGGAACGCTGGCTTATGTGGGGACGAACACCATTGACGGCAAGGCTAAAGGAAAGCCTTCCGCCAGACTTGCTGACTTGGTGTATGTATCTGGATTATAGGACTAATGTCCAAGCTGTCGTGGAGCCTATGGTTTGGCCGAGAAGTGTACTGCAAGTGTCGGGACACGAGCTACCTGATTTTCAGGATTACGTGTATTGGTGCCTTTGCGCGGCACCGCGCCAATATGCGGAGGGTTTGCCAAAGACACTTGAAGAAAAGAGGCAGTATCTACAGAGGATGTCAGAGACTTGGCACCCTAATTTGAAGCTCCTGTTTGATTCCGCCGCGTACGAGCTATCGGCTTGCGTGCCTGTTATATCGAGCAAGCCACATATAGAAATCCGCTCGGCTGGCGAAACCGGTCACGTCACCCTCGTCGGTGATGCCGCACACTCTATGAGTCCCATGGGTGGTTCAGGAGCCGATACGGCCATACGCAATGCCGCAGATCTTGCTCAGACGATTGCTAAAAAAGGTGTTACTCGCCACACTCTTTCAGAATTCGAGTCAAGAATGGAAGCGAGAGCAAAAGAGAAGGTGGAGCATTCTTTTAGGGGCGGTCAAAAGTTCTGGCGCGGAAAAGAATGGTCCGAGTATAGTGAGATCATTGGGTAAAGAAGATCCCTAATTTGGTTCGACAGTGCGTAAGCTTGCTACATGCAGTAATTCAATCAGTGGAAACATCGCATAATAGCACGGTTCAGTACCCCATGGCTAATTGTAGGTCAAATCTAGGCTTAATGCCAGCGTGTAGCCGTATAATGTCCTGAAGATCTGATACCATTTCCAGCTTTAAGGGCAAAATGGTGTGAGCCTCCCGCCCCGGCATGCCTAGTGACATCCTAAAAAAGATGGTTCCCAAAAGCTATGAGACAAATAAAATTACCACCAAAGAATACTATTATGGTATGTAGGGATAGTAAGTGTAGAGGGGAATGATAGCTGCTTAGAAACGCTGATGTGTTCATCATTTATCTCCCTAGTTCCTATCCCATCCACGACGAATGTATCGATTTGTTATTATATGGATTAATCCCAGCGTTCAAAAAATTAGCCGCTAAATCAATTTCTCACGAATTGCCCCCAAGTTAATGAGGTTTGGAATTTGGTGTTCCCTAAGATTTATTGACAACAAGAAAGGAAGAAAATAAACGGGAGTTGATAATAAGCCATTGAATTTCAAGCCGAGGAAATAAGAGCAGAGCATCTTTTACAAAAGAAGAAGGCCTGGAAATGCTGATTCCGTCATCTATAGCATGCCCCGAATAATAACATAGAACATGTAATTAGCCCCAATACCAGAATTTCTCACAGATCGAGAGTCCATCTCACTCCCGGCTGCTCAAGGTTCTAATTCAATAAGGCCTGCATTTATTGAAAAGATTCCCAGGAGCGCCCTGGTGTGTCATCAGGAAACACTGGTCATAGCTTGTACCATCCCCGTGCTCAGCCAACACGACACGATGGGCTCCTGGGGCACCACCAGTGTAACCGGCGCCGCTGGATAGAATGGGAAATTCTAGAAGCTGCTTGCCCTCACACGGCGAAGGGTCAAGCTCAGCGTTGGCGCCACCATTTCTGAAGACACCCGGGTACGTTCCTATCCAGCGAGAAGGGAATATTAGTCAATCATATTTGAGTGGTAAAGTCAGAACGTGCTTACTGGCTCCATTATGGTAGACCACATCGGTTCTGAGAGCGGTAGTAGCATCTCCCAATGCCTCCTGAGCATCCGCTACAGTGAAAAGCGTGCCACCGCAGTCGTAGCCGCGGAATCGAGCTTCGAGTGTGGGCTTGTCGGCTCCTGAGGGGGCGGCGAATACTGAAGCGGATAGGGCTGCTGCCACAAGAAGGAGGGATTGAGGTGCCAACATCTTGATGGGTAAGAATTTTCCAAAAAGAAAAAAAAAAGATATTGTGAAGACGAAATGGAGGAGAGACTTCTAGATGCTGAAGAACAATGAATAATTTATGATGTAATGCTTGTTGGCCTGTTACACTGACTTTTTGACGTAGCGGAAGTCATCAGGTTTTATATCCCCTTGCACAACCTTGAGCATTGCCAGGAGCAGTGGCCTGGTTCATGGAGTGATCCAGAGGGTAATAAACTGCGAGGCTATGTTCATGTGGTGGCCCAGTCGACACCGGTTCCTCCCTCAGCATCATGCAGCCCCGACGTGGTAATAAAGATGGTCGAGCTTGTCAGACTAGTAAATGCGAGCCTTTGGGGGGCGGCGAGATCTATTACTATCAGATTGCGTACATTGGAAGGCTATATTTGGGTGTTACTGTTACGGTGAAGTGGGCATAAGCCGATCCCTCTCTTGGAGGGATCGGCTGAACAATCCTCCAAGTGATCCCATAAAATTAGGTTTCTTTTATTCCATCTGCTACTGTTCGAATTCTCTCCTTAAATCTAATGAGTAGCTATCTAGTGAGTTGGGTTCGATTCCTGGCAGCGCTATTGGTATTCGCGCGATCTAAGCTGAAAGGACGTATTAGGCAATCGTTTCCAAGCTCGGATATCTCGTATTCCAGTTTTCTCCACCTTTTGGCAGGCTGACAAGCTGACAGGCTGAATATACAGATTAAGATTTCCTAAGCATAGCCCCAGGGGTTAGGATTATTAGGTCAGCTCAATGGCAACAAAGTTGATATAGGTGAGACGCAATGTTTTTGCTTGTTTAGAGAACTTCACATGGCAGCCGTAATGGCAGTCGTTACCTCATTAGATCTGCGCCGTTCGTCTGAAACACACTGCCCGGAATGAATCTTACGATCCACCCTTGTCATTTCAATCCTGAGCAGGCAATACTACAACGGCGATCTATTTGTTATGAAGTGTTCGGAAAGACTGACCTTCAGTATCAACACACTCACAAACTGGGAACATAAAACGCGCCCTTCTCCCCACTTCACACGAAATATCTTTTCTCTCACACCATCATCCTCACTAGCAACAACAACTCCCTCTTCTATTACATTCCAGATTCAACTTGGAAAATCTCCCAATTCCTCACTACTCTTACAAATATCCAAAAATGGTTCAAATCACCACCTTCGCCCTTGCTGTTCTAGCCAGCGCTGGCATTGTCGCTGCTAAGAGTTGCCACACCGGTGGCATCTACTGCGGCTTCGCTCTCCTCGACAGGGGCAAGTTATTTCGAAGCTGAACAAGCTAACGCACAGCATGCTGATTATTCCTCCAGGTGACTACATCAACAAGATCATCACCAACCTCCGCGCCAACAACGAGCCCACAGATGACCAACATATTCAGCAGGGTCTATGGACCTGCCTCGATCACGGAGACATTAGCTTCAAGGAATACTGCTCTTTGGGCTGCAACGGCGGCGACAAAAATGATGACTACTGCAACGGATCTCCTGAGCAGGTTGCTGAGGATGCCGCCGAGGCCGCCGAGCTGGCCGCAGAGGCTAGGAAATTCCGCCCTCGTCGCGGGGCTCCTTTGGATGCTGAGGCCTAAGCAACCACTTCAAGCTCTTTATTTTTGTATATTTAGTTTCATCCTATATTGATAGGCACATTGGTCTAGAGTGGAAGGTATAGGGGGGTACGTGGTTGGTTCTAGCTACTAGCCACTCGGTCGTTGAGGATAGATTTCTATGCAAACTGATGTTCAAAAAACTGTCTGCCCATCTGTCTTCCGAATCAAGCCCGTTATTTGTTCTTGAAAGCATGTTGGAGATGTACGTATCGGTAAAAAGAGCAAGAAACCTTGGTGCCAAGAGGCGTGCCTATGTGTTGTATTACTGACTTAATTAAGTGAATTGAGAGCTAGTAACCTTCACATTTAACCGCTCGATGTGAGAGTGTTTTTTTCACGTCGAGGAGAACAGTTAGTTGAAAGTATTATTGAGTTCGCTTCCCGAGCGCATACGAACCAGGGCACGAAAAGCTGTCGTAGCTGTATTGTACGTTAGGAATTCGGGTGGTAATAATACGGTCGGGTCCGAAACGAAAATGGTGATTGGTGGCGGTTGTTTTCAGGGTCAGCCGTGTGTGGGGCTGTGTAATGTGGCTAGGTGTTGATGTTGCATTGGCGCCTCGGCTCTTGTACACAGCCTCCACTCCTTTCTATCTTCCATGCCGTATGACGCACGCATTGCTCGTCTGACGTGTGCAAGCAGGCAACCTATATATTCCTCCGTACCTGCCTTGCAATTGCAAACATGAAGCAGTCTAGTGCCTCTACAAGGAGCCTGCCGGATCTATAACCATCACGGTTGCAAGTCGAATGAAAGTCGGGTTACGCCTTACATGCTGATCAGATAATTACTGCCCATACATTGCACCGCTCTTTTTTATACAGTTGTGATTCCATTACGCCATGGGAGCCGCAGAGCCAAAAGCGGTAAACCTAATACAGCACCGGAAACTAAAGGAAGCAGAAGCAGCTAACTAGACCAACCAGGATGACAAGCTCGAGGAGCCAGCTAAAATCGATGCCATGGCAGAATCAAGCCCCTGGTTTTCTGCCAATATAGCAATTCTAAATGACTACGTTACCGGTCATGTGGATGCATCTACGACCGCCGCGAAGCTTGCTGGACCTATCGAGGAGGCATATTCCACAGCAGACCATGGAGTGGCACTGTACAACGAGGAGATGGTGGCTCGAAACCAGCGCACCCATTGGAGTCCGGAGGAGGCGCTTGAGAAGGTAATGCCCATAATTCCCCCCGCCTTTTCCCCAAAACAAGTGCCAAAACCTTTTGTTTCTTCTTGGTATAATTGGGCGCTGTTCATGCTAATTTGTCGTAGTGGGGGCCCGAACAGGATGTTCCTAAGCCTAGTCCCGAGATAGCGAGTCTTCCGAGCACAGAAGGTCAACTCTGGGAGCTTTGGTATGCCGTCCTCCACGCCGCAAAGCGCATTCCGTGGACGGATGAGACTCAACAGAACAAGCTCCTCGATCTTGTCAAGGCGTTCAAGGCAAGACCAGACCCGCCCCCGCCATCTCCCATGACTACACCACTGAGGAGGAACTGGATCTGGGAGTCGGGGACATTATGGAGCAACCTGAGTTTATTGGGACCAAGTGTCCGCGAATCGTGGAATGACGCGTGCGGCTCCGGCTCCGGCTGGACGAACACAGAACAGCACGCCTGGACGAACGTCAACGCCTTCGTCGCCCGGTTGACGGCGAGCGAGACGACCGACTTCGACAGCTACGCTGTGTGGGCTTTGAGCGGCGCCCTAGAGGACGAAATCCAACATAGTTCCCTTCATCACGATACATCTGGCCCAACGCAACTCGGCCTTTTGCTGACCGTGGCCTCTGCCTGGATCCAGATCGCTGGGAAGCATCTATATGAACGCCACTTCGATGAGGAGGAATCTGGTCAGGTCGGTTTCGAGGTTGACTTGGCCACACGAGGGACCTTGCCTTGGACTCAGTCGATAGATAAGCCGTCATTCTGTACCGCTAGATGGAATTTCTGGCGCAGAAGATTTGTTCAAGAGGCGCGAAACGAAGAGTTATCCGAAAGAGTGAGAGAACTCGCCGCGAAGTCTGCAGAAATTATTGATGTCTTCACTAGATGAATGAACTCATCGCAGTTGAAAATGGGATTCTTTACCTATCTGTTAGCAAGTCAGAGGCTTGGTTTGTTAGGAGTAGCTAAACAGGATTAGAAATACAACGGTTCATGCAATATTAAACACTCAGTACAAGGGCGTCTGCTAACTCATCGTGGCGGTGCAGCAATAATACTTATCCTGCCTTCCCCGACCGCCCACTTATCATAACCGCCGGCGCTCCGTTTTGAATACAAATGTTAAAGAGTTGGGATGGAAGCCTCCAGGACTCGAGGGTTTAGGATCCGAAAATAGAATCCCTTATACCGCCTGCGACCCACTGGCCGGAGTTCTTTATGTGGCTGTAATACCATGAAATTTAGACAAGATCATTAATTTCAAGTCATTTTCGCCAGTCTTAACTTATATAAAGCCGGTATTGGCGGCAGATCTAGTACTTGTTACGGTGGTGCACTTGCAGTACCGTACGGATTGATTTAGCAATATATTTTAATTTTAAGGTAAAGAAACAAAGGTTAACTATAAGGTAGGAGCTTTGCGTGTAGAGTTTAGACTACTATGTTGAAGTTGATTTTAACCAACACCGCGCGACAACGTTAGTTGATCTCAGGAATAAGGCCGCTGATATGGCCGAAAAATGCTTTTGATTAAACCTTGAGTTGTCTCGACGTGACCTATAATCTCGAAACCAAACTTTGTATATTAGAGTCGGATTCTTTCGGGTTCTAATACTATCGTTCTTGCTAATCTATAAATCAGCTGCACTATCAGTAACACTATTCCTTCTTGTTAATATTTCGTGTCTACTGCTATAAATGTTAGTTCTAGATATAGAAACTATTAGTAGGCAGCTATAATGGGATAACATGAATTAACTTACGGCATATATTACTGAGATCTTTTAAAATGTGATGGCCTTCTGCTTTTAGAGCTTATTTATAACAGCCCAGTATTAAACAAACTCGGCGATAAGTGTGGCGAGTCACTTTTCCGGCGGTGGGTTCTCGTGAATTGCCTATTATTCTCCTGCAGCCTTGAAGATGTAGGTACTCGCTGCGGCTACCCGGAGACCCCTTCGCAGCCGTTTGCAGTATTTTCTGATTTAACAAGAGGGCTGTTTCCGTAAGCTTCTCGTGGGAGAGCTTAGGCTTCAGGCACTTGCGGCTATGACTAACTTTGGTACTACACCTATGAATCCCGTATAACACCCACTACAAAGTTTGTACGGACCTCCGTAGATTTTTTATTTATTTTCTTTTAAGCTTTAACCTAGATATATAAGGCCGAGGAGTTTAAGCCATTTTCCATTAAAATTAATCCTGTTTCATTCTTGAACAAATTTGTGAACGTGCATGCGACTTCGTTCACTGTTGAATACAGATGTATTATTCGGAGATCTTGCCTTGCGACCTCTATTATCAATATGGCAGTAAAACCAATTCCTCGAGATCTAAATAGCCAAACCCCGACTCCCACATCCGCTAACGAAGCTATTCATGGCCATCCATCAGAGCCAGGGCCGGCGACCGGCGGGCGTTTCTATAAAGAAGATAAGCAACACCCTTCGATAGTGTTCAAGTTCTGTCCAGATCCGTCTAGATTCTTTTCATTAAGATGTCAAGATTGGGTAGCTTTTCTGGAAGTCAAATGCTTTGACGTCCCTCGCTTGATGCGCGAAGGCTTCCACTGGGACGACTCCAATGTCATCAAAGAAGAAGGTTACATTGAGTACGGAAAAGGAGGCCCCAACGTAGATGTTTGGACATCCACGTCTACAAGATGGTACTTCCTCATAGACACCCATCAGCCACGGCGTTGGCTCGCCTCTCTTGACGTGAAGGCATCGGATGTTAACATTTTATACAACTTTAACCCAAGCCGATTGTCACGAGAGCTTGTCAGATCTGTATGGGCTTCGAATCAAGATCAGAAACAAATTTATGGATATCGGTCACATACATCCCTCGACAAGTTTTCTAATACGGCCGAAAGTCCAATGACGGGTTTCAACATGATCTACGACAAAATGCCTATGGAGGGATTTTGGCCTTGGCCGCGGAAAGAAAACGAGGCTCATGCAAAGGATCATGTCGATAAACGTACAAATGAGAAGCTCGCCTCTGGGTCATCGCAATCGCGCGGCTTTCAGGATCTTCTCTGATTGAAGGAAAATCTTATGATTAGATGTTAAATTGGACTTGACTAGGGGGGAGGGGACCGTAGGTCACCTTGTTGTGGTTCGAAGAGAAAAGGGCAGTATGACTACATGAGCTTCACTGACTTAGCGATTTAAAGCACATAGGCGGACAGATAGACTTATCTCGTTGAATTTGAATTTATTGCACATTGATCAGTTGTTTCCCCAAGTGTCTCTAATTATCGTCGTGCGTGGAAGCTTGAGTTCGACTTGTCTCCATGCACGGCAGGGCTCCTCCTAATATAGAGTAGGCCACTTCCAACTAAGTAATTACCTTGACCATGGTTTCCAAGAAACCTCGTTGAAATCAGCCATGCTTTCTGTCTCGGCTTTTTCTTTTCACATGTCATGATTGCCGACGCTAGGTGGTAGCTGCTCCCATTCTAGCTTGTAGGCTGTGCCTCCCTCCAACCGGTCGTCGACATGCATTGCAGAGAGATACAGCACCTACATGGGCAGTTCAGATCTTCAACACAGGGAAGTACGAACCTTGAGCTCTCCTGTTGGGATCCTATGTCTTCTAGAATTGTTGATTTCTTGTTCCCTTTTCCCTCTTCTTCTTTTCTCGGGGCGGTCAATTTACGAACAGCTTAAAAAAAAGTTTACAAATATCACCACGACCATCAATACCAATATCACCAACATCATCATCATGGTGTTTCAATTTATCGTGGATATCATTACTATCTTTAGCGACTTGATTAAACATATTATCGAGTATGCTCCATCCACCAATACTAGTGGACTTATGCTGATTTAATCGTGATTAGCCTGCGGCCCCTCGTCGACCTCGTCCCTCCGCCCGACCACTACCGAGTCAACGGCACTGCTCCTCCGGCTCATGTGCTACTCCCTGCCGGAGCCTCCTCCACCGAGCAAATACGGTAAGCAGTAACGAACTTAGCCCTGTTTAAATCAAAATTGCTAATAGCTGAGAAGAGAGATGGAGGGGGGAAGGGGTGGTATAGGTGCTGTTGGGACAGTATCGTTGCTTGGTCGACCGGGGGTGGGTCAGGTCAACTTGGCCTGGCACGCGGTCGCTCTGCGTTGGTTTATTTCTTTCGCAGCGATTTTTGTTGTATTTTTATATGCTGGCCTTGCCGCATATATAATTACACGTCTCACCATTTAGACGTAGCGTGAGCAAACATCAATAAAATAGCGCTTAAAAAACCATGGGTTACGAGGCGAGTATGGTCAGTGACTGGCTAGATGTAATCGAGACAAATATCTCACCTATGTTGGTTGCCCACCAGGTGTATGCCAAAGGTGAGTATAATTAAGTAGGTAGCTTCTGCGCAATCTACTTCAGGACCTCTCGTCGGCTCAATGACACGATTCACCCCATAGGCGCATTCTTATTGAAGTTGGACGAGTTCGGTGCAGCTAGACGAGAGGCCAGTGGGGCCGCCGCATCGCCATAATAAGTCAGGAGACGCCTTCGTACCAAGTGTTCAATATTGCATGCGCTGGATACCATCTTTTCTGTGCACTGAGGCGTTGTTGGGTCTATGTCCCTGGCAGCGAGGCAGACTTCCGGATAACAAATAGAAAAAGGCCAAGAAATTGGTATAAAGTAGTCTTTTATATAATGTTGGAATGTGGAGATTAGGTACACTCTATCCTCTGACTATATGTATTACTAGATTCCCCCGGACCTTTGGTTCTTGATTTTTCTTTTTGATTATTTTAAATATATAAAACATTTTGTTTACTTATATATATATTTATTTATTTTAATAAGTTATAAGCTTAAAATAGCTTACTTATATTGTTTTTAATATAAACATTATTTAATAGTTTTGTTTGATTTAAACGCTAATAAACTTATAATTTTTTATAAATATTTTTTTGATTTTTTATAATAGGCATAACTATAGATATGTTAGCCATAGCTATAAACATATTTATTATGTTTATAAATAAGTAAACGTTCTTATAATTTTATACTTAAAAAAAAAAAATCATTTATTTATATTTTATATAATAATTGTTATTTTTAATAAATAATTAAATCGCCGTAACAAATAGTACCTACCTGCTAACCCAAACTTTTAATTTTTGCGTTATAGAAAGCATATATATTTAGGTTTATTAAACTACTTATTACTAATAAGATTTTAATAAAGTTATACTTTAAAAAAGTTTAAGTAGTAATATTAAAGTTAGATTTAGCTATAATATTTTTATATTTAGTTTAATATAAGCAGAATTAATAAGTTGCTACGCTTTAATTATTAACCTAAATTTAAATAATTATTGTAGCTAAGCTTAGCAACTAAAAAATTACGTTTTAATTTTTAACTTTTTATTAGTTTAAGCTTTAGTAACTATATAATAATATAAAACAAAAAAAAGGTATAGAATATTTTAGCTCTATTTTAAGAATAATAATTATTACTTATTATGCTATAAAAAAAATAAAATATATTAATTTTATAACTAGACGCTAGAACTAGCATAAAAAACAATACTTTAAATAAATTATAATATAATAATATAGTTATAAAAATAAAAATAAAAAACAAATTAAATATCGAAATAAAATTAATATATATAATATTGCTTATTTTAATCTAAATCAAACAAATTTATAATTTTTTTTTTTAATAATTTTAATTATTAAAATATTAAATATAAAAATAACGCATACAAATATATTTTTGCTAAAGTTACTTAATTGAACTAGAACTAAAAAACTTTTAATATTTTTAATTGCTTTTTTAATAAAAACAAAAAATTAGATCCTATAAAAAAACTAGTACTTAAAGAATAATAGTTAAATAATATTTTTAATAATACTTATACTAAAGTTAAAAAAACTTTTTATAAAGCTATAATTAATAAAAAACTAAACAATTATTTTTATAAGCAGAAATTCTAAACTTTAAAAAATTATATTTATTAATAATTAAAAACTAAAAAAAAGCTAGCTTATTTAAAAAAACGAATAATTATATTAATAAAAAAGTCTAGATCTATTTAATAACAAAAAAAAACTACTATTATAAGTTAAAACTTAATAAATATAATTAATATTAATTTATAAATAGCTAAAATATTTTATAATATAATTTAGCTTATTATTATTATTTAATAATATTTAAATATAACTTAAAAACAAAGTTTTATTATAATAAAACAGCTATTTATAACAATTTATATAAGCTTTTTAATAATAAAACTATTAAAAATTAGATATTTTTAGCTTAATATACTAAAAAAATCTAGTAAAAGTTATATAATTTTTTATAAAAATAAAAATATTAACTATATAAATATTTATTTTTAGGTTTAACGTTTTAAAAAATAAAGCAATATAAAAAATAAATTTGCTATAATAACTATAAAAAAATAAACTTTTTTATAAAAAAATATACTATAATAGTAGTTTTAATAATTATTTAAAAAAAATATAACAAAATATAAAATAACTTTATTAATATTTATAAAAACTTTAATTAAAAAATAAAACATTTAACTAAACATAACAAATATTTAGCTTTTTATTTATAAATATATAATAAAAAATATTATATAAAAAAAGTTTATTAGAACTTATGCTATAAAAACTTTTAAATATAATAAAGCTTAAAAAAATACTAAAAATTTATAATTATTAATATAATTATAGAACTTATTATTACTTAAGCTATAAAAGTTTGTATTAAAACTAGTAGTAAAATAAATTATTAATAAATATTTAAAAAAACTAAAAAGAAATTAGCTAATATTAATTAAAAAAATAATAGTAATTATATTTAAAACTAGATATTATATCTAAAGTAACAAAAAAAAAAACTAAAAATAGTTAATACTAACTAGTTCTAATAAAACTAGCTAAACTACAAAAATAATAATATTTTATAATAATAAAACTTTAATTAAAAATATTAAGATTTTAAAATATTTTATTATAAATAGGATTAACTATAATAAATTAGATCGCTATTACTAAGTTATAAAAAATAAAACAACTAAAATAACCAAAAATAAAATAATAGCTGCTTTAAAACATATTAATAAAATAGCTAGTATAATATTAAGTTTAATAACTAATATACTATTAAGTTTAATAATTAAAATAAAAAAAATTAATAAAAATAATAAATATATTATTAACGTTTTAAATAATAAAAACTAAATATAAATAAATTATAAAATTACTATAATAAAAAAATTGTTTAAAATATAAATTTTAATAATAATAGCAAAACTAAAAACTTAACTACAAAAAAATATATTTATTTTAGTAAAAAAAAAACAAAAATAACTAATAAAATATATATAGCTATTAAACATAACAAAACAAATAGTTATTAAACATATAACTAAAATACTATATTAAAAAATAAAAATATACTAATAAACTTAAACATAATATTAAAAACCTATATAAAATATAAAATTATATTTTATTTAATAAAAATAACAAAAAACTATATTAAAAATATTTATATAAAATAAGCTAAACTAAACAAAAAAAATATTAAATAAATAAACTTTATATTAATAATACTAACTATACTAAAACTAATTAAACAAAAAATTAATATTTAACTAAAATAAATTATTAAAATAAACCTAAAACTATTACTTAGAAAAAAAATCGAAAAAAAAACTATATATTTCTAAATTTTCATTTAAAATAATATTAAAAGCTTTAAAGTTAAAGTTTGCTTAAATATAAAATGTTCTAACATACTAGTAAACAAAAGTTTTATTAAAAATTTTATAAAAAACCTAAAATTTTAATATATTAACCCTATACTTATTAATAAAATAAAAGCATAATTAGTAGTTATTTAAACTATAAATTTTAATATATATATTAAAAGGCATATTAAAAAAAATATAATATTTAGATATTTTATAATAATAGCAAACATAATTAATAACTTAAAACTAAAAATATTAATTAAAACAAAATTTATATTAAAATATAAAATTAAAATAAATTTTATAAAAAGAAATTATATTTTTAGGTCAGCACTAAAACTAAAAATATAAAATAAAACAAAAATTAAGCTACCCTTAATAGTACTAATCTAAAAAGTATTAGTAGCATATATAATAGTTATATTTGCTATAATAACAATATTTATAAACATAAGGTTTATTAACCTACTAGTTTTTATTAATAAAAAAAACAAAATAGCAAAGCTATACTACTTTAAAAAAAAAAACATAGCTTATAATATAATACTAAACAAATATTTACTAAAAAAAGTTATAGTTTATAACCTATATATCTAGCTAATTATAATACAAAAAAATAAAAAACTAAAAATTATTTTTAAGTATTAAAAAAATAAAATTATTTAAATTATTAATTAGGCAAACGTTATAAACTACTAAAAAAATAATACGAGTTAAAAAAACTAAACTAAAATAATAAAATATTTAAACAAAAAAAAAGTTCAAAAAATATATATATTTTTTATAAAAAAACAAATAAATAATTTAACTATATTAGTTATAAAAATAAACATATTATTTTATAAAATAATAAAACTAATAAATATACCTATAATTAGATTGATAGCTAAAATAGCTATAATAACAAACAATATATTATAAATAAAAAGAATCTATAAACTATTTAATAAATATAATATTTTTTGCAACAAAAATATTATATTTATACTAAATAATCAAAAAATATAAATAAACCTAATAAATAAATAGCAAAATTAGCTTAAAACTATTAAAATATACTTATTAAATATTAAAAATTATAAGTTTTTTAATACTAAACATAATAAAATATATATTTAAAAAAAACTTACGTTTATAAACAAACCTACCCTAGTTGCTTGCTTTATTTTTATTATTTAAAAAACAATTAATAGTACTAAAAAAAATCAACTAGTAGTAGATCTATAACTATTAAACAAAATTATAGTACTAAATATATACCCGCTACTTAACTAAAACAATATAATTAAAAATATAATTAGCAAACTCTAGTTTATATTATTTAATATATTAAGCTTTTTTTTTAACTATTAATATATCCTAAATATTATAATAAAATAGTTATTATTAGCCCCTAAAACTTTAAAAAATCAAACGTAATATTAATAAAATTTAAAAACTTATTAATATTTATATAAAAGTTTATAAACTGCCTATTTTTTATATACTATATTTTTATATAAGCTTATATTAATAATATAAATATTTTTAGTAATAATTTTAATACTTACATAAAATATATAAAAATAATAATAAATATTTTTAATAAAACAAAAATTTATATTAACGCATTAAAATCTTTTATTGCTTTTTTATTAGTATAGCTACTAAAATATAATATTAATAATAAAAATATTACTAAAACAAATAACAAAATTAAAACATTTAAAAAACTAAAAATACTATATATTTTAAAAGCTTTAAAAATATATATTAAAATAACCGGCTAGCTATACTATAAAATAGCTTAGTTTAACTATAAAATTAAAGCATTATAACAAAAAAAAACTAATTTATTAGCTTAAACAAAAAAAAAAAAAAATTTACCTATTAAAAAGTCCAAACTAGCAAAACAGAGCTTTATTTCTAAAGTTACTTTCAAACTAATAAAAAAAAAAAATTTTTAAAAAATATTATAAAAATATTTATATATATAATATATTACTTATTACTATAAACTAAATAAACTTTTCTTTTTTAAAATAAATATTTATAAAAAAACTTATAAATTAATAATTTTTTAACTAAAAAACAAATAAAACAATATATTAATACTAAACTAAAATATTCTAGTAATAAAAATTAAACTAATTATATTCCTATTTAAGCTTATTAATAATATTAAAAAAAAATATAAATTAATAAAAAAAAAACTAGTAGTAGTAATTTAAATATATAAAAAACTACAAAAAATAATCTAATTAAACATATAACTAGTAAATATATTAATAGACTATACACTAACTAAAAAAATAATAATATATACTTTACTATATACTATAAATTTAAACTAAACTAACCTAAAACTTGCTAATATAACTAATTATTTTTTCTAATTCTAGCTTAAAATTTACTACATACTAAAAACGCTAAATATAATACTAAACATATTTTTTAAATTATTACAAAAGCTAAAAAAATAAAAAAAGCCAAAAAAAAACAAATTAAATATACTAAATAATATTTAAAAAAACAACATTTATTAGGTATACTTTACTAAAAAAAACAAAGTTATAATAAACTTTTCTATATTAACCCTAGTAATTAGTAATAAGTTTAAAAAAAAAATAATTTAATGGTATAATAGCAATACTAAATATAGCCAAATAAAAAATATCTTACTCCAAAAAAAACAAAAAAAAAAAAAGCAAAAAAAAATAAAAAACTAAACAGCCCTACTGCTAAACTAACCAAATACTAAAAAAGCATAGTAGCCCCTTTTTTATTTAATAATAATCTTTTTTTTTATATTAGCTATAACAAAAAACAATCCTTATATATCTTAAAAAACTATATTAAAAATATTTTTAAACTTATATATAACAAATATTATTACTTTAATATAAAATATATACTATATAACCTATAAAATATATATTAGTTTATAACCTATTATATAATATATAAAAAAAACCAAATCAACAAGCAATTATTACTAAAAGAATTAATACTAATTAAAATACTAGCTATTTTTTACTATATTATTACTATAGATTTTATTATAAACATACTATTAATAAAATCTAAAAATTCTTTTTAAAACATAAAAAAATATAACTATTTTAATATACTAGCAACTATATTATATAAAACTAACAAAAAATCGCTCTTAATACTAAAACATAAAAAATATATAGCAAAAAACTAAACAAAAATATTATTATAAATATTATACCTATATAATTAAAGATTATTAGCAGTTATTATTAATAATAAAAACTTAAAGTTTACTAGCAAAATTTAAAAAAAAATCTATAATATATTAAATATTAAACTTTTTTTTTTAATAGCTTATTATTTTTAAATAAATAAACTTTTAAAAAAAAAAACCAAGTTATTAAAATAGCTATTAAGTTTTATATAACTATTAATCTAAATATTTTTTAAACTAAGTTATTATTAGTATTATAATACTACTTAAATAATATATTATTAATAATAATTAAAAAGTTACTAAACTAACTAGTACTAAAATTTTAGCTGCAATCTATTATAAATATCCTAAACTAAAAAAAAAGCATTAAAACTAATAATAAAGCAATAAAATATATTTAAAAAGCTAAACATTTAATTAATATAGCTAATATAATTACTAAAAAAAAATATAATAATAAGTATATTTTAATAACGTTTAATAAAAGCAATATAGTTTATTTTAAATTATATAAAAGTTATTATTTATTTAGTAAACCTAAACAAAAACAATTACTAATAAAAGCAAAACTTTTTAAAATTATTAAAAAAATAGACCTACTAATATATAAACTTAACTTTTTTAGCAGTTAGCGCATTTATTTTATAATTTTAGTTATATAGCTTTATAAACTTAAAAAAAAAAAAAACCTTTTTAATAAAAAAGTCTTTCTATTAAGCTTAGTTACTATTAAAAAAACCAAAAATTATTAAAAAATTAAAAAAATTACTTAAAAAAAAATCCAATTCTTAAACAGCAAATTTTCGGTTAAATATACTATTAAATAAAAAAAATAAAATAACAAATATAACTAAAACTTTAATAAAAAAAAACTAAAACTATTAACGCTTAACTTAATTAATAAATATAAAGCTAATAATATTATTAACTAAGCAAAAAAATATAAAAAGCGTAATATTATCTATATAAAAAAAAATAATTTATTAAAATAATTATATTAGAAAACAAAACAAAAAAAACGTATATAAAACAATAAATATACTATACTTATTTTAAAAAACTTTTATTTTTTAAAAATTATAAACTAACTATACATACTAACAAAAAAATATATTATACTTATTATAACTATTTTATTTTTTAAAAAACTATATTAAAAATAATAAATATATAGCTATAAATAAAACATATACTACTAAGCTTAGCTACTGCAATAATAGCAAAAAAACTACTACAAAAACAATATATAAATAGCTAAAAAAAAAAAATGTACTACTATAGCTACTTATTATAAAATAAATAATAATACTTTTTTTATATACTTAGAAGCGCTTTTTTAAATAATAAAATATACCTGCTATTAAACATACTTACTATAAACTAATATAGCTATAATAAAAAAAACAAAATATAAAATTATATATTAGTCTATTTATATAAATAAGCCTTGTTTTTTTTATTTTTTTTACCGCTTTTTTTTTTTTATAAAATTTAAAAAATTTATTTTGTTATATTTAATATTAGATCTACAAAAATACTAACTATTATAGCAACCATATTAAACTGATAGAGCCCTGTAGGGGGTCGAACTGGCAACCTCTATAGGTGGCCTATGCCCCAGGCATGTCAGGTCCACACTAGGTGGCCTGTGCACCCACGGGTGGGACCGCACACAGATATATTGGACCTTCCAATATTCTGCTACGCACCCACTCTTTCCTAATACATCTTCTTTACTATCATACCCATCAGTTCTTTTATCATAAACTTAACAAATTAGCTATTAGCTTAAAATTAGCCTTAATATAACAATAATACTATTTTTTTATTTAATAGCTATAACAAAAAAAATATTATATTTAATAAAATAATATAAACGCTATAGCTATTAATAAATATAACATTTTTACTAATTAAAAACTTAATATTTTTATTATTTAAAGCGCTAATATAAACTTAAACAATAATAATAATAATAATAATAAAAAATAAGTATATAGTTATAAGTTTTGGTTAAAATAATAGCAAAAATAACAAAAATACTAAAAAAACTGCTAAACTTATTAACGTAGCATAAGCAACTAAAAAAAAAATTTTAAATTTCTAAATCAAGCTATAAAAAAAAAAGAAAATCGCTACAGCTAAAAAAGCTGCTAAATATAACACTGCTTTTATTAAGAATAGTACTTAAAAAAAGGATACTATACTAAAAAAAATCTATTGGAATAAAAAAAACAGTAAAAATGCTAAAAGTAATAAATTAAGCATTAAAAGCAAAAAATAGCTAATTATTACTATTAGATCGTTTAATAATAATAATAATAAAAATAATAATAATATTTTTAACTATTTATTTAACTTTAATAAAAACAAGTTTTACGTAGTACTATATAGCTATAAAAAATAAGTATTATATAATAATAATAATTTAAAAAGCAATATTTATAATAAAAAAAAAGCTAAAAGTAACAACTAATAAAATATTTATAATAAGTCTAATAATAGCTTAGCAATATTTAAAAAACTATATAATAAAACAAATAACTTTAATAGAACTATTGTTTGCTTTAATAATAAAATAAACAAATTTAACTTTTTTTATAACTTAGTTATTAAAAAGCTTATTAAACTATTTAGTAAAAATAATAATAGATTTTTTATAGCTAATAGTTTTATATAAAGCTTTAAAACTAAATATATAAATATTATAAAAACTAAAAATTAAAAAAAAATATAAAAATTTTTACTTTTTAATAAAACTAATATTTTAGCTTTTAAGTTTATATTTTTAAATAGTAGCTTTAACTTAATAATTATAAAATAACTAATAAAACTTAATTAAACAAACTTAATATAAGTTAAGTTGAACTATAAAAAAACTATAAATAACTTTAATAAATTTATTATTTAGTTTTATATTTATTTAAAAAAGCGTATTAATAATTTTAAAAAAAAATATTGCAAAAAAGTTAATTTAAACGTTATATAAAATAAGCTTAACAACCTAAAAACTTAACTTAATAGCTATAAAGTCAAATTTAAACAATAAAACAAAGCTATTGCTAAACTAACTACTTAAATTAACAAGCTTAACCCTAATAATAATAAAATAATTAAAAAGGTTAATATTATTGGACTTTAACTACAAAAAGCTATACGTACTACCAAAACATACAAAAAAAACGCCAAAAATACTTTCGGACAAATAATAAAAATGTTTAACAACTACAAAAGTATTTTTAATAACTACAAAAATATCTTTAACAAAATAAAGCAAAGCTTTATGAAGTTGAACAAAATTATAGAAATAATAAAAAAATACAAAAATTAGAAAAATAAAAAAAAAACAAATATCACGCGTTATATAACAAAAAGAATTAAAAATATTAAATTATAAAAAGCATCCATAACCTAGAACAAGTAGTTTTATTTAAAAAAAAAAATACTTAATAGGCATAACTATAAATATATTAGCTATAGCTATAAACATGTTTATTATGTTTATAAGTAGGTAAACGTCCTTATAATTTTATACTTAAAAAAAAAAAAAATCATTTATTTATATTTTATACAATAATTGTTATTTTTAATAAGTAATTAAATTGCCGTAATATTTTGTTATAATAAGATTTTTTAAAATATTTTAATATTAAACAAAAATATTAATTTTAAACAAAAGCTAATTTGTTTTATTTGTTTTATAAATATTGTATAATATATAAATATTTTATTTAATTTATATAATTTTTAATATAATAAACAAATAGAACTTTTTTTTTAAAACTAAAATAAATAAAAATTTTAATATTATTTATTTATATTATTATTTTTATAAATTAAAGCTAATTTAAAACATTATAACATAATTTAGCTATTAAATTTTTAGTTTTAGCTATTAATTAAATATTTTAGCTATAAAACTTTATTAATACTAAGCTTAATAAAAAAAGTTTTTATTGCTAACTATTTTATTTTTTAAATATTTTAAAATATTTAATTTTTTATTTTTAAATATTTATAATTTATTTATTTAAATAGAACTAAAATTATAATATTTTTAAATATTAAACAATATTTTTTTAGGTTAAAACTATTTTTTTGTTTTTTTATTTTTAAACTTTTTAATAAAAATAATTTTTTATATTTTATTATTAAATTAATTACTGCTTTATTTAATTTATTTATAAATAAATCTAAAAATAATTTTTTTTTATTTAATAATATTTTATTTTATAATTTATTATTAAGTTTATAACTTATATTATTACTTTTTTTATTTTTAAACAAATTAAACCTTTTTAGTTTTAAAATTATTATTTAAAATTTTTTTTTAATTTCTTTTTTTAATTTTAGTACTACTTATATATATAATAATACTTATATTAATTATTTTTATATAATTAATAATATTTAATAATATTTAAACTAGCTAACTATATATTAATACTAATATTTTTTTTTTTTTTTTTTTTTTTTTAATAATATATTTTTAAGCGTTACTAAGCTTACTACTTATTATATAAAAGTCTAAATAAAAAACTATTACTTTTATTTTTAATTTTAATATTAAAACTTTAGTTTTTAAAACTTATTTAAAAATAGCTCAGGAAAATAATTATAATAAATAAAATTAAATTAATAAATTTAAAGTTTATTTTTATAATAAACTTTTTTATAAATTATATTAAGTTTATTAAAAAAATATTTAAATATTTATTAATAGTAAAATATAAACAATTTTTATTTAAAAAAACTTAAGTTTTAATTTTTACTTAATAAACTAGCAAAAATATTGCTACTTATTAAAAAAAAATCAAAAATTAAAAAAATAAACAAAACAAAGCTTACGTAGCAATTTAAAATTAGTTCGGACGTAACGTTTAAATAACAATTAAATATATTAATATAGTTTTTTATAATATTACTACTTTTATATAAATAAAAATTATTAAAAAATTTAAATTTTATAGTAGTACTATTTTTTAATTATTAATATATAAATAAAATAATATTACTTTAAAGTTTTATAAAAATAATATAACTAAGCTAGCTTTAGAACTTTAAACTATTTAAAATAAATTAATAAAGATAAATAATATTTATACTATTTTAAAACTAATTTTTATTAATAAGTTTTTTAATTTTTTTAGATTTTCTTTTAATATATTTTTTATTATGTTTTTTTAATATTATAATATTATATTTAAATAAAATAAAAACAATATAATTATAAAAA
This sequence comes from Ustulina deusta, assembly GCA_023159155.1. NCBI lineage: Eukaryota > Fungi > Ascomycota > Sordariomycetes > Xylariales > Xylariaceae > Ustulina > Ustulina deusta. The sequence goes on from JAJNNX010000058.1 coordinate 180,213, forward strand.
AAGCTATTATTTTTAATAAAACTATTATAGCTACTAAACAAAAATAGCAAAATTAAAAACTAAAAAAAAATAATATAAACTTACTAGTTTTTAATAAAAAGCTTAAATATATTTACTATAAAAAGATTTATTTTTTATAAAAATATTTTATTAAGTTTTTTTAGCTAGCTTTTAAAAAATAGCAAAAAAAAAAAAACAATAAATAAAAGCGCAAAAGAAATAAAAATAATAATAATAATAACTTTATTAGTTATAATTTTTTTTATTACTAATAGCTTTAAATCTTTTAATTTTATTTTTGTTAATTTTAGCTTTACTGCTAATATAGCTTTAATTATAATTTTAAAACTAAGTTTTTTTACTAAAATGTTTAGTATTAATATAAATATTATTACTTTTTTTTTAATTAAAACTATACTAACTATTATTTTTAATATATTTAAACTATTTTATAGCATTTTAAAAAAATCTTATATAGCTAACGTTTTTTTAAAGTTTAGTTTTGCTAACTTTAGTAATATAATAAGTAGTTTTTTTATTAAAAAACTAAAATCTATTATTGTTTTAAATATAGGCTATAATTAGTACTTCTTTTATAATTATAATAGTTTTTTTAATATAAAAAAATATACTAGTTTAAAAATATTAGGAATAAAAAAAAATAGTAGTACTTAAAAAAATAAAAAATTATATAATTATTTTAATCATAAATGGCTAAAAAAAGCAAATAATTTTTTATAACGTTACTTATTTTCTTAAAAACAGAGTAAATCTGATTTTTGTTTTTTAGCTTTTTAAAAAAAAAGCTAAATTTTTCTTTTGCTATAATAGTTACGATATAGTGGCTAGTGGCCAGCAGCGTGGCTGCAACCCACAAGCTACACAAACCGCAATCTTCAATTCCTAGGTCATATAACTTACACCTGGCCGGCACTTGGCAATTACCTGACAGCTGCCTATACCTCCTACCAATCCACCTATAAAAAACCTACAACGTACCTTTATAAAATTAGCCTTTCTTTTTTTTTATACTTAGATTCTAATGCAAAGTCCGCTTTCGGAATGAAGCCTTGCCTTCTATAATTGCTTAACGCGTAATAATAATAAAGCTTTTAGCGCTAAAAAAAAAACTGCTTTATAATAACTAGAACTATTAATAGTTTATATTTAATTAATATTTTTAAAAGTAATACTAATATTATAGCTTTAAATATTAGTTTTTATACTTATTTTTTATTTAACTTTAGAATATAAATTTAGTATAAACAATTAAAACATTTAAGCAACTAAGGCCTAAAGGACTTAATAAACTATTTAACTAGAATATTTCTTATTTAAAAATATTATTTTTATAAAATTTATATTAAAAAATAAATAAATAAATAATTTTATATAAAGTCTTTATAGAAAAAAATATAAAAACTAGAGTTATTATATATAAATTTTGCAGGTATACTAACTAAAATAAACCAAGTTATAAAGCATAACAAGTTAACTTAGTAGGTAGTTATTAAAAATAATCTTACTAAAATAACTTAGGTATATTTTATAAAATCAATTTTAGAATTTTTAAAATTTTTTAAAAATTTTTTTAACTAAAAAAAATAGCTAAAGCAAAAATACTATATTATTACTTTAAATTAAGGACTTATATTTATAGAAAATATTTTTAAAATACTATATTATAATAAAAGTATAGCATTATATTTTTTAACTATTAATTAGTATTAATAAAATAATATTATTAAAAAAGCTATAAAAGTACTAAAAAATATTATTTAATAATTGCTAATTATAGCTATTTTATTTAGTATTAATTTTTATTATTAGCTAGTACTAGTTTGTATTACTATATATTTAAAAAATTTATATTTAATTAATAAACTAGAAAAAAAATACTTTATAAAATATAGTATAGTGTTTTATTAGACCTAGTATATTTTTAAACTATTAAAAATTTAAGCTTTTATTTTTAATAAAAAAATAAAACTTTATATTATATTAAAATATTAAAAAAAAATATTATAAATTATTTTATTTTTTTAAACTTTAGTTAAATAATTTATATAAATAATGTTAGGTTTAAAAAATATTAAATCTATGTTTTTATTAAAAATTAGTTTTTTATATATAGAATAGTATATTTTGTTTTAAACGCTAACAAAACAACTATAATAGTAAGAATTAGAAATATTACTAAGTAAAAAACTAATATTAAATATATTAGATTTTAGATCTTTAATAAACTAAAAAATAATATAAATAATATAACTAATAAAAATATTAGATTATTTATTTTAAAAGAAAATATTTCTTTATATATTTAAATATATATATATAAACATATACTTAAAATTTTTTTAAAAAGCACTATATTATTTTAGTTTAATAGAACTATTTATAATTAAAGCTTTTTTTTTATATTTAAACTAAACATTAGCTCTAAAACAATTAATAAAAATAATTCTACATAAGATTTTTTTATATAAACTTTTAATAATTTTAATAATAAATTATTAGTATTATAAAACTATATTATAATAATACTACTTTTAAAAGTTTAAAAAAACTATTTTAATTTATGTTTTAAAATAAAATAATTTAAATAGTTTTAATTCTTAGTATTAAACTTAGTATATAAAGTAGTAATAAGTTAAATTAATATTAATTTATTTTAAATAATAGTATTATTTATTAATATTATATATATATATATATTTTAGCAAAAATAACCGAACTAAAAATAGTTAACCAAACTAAAAATAGCGTTTATTAGTATAACTAATACAAAAATATAAAAAATAAACATAAATTATTAATTAATAATAGGATTTAGGTACTTTATAATTTTTTATTAAAATATAAAATATTATTTAAAAAATAAGTATTTAAGCTAAAGTATAGACCAAATGTATTAATTATTTATCATAAAACTTGCTAAGTAATTGGAAGCTTTAAACAAATAAAAAGCTTTAATTATAATAAGATTTTTGTTTTAATAGTTAAATTTATAAGTTATAAAGCAATTTTTATTATTATTGCAGCTTTTAATTTTAAGCTTAAACAAATAAATATTAAAATAAAAATTTTTTATAAAAAAATAAATAAAAAAGATTTATATTAAACAACTAATTAAATTTAAAAATAGTACTAGTAAAGTATATAAATTATAAAAAGCTTTATATAGCTTAAAGCAAATATTTAAAATCTAGTACAAAATTTTAGCTATTTTTAAAAAAAAAATTAGTTTTATTTTTTTAAACGCTAATATTAGAATGTTTATTAAGGGGTATATTTATATTACTATTTATATAAATAACTTTTTAATTATTACTTTTTTTATAAAAAAAATTAATAAAATAAAATTTATTTTATATAATAAGTTTAATATAATAGATTTTAAACTTTATTTATATTATTTAAAAATAACTATTAAAAAAGACTAGCTTAATAAAGTAATCTATTTTAGATAAAATGTTTATATAAAAAAGGTTTTTTAAAATTTTCATTGTTAAAAAATAAAGCTTAAAAATATTTTTATAAAAATTAAAACTTTTAAACTATTACTAATAAATTATATATTTATATTTAAAAATAAAGCGTAATATATAAGTGCTATAAAGTTATTAATATATATTATGTTTAATATTTAATTTAATATTATATTTATTGTTTTTTTTTAAGGTTAATTTATAGCAAAGCTTAATAAAACTTATAGAGTAGCAGTTAGCTATATTTTTAAATATTTTAAAAAAACTATAAATATAAAATTAATATATTATAAAAAACTTTAAAACCTAGTTAGCTATACTAATATAAACTATACTAGTAACTAAAATATTTATAGATCTATTTTAGGATATATTTTTTTATATTAGTAATAAAATACTTAGCTAAAATTTTAAATAATAACTTATTATATTTTTATTTTTTTATAAAACTAAATATATTAGTTAAATATAAGCTATTAAAAAAGCTAAATATTACTTAAAAAATAAGTATTATAATTATTTATAAAAATAACTAAAAAACTATTGCTTTAATAAATAACTTTTTATATTATATTAATACTAAATATATAATTATTTAATTTAATTTTATTTATAAATAATAAATTAATAATAATATTAAGCTTTAATATATTTTTATTAACTAATAAATAATAAATAAGTTAACTAAAGCACTACTAAGAAATAAATTTTTAGTTTTTTAAAATATTTTAAGCTTAAAATAAATAAAATTAAGCAAAACTTTATATATTTAATAATATTATATTTTAAAAAGCTATAAAAATATTTATTTATATAAAACTTATTTAATTTGTTTTTAAAAGCTTTTATTTTTTAAACGTTTTATTTTAAAGAACTTTCGAACTTATTAATATTTATTACTATTTTTAATAAAATATTTTATATATTAATAAAACTGCTTTATGACTAAAAATAATAAAACAGTTATATAATTATTACTATAAAAAAATTTTTATTATTATTTATATATTATTATAAAAATTTTAAATTTATTAAAATAATTTTATTTATTAATATTAAGCTATTAGTTATTATTATTATTTATTTTAAAATAATATTAAATAAAAGTTTTTATTATTAACTATTAAAAATATATTTATATTAAATTTAGTTAGTTTTTTTATAAAACTACTAATATATTTAGAATTAATTAACAATTAATTAGCTAAATATTTAAAACAATACTACAATTTTATAGTTATAGCTATATTTTATATTTATTTAAAATTAATATTTTTTAAAAAGTTAGTAATATAATATTTAACGCTTATACTTAGGACATATTTAATACGTTTTATAATTACTAAAAAAATAGCAAAAAAATTTAAATAAGTTTTTTTTGTGTTTTAATTAAACAACTAATAAAAAACTTATAAAAAAACATAAAATAGCATATTTTTATTATAATAATAATAGTTAACCTATTTAAAAATAAAGCTATAATATTTTAAAACTATAACTTTATTTAAAATATAACAACTAAATTATATATTAAGAATATTTTTTTAAATTTTATTTCTAAAAAAGTCCAAACGTTTATAATATAATATAATATTAATAATATACTTAGTAGCTAAAACTTATATTTATTATATAATATATTATAAATTTATTAATAAATAGCTATAAAAAATTATTTTTATTTAGGCCCTAATAACTTAAAACTAAAAAATTATATATATTTAGCTAGATAATCTATATATTATTACTAACTAGCTTGTATTTATTTTTTTATAGAAGTTTTTTATAGGTTCGGCCGCTGCTAAGAACTCTAAATAAAATAAAATAAAAAACACTAGAAATATTAGCAAACTTTTAGAACTTTAATACATTAAAGCTTCTTATTGTTATAATCAGTCGAATAAAGCTTCCATAGCTAGTTTATTAATACTATAAATAAAGACTTTAAGCTAAAAAAAAAAAAAAAAAAAGAAAGAAAAAAAGTTAGAGTTTATAAGGTAGGTAGATATAGACTCTGTATATATAGCTATAAAGTTATAGGTTAGTCCGTATATAGACTTCTTATTTTATTGCTATGTAGGTTTGAAATTTTTATAAGTTTTGCTAAAACTATACTAACTATTATATTACTTTTTTTTAAAACTAAAAGTTTAAATATAGTTTTAATTTAAAGTTATTAATAATATTAAATTTATATAGTTTTTTTATATTATATTGCTTTATTATTATTTTTATAATTATTTATAAATTTATTAATTATTATTATATATATTTATTTTTATAATTTTATAAAAAGTTTAAAAGTTTTTTTATAAGTTTTATAAAATTAATTAAACTTAATTAGTATATTTTTAAATTTTTAAGCTATATATTAAGTATTATTAGAATTATAGCTTTTTTAAGCAATTTAATATTATAGTTTTTTGTTTGTTTTTATATATTTTAAATTATTTAATTTGTTTAATTTTAAATTTTGTTTTGCTATTAATATTTTTAGCTAAAAATAATAATTAGATTTATTAAAATAAAAAATTATTGCTTATTTTTTATAATTAGTTAATATAAAATAAGTTTTTTATTTTGTAAAAATTAAACAAATTAAAAATATAGCTAAATTTTTATTTTTTAAAAATTTTAAAAAATTTAATTAACTAAAAATCTAATTTAATAGTTAGTACTTGCGTTATAAAGCTTTTTTTTTTTTAAAAAAACCTTATTTTTTATTTTAAAATTTATTAAACATTTTTTTTTATTAGTTTATAGCTTATATTGTTTTTATATAAAAATTGCTATATTATATATTATTTTTTAAACGTTCTAAGTTTAGCGGACTAGTTCGAACGCTTATTGCTTAATATTAAAATTTATAATAGTTTTATTAATATTTATTATTAAAAAGTTTTATATTTTTATTTTTATTATTATTTTTACTAATAATATATTAATTAATAAATATTATAAAAAATTATATATAAAGTTTAAAATAAAAAAATAAATATTTTAATTATTTTAGTATTTATTAATATAAAAACAAAATTATTAGTCTAGTTTTTAATTAATTAATTTTATTACTTTTTAGGTTTAAAAATAATAAATATTATTAAAATAGTACTTAGTACTTATAAAACTATTAATTATTACTATAAATTTAAAAATAAATAGTTTTATATTATTTAATATTTATATATTTAGTATATTAAAAAATTTATATAAACTTTTATAATATTATATAGCTAATAATTTTATAATATTTGTTTTTTTATTAAATAAAGTTATAATTAAATAGCTAAATTTATTTATAAATATTTATATATAGTTATAATTTTATTAGTTAAGTAATATATTTTTATTATTTATTATTATATATTATTATACTATAGCTAATATAAATAATAAATAAAAAAAACTAAAAGTTTTATTTTATAATATTTTTTTTTTTTATAGTTATAATAATTATATATATATTATTTATAATTATATTTTAAATAAAACTAATAATATTTTTGTTTTAATATTTTAATTGTTTTATATTAATTTTAGTATATAATAATTAAAAATATATAAACTTTTTAAATTAAAACTATATAAAAAAAAATAGTCCTATTTAAAATAATTTTAAATATATATAGCTTTTTATTTTTATTTTTTAGATTTTATAGCTAGTTTTTTTATTTAATTAAATTTATTAGGTTAGCTTTTTAAAAAATATTAAATAAAAGGTCTATAATTAATATAAAACTTAATATTTTATTAAGCAGAACTAATATTATTATTTATTTTTTAGCTTTTTTAGCTTTAATTATAAAAAGTTTAGCTATTTTTTTTAATAAAATATTAACTACTATATTTTTTTATTTTAATTAATATTAAAAAATAATATTAAAGTTTAATAAAAAATTAGCTTAATATATTTATTATATTAATAAAATTTAATAATTAGTTATTATAAAAAATTTAGTTTTAAAAAGCTTTAAGTAATAATATTTTAAAGTTTATATTACTAATAAAAATTTATAGTTTTAAATTAAATAGGTTTGCTTAATTAATATTATTATTTTAAAAAAATATTTTATAGGTTTTTAGGTTATATTTTTTTTTATTACTAAATAATTTTTTTTGTTATATTATATAAAATATTTGTTTTTATTTATATTAGTTAGCTAGGCTTAAAAAAAACTAAAACAAATATTTTATATACTAATAGTTTTATATATTTAAAAGTTTATTTTTGTTTTAATCCTATTATAAATAGTTTATTTTTTTTTAATAATTAATTTAAAAAAGTAGTAATTTTACTAATATAATAAATAAATAAATAAATATAATTATAAAACTTAAAAAATAACTAAATTATTTTTTATAATTATTTTTTTAATATTTAGCTTAATATAAATAATAAATTATTTTTTTATAATAAATTTATTATTATTTTTTAGTTTTAAACTAAATTAAAATATTATTTATATAAATATTTATAAATTTGTTTAAAAGTTTTTAAATTTATATATTAATAAAAGTTTGCTACTAAGCAAGTTTTATTTTTAAACTAAATAATAAAACTTTTTATTTAAATATTTTTTTATTAATAATTAATTATAAATTTATATTTAATTAATTTAAGTTTAAATATAAATAAAATAAAAATAATATTTAAGTTTATATTTTATTTAATAAAATTTATAGCTAATAGTTTATTTATAAACTTTTTTTTTTAAAAAATAAATTATATAAATATTTAATATTAATAAAGCTTAAAGATATATTTTTGATTATTAAGTTTTAATATTATATTAAATTTTAGTTATAATAATAATAAAGTTTTAATTTTTTTTTTTAAAAAAAATCTTTTTAAATATAATAATTAAAAAAACAAAAAACTTTATATTAATTTTATATACTTAAAGTTTTTTCTTTTTAAAAATAAAATTAGTTTATTATTAAAAGTTTTTTATAGTACTATTTAATTAATTTAAATTTATTTTTTTTATAAAATATTAATTATTTTTAAATTTTTTTTAAATAATTTAATATAATTATTTTTAATTATTATAAACTTAATTATAATAAGCTTTTTTAAAAAGTTTTTAATAATAGTTTGGTTTTTTTTTTTTTTTAAATTATTATATAGATTTTTTTTGTTTTAAGTTTAAAAATCTTAAGTTTTTTTTATATTTTTTTAGTTTTAATTATTTTTAAAAAGTTGTTTTAATATTTAATAGTATTTTTTTAATACTTAATTATATTAATTAGTATTTTTTTATATTTTTAAGTTTATATTTTATTATTTATAACTAAAAAGTTTAATTATAATTATTAGCAAAAATTAAATTAATAAAAATAAATTATTTAATTAAATTAATTTTTTTTTTTTAATTTTTATTAAAATATTTTGTTTTATTAACTATTTAATATTACAAATAATATTATAACTAAAATTAATAACTTAAAATATTTAATTTTTATAATATATATTAAATATTTATAAATTTTGCTAATTATTTTATTTTAATAGTTATAAAACTTTTAAAGTTTAATTAAACAAACTATTTTTATTTTTAATTATTATTTAATTTATTATATAAATTTATAGCTAATTATTAAAAAAATCTAAGCTTTAATATTATATAAAACTAAAGTTTTTATTTTAATATTATTAATTTATAATTAAATAAATATTTTAAAAATAATTAATTTGTTTTAGTTATATATTTTAATTAAAATAAATAAAAAAACTAATAAAAAAACTTTTATTAGTTTTATTTGTTTTTTAAATTAAATAAACTACTAGAACTATTTTTATTATAAACTTTTTTTATTAATTAAATATTTAAAACTTTAAACTTTTAATTAAAATAATTAATTAATAAATATTTTTTTTATTATAAATAAAATAAGTTTTATTATTTTAATAAAAAAAAATTTTTTTATAGTTAATATTTAATTTAACTATTTTAAAATTAGCTAAAAATTAATAAATAAGTTTATTAAAATTTTAATTATTTAAATTAGATTTTTATTTAGTTAAATTAATAAATTTAATTTATTAATAGTTTTTATAAGCTTATTTAATATTATATATTAATTTAATAATTTTATTAATAAATAATTTATAAAAAATATTTAAATTTATATAAAAATAATTTTATAATTTATATTTTTATTAATATTTTTATTAGTTTTATATATATAAATTTAAAATATTTTATAAATAATAATTATTTAATTAAAATTATAATAAATTATTAATAAAACTTAAATTATTTTAATAATATTATTAAATAATTTTTTAATTAAATAAAAATATATTTTAATTAATTTATAATATATTAAAATTAGCTATTTTTAGTTTAAAATATAATAATATTTTTATTTAGTTTTTTTATTAGTTTATAAACCTAATTATTAAATAAAACTTTATTTTTTATAAACTTACTAAAATTAATTTTTTATATTTTAATTTTTTTAATATAAATAAAATTTAAAATATTAAAAAATAAACTAATAAAATAAAAAATAAATAAAATAATAAAACTAAAAAGTTTAAAATTAATATTTTTAAATATATTTTTTATTATTAAATTATAATTATTTTTTAAAAATATTAAAATAAATATATTAAAAAATTAATATTTTATTTTTTTAATTTATTAAAAAAGTTTTATTAAAACTAATATAAAATTATAAACTTATATAATTATAATATTTATTAATATATTTTTAAATATATTATTTATTTTAAATTATTTTATTTTTAGTTTAAATTTTATTTTTTTAACTTTTAACTTTTTATTTTTTTTAGATTTTTTTTTTTTATAAAAATTTTTTTTTTAAAATTATTTAATAATAAAAAACTAGCTATATTTAAAAATTAAAATTGTTCTAATTGTTTAAAAACTAAAAATAAAATAAAAATATTTAAAGTTAAGTTTTTTATAAATTATTAGTTTTTAAATAATATAAAAATTAAAAATTTTATTAAAATTATATTAAAATTAAGTTTATATTATAAAATATATAATTTTTTATATTAAATATATAATTAAAAAAAAAGTTTATTTATATTTTATTAATTATAATAAAATAAAAAATATATATTTATTAAATATTTATTAATAAATAATTAATAAGTTTAAAGTAGTATTATAATTAGTTAAATAAAACTTTTATAGCTAATTTATTAATATTATAAATAAAAACTCTAAACTAAAAAAAAAAAAAAAAAAAAAAAATTAAAGTTTATAAAATAAATAAATATAAATTTTATATATATAGCTATAAAATTATAGGTTGGTTTATATATAGATTTTCTATTTTATTGCTATATAGGTCTAGAATTCTTATAAGTTTTGCTAAAACTATACTAACTATTATATTTATAAAAAAGACTTATTATAAATTATAAAAAAAGAAAATCTAGTAATATATTTAAAATTTTCTAAAAATATTAAAATACTATATTTATTATTTATATTTATAAGTTATATTTTATATAATTATATTAAACAACTAAAGCAACATATAAGTTTAGAATAAATAGGAGTATTAAAATATAAAAATTAGGTATACTTTATTTTTTAACTATATATATTACTAGATTCCCCTAGACTTTTAGTTCTTGATTTTTTCTTCTAATTATCCTAAATATACAAAACATTCTGCTCACTTATATACGTATCCACTTATCTTGACATATAATAGTAGTTCAAATGTATTTAAAGGCTTGCTGCCGCTTTTTCCGTCAGTCCAGCCCACGCTTTACTTGCCTAACTCTCTATGTTTTTACTTGAGCTCTCAACTTTTTGATCAAAGCCCGACTTTGCTATTTACAAAAGCTGTAATTGCTACCGTTTATCTTTTCTGCTATATCTAGAGCTTAAGAGCCTAGGTGGGCTGGTCGTGGTGACACCTATCCCATACACATAGCAGATCTATCCATAGCTTCACGTCGTAGACTTGAGAGAATCAACAACTATTCTGGCCTCATTGAACTCACCATTAGACGGCGACTGCGCCGTAACAATTATTAGTTCTAAAAGCTATATAGCGTAGCAAAGTAACGTAGTAAATGTAGCTAGGGCTACTCTACTAAATAATTTTATATTGAAGTGGGCAACTATAAATGGCTGTTCACAGCCTATGGATATGTCGCAGCGCCCCTACACTGGAGATAGACCGAACCTACACTTCCTAGCATAGTAATCACTCTGTTCTCCTGGGGGATCAATTGGTCAATTGTAGGAAACAAGAAATATGAATTCATTCGCAATGTTAGCTATGTTGTGGATGCCCTTCCAATTTTCAAGAAAGTCAACGCCCATGGTGTTTATATCCCATACGAGTGAAGCCACCGAGTGGCTCATGAATGTACTGAGCCCCTGCGATCCACTCACACCACTTCAATATATAAATACCTTCCTATGGAAAAGAAAAAGGTGCAGAACCAGAGCAATAAACAACGCGAGCTTTACAGCAATATGTGGCTAGATCTACATCCCTAAAATCGGACAGGTATACCGTAGCTGGTTGAGTCAAATTAGAACTCGCGGAATTAATTGTGCTGCGATTCAAGCTAGGTTGGAGTGTATTCCCATGAAACGATCAGCATTATGCCAGCGGTCCCCTGCGGGCGATTTGACTATATGTTAAAGAACGAATCGCATCAAACGTCTGTTCTACCCCTCTTCTCCTGATGGAGGTCAGCCCAGCAAATGGACCACAGGAAATAGGAGCAAACGTATCTGAAATTTCATATGCTTCATCTTTTTCATACAGTGATGGTGTTATTATGTTCAATCAATGTATCGCGTGTGAAGATTAACGATACAGGCCATGCACTTGACTGGGTAATATTCTCCTGCCACGGTTGCCTGGACGTTTCATTTGCCGTGCAATCAATAACCCATAACATGATAATTTGGAACTTTGAAGCCCGAGAGCCTACAGACGCCCGAGACAAGCGAGCCAATGAAACTGCCCAAGGAACTTCTTTAGATGCAACCAATACATAAATAGTATCACCTCAGCTGCGCCACCACTTGGAGGTAATATGAAGTGCCATCACAGGAGTGCCCAGTTGCGAAACCCCTCATCTCACCGCCATGGCACAACACCCCCCCCCAATTTTATCTTCATCGCCCGGGTGCGAAGAGACAACGTAGCGACAGGTATATCAATCACTTGCGGCGAGGGGCATAAATCCCATGGCTTCCACTACAACATCGCCGGACAGCAATGAGTTGGGTAGTCAATTGGATTGCAAGAGCCCGTCCAAAGAGATATGCGCTCATTCCGCCGGAAGAAGTACTCCATGCTTCCTGTGCTCTCCTTGGGCCCTTCTCCCCGTCGACGGAATAAACAGCGAGTCCACAAGGAGCCCCTTCAGTAGATTTGGCCCGACAAGCTCCGAGAAGAACCGATTGTTAGGGATGCTCATGTCTCATTTCGCCGGGGCTTTCACGCAGCTTGAGCTCCTTGGTCCAGAATCTTCCCTTTCCGCCCACCTTGACGATTTAGAGGGGTTGTCAAACGATCAGCTTCAAAGTGGCACCGTGTTTCTTCGGAAAAGTCACGTCATGGCAGTAGAAAATGGTTCCAACATCACGGAAATTCGAATCTCTTGGGAGAAGGGTAAACCGGACAAGGAATCGGAAGTGGACAGCCTCACGGCATCAAACGCCCTAAGCCGCTACAATAGCCTGAACAACCACGTAAACTTTTCTGGGTCAATTCAGCGATTTACATTCTACTATAAACTAACACTCGAGAGTTATACCTGCCATGAGAATGATCATATCGTACATCACAGTTCTGCTTTGAGCGAGGTGGCTACCAAAATGCACGGCGATCTTTATCACCGGAGTGTCGGGACAGAGCAAATGGCACATTGGGCCATATATTCCTCTCGATGGTGCTCACCGGCTCGTCGGCGGAGCGACGTGCCGAAACGTTGGATAGATCTCCCGGTGTCATATGACTACACTTTCTCTGGCGGAGAAACGGTCCTCCTTGTGGTTATTCAAATAAATATGTGCACTACAGCGATTATTCAGCTCAGTTTCCAGGATCTGGATTACAGTCCTCTCGAGGACAGTGTGGATCGCAAAGCAAACCAGTTTGATGCTGACACACAGACCTCAATATCCCACGAAAGATTATTCCTGAAAGCGGATTGTCGTGATGTTATCAAGAAAGAGGACACAATGAAACACGAAAGCACGTCCAATCAAGAAAGAAGATCTGATAGGATCAAGGCTGCAATGAATGTACGCGAGAATTCAGCAGCCCAGAAGAATCCAGGAACCTCGCAATCTCAATCCGGGAGCAAACCAGTAAAGCGACGAAAAGACACCGAAGAACTTGAGCGCGAACAGCTCGGAGAGCAAACTACCCCGAGGGACATTCCAACTAAAAAGATAAGGGCTCTGGATGATACTGGTGGCTTAGCCTGCCCATTTTATAAAATGGATCCTTGGAAGTTTGATCGATGTCTCAGCTATAAACTATCAAAGATGAGCTACGTAAAACAACACCTGTTGCGGTATCATGACGCATCCCATTGCAATTGTCCGACATACCAGCATCCTTCCAACAATAAGGCGGAACGAGATTCTCACCCTAGATCCCAAGATTGCCAGAAAAGTCAATACACACTTTACGTCATGACGGCCGAACAAAAACGGGATATTCAGCGCGCAGCTGGGCGTAAAATCACATGTGAGGGCAAATGGTATCAGATTTGGTCTATCCTATTCCCTGGCGCCAAAAGGCCCGATTCTCCGTTTGTGAAGGGCCATTATTTCGCGGAGGTACTATCCTCAATCCGAGCTTTTTATCATAACTCTAGGTCACACATTATTGAAGAAACTTTCCGCGAGGTAATGGGAAATGGCCACACATATCACGAGGCTTTTGATGGATTACTAAAGAAAATCGAACACCAAGCATTAACCCAATCCTCGGGGCCGGGCGCATCTTTCCATTCTGATAGTAGCATCGAAACCGAGGGCGCGGATTGGCCAGTTGCTCGCAGAAGCCCATGTGTGAAGAGTCTAAGCACGAACAAAGCGCCACTTTCATTATCTTCCACTCTGGGCTATCATTATCCAATTCCTATTCCAAGCCCCTCGGTCATCACAGACGATAAGCAGGAGGGTCTCGCTCTCAGGCATCCGTAAGCCCCAAGAAATCCCTTCCATCCGTAATGGCGCTGATGCAATCGAAAGCCATGGGCTGGGTTTAGGATCACCGGGTACTTCACAGTTCCACCAAACGCACTGGCCAATGTCATACCAAGAAACCCCGCCGCTTGACCCCGAACTCCAAGATATGGTCAATTATAACGACAATACGATCGATCTGTGCCAAATGGGGGCCATATTTGAATTTACCTACTCGCCAAGTTCACCCACTGCTGCAGATCATGCAAATATTGGTACCGGAATCCCCGATTGGGTAGCGGAATAGAGAGGTAAGTAAAACACCACCAAGGCTGATGATACCCATTGTGTTTTAATATATTTAAACAGGTAGTCGTGCATTAGGCTTACTGGGGTAGTCCTGTTGCTAATACGTGCAGATTTCGGTCTACCTGACGCCTTAGCAGGTGGAAGATAGGCACGCCTGCTTTTACGATATACCCAACGAGAGTATTACTAGTCGTTCTCTAGGTAACTATCATTTGGAAAGTTGTCTATTCGATATCACGGGGCCTATTCTCAGTTGTTGTGTTATATTTCTTTAGTTCATGCGGGACGAACACCGTGATGACGGATTCAACTGACGCAGTTGGTTTAATGACCAACTCTCTACATTGCACTATCTTATTGGGGGAAGAAGGCTGCCAAGAATATATCTGCAGGTTAGCCTGGGTTCTCATATTATGCATGATGAATCAAATCTCAAAGCACCACTTAATTAATCGATTCTCGCGTTCTAGACTTCGGACTACGAGGCAGGCAGGTTGGCTCAAGAGCTGCACTTCACGTCAGGCTGGACTGATGGTCGCTCGTAAACTCATGCCTAGGTCCAAATCTGCCTGGACTTGCACTTGGGGCTATATAAGTAGTCTCCAAGAGAACGACATGGGTGGTCCTGCATGTGTGCAAAGGGATATCTACTAGTAGATGAGACTGGCAATCTGCGTAAGCATGCAAGTCTTAATCAAGGGATCGTTCCGTGTCGAGTGAAGATTGCGAAGCGCCCTATCAAAAATTCTCAGGGGTAGTATTTTCGACACTCCCTCGCAATATGCGGCCGCTGCTCCTTTTGCGGCAGGCTGCGTTGAGACCAACACCAACCACACCACCCACCCTCATTGCGTAGGCGAAAGTTGCGGCGTGCATTGACTTAAGTTTGCCGGTCCAATAATCACCCAAAAGACGAAGAAAGGCGCGTCTCTTGTAGGTAGTCCTAGGATGGCCGTCCCCCGGCCGTTTAGTTCCTTGTGTGCGGCTCAGCCCTGCTGCGGGCAAGGACAGTGAATTACTTAAAGCAAGCAAGCTCCACTGTGGGGGGGAATATGCGGATCCCCGTCTTGTCTTTCTTGCGCTAGCCCCGATTCTGCCCCGAGCCATGGCCCAGGAACCCACGCCAGTCCCGATAGACTTGGATTCTCTGGAGGTTGGTGGTTATAGCCGGTTGGCCGAGTACATGGGCCAGCAGCCCCAGCTCTCCATCTTCCGGAGATTTGGGACCTTGACTAACGCGAACCTGCTGTACCTCCAGGCTGAGCTCACGGACCTTGAGCGTCAGTTGGAGTTTGTTCAGAAGCAGGATAACCAGTCAAACGACGATGCTCGACGACGGTATTTTCGGTCATGGTACCAGCTGTCCGAGTCAGCTGGTCTCGACGTAGGCAGCCCGGAACGAGAACAATACGAATTGATCATGAAACTTCGCAAGCTCATGGACCAGTACCGTACGTCCTGATTCCCCTACCTTGCCTTCTCTTCCGCATGCTGCCCATTTCCCCGTGGGAGTGATCAAGTGTCGTTTCGCCCAAGCCGATTTCCTAACAACGATCTAAACCTCCTATAGATCAAGCACTCTACTTTCATAACGCGGCACTGGCGCTTCGGACACCACACATAAAGATACTCGGAGACCTGCGCGAATGGATGCGGCGTCCAACAATGGGCTTTATTCATATTTTAAGCATGGACTGGCGAACATGGGAATACTGCGATAAAACCGACATGATTACATTCGAGAACTCGGTAATGGACCGGTTCACCTCGTTGATAACGTATACTATCGTTGACATCTACCATAGCCTCATTGGGAGGCATATTCATGTATGAATATCCCGCTGATAGAGAGGCGTCTTCTCAATGCTGTATTTAGTTTTCTTATAGCTTTTTATCGGGAATGCTCCGGCTAACAGAAGGTAAAATAGCAAGCGAGAGAGGAGACGAGTCTCCCGCTAAACTACCGAGATCACCGCCATAAAGTAACATATACCCATAGGTCAATTGCTCGGTTTACCCAAACTTTTACCGTATTGATTGCCTGTACGTTGCCGATTGCTGGTATTGTTGTTCTATACAACGTGCACGATATGGCTATACGACTCGGTATTATTGCGGCTTTAACAGGACTGTTCTCGACATCGATGAGCATTCTCACGACAGCGTCGCTTCAAGAGATCTTTTCTGCCACTGCAGCGTAAGCGCAGCATGACCCTGCGGCCTTTCTCCTATCCTGCGCTGACTTTGCCAATAGATTTGCAGCTGTCCTGGTGTTTTTTCTTGGAAGCACAAATACCGGGCCGTAAGAGCAGCATCGTCCGTCCTCTGGGATTAAGAATGTAGCTTGCTGCAAAAATAGAGGGTTGACTAAAACCTTGAATTTGCTCTTCGGCCGTCCGACTAAGGATCCCTCGTCAGTCTGTCTGTCGGGGAGGCTTTCTATGATGTCCAAGGCTCCCCAACAGATTGGCGAGGATCCGGCCGATGTATAAGTTGAAAGTTTTGTCCACCCTGATTTTAGCAAGCTAACACCATCCCTACTTAGTAGCTTATAGCGGCTTGGCGGGTCCATTGGTAGGTGCCTCTAAGTCCTTTCGAGTGTGATTATTGTCTACGCCGGACGCAGAGAACGACCTGTGTCACATGCATGCATGCCAATGGGGTTATTGGTTATTCTATCTCATTTCCCGTTGTGACGGATTTCAAGAAAACAAGCAGACACAGACACATTGGAACAGCAGGGGTCTCATTACTTATCTAGTGGTTTCCTACAACATTTTTGGTTATAGTCTCTGTCAAGCTAAGTGGTGGCAGGGCATCCACTATGAGGGGTTGCTATGTGCCCTGTACTTTCCCAAAAGAAATTGGTCTCGAAGTGGAAAAGATGTTGTCTTGTTGATGGAGGGGTCTCCAGCGTAAGCCTGCTAGCTAAATACAGTGGGAGCCTGACTGTGCCCTCCCTAACCTTTACGCACTTGCACCTCCCCAATTCCCAACAGTCAGTCTCCTTACATTCATTCCCATTACCCCGCGTGCGTATCACACTTTCCTATTCACACCGACTTCTGCTAACCTGCCTTTCGATACTGTCAACATACCTAGTCTCTATCTATCTGTGTAGGAATTACTTCGTATAAACAATCAGTAAAATAATGCACAGCGCTGTTCACATTGATGCTGGTGTGACATAGGTACGAGCTGTGAATACTAAATACGGAGGGTATTTATATTCATCGTGTAGACTAAGTACCTACCCCGGCGCGACATGTATTTCCATAGATACCAACCATCATGCGCTGATACCAGGCTAGGACGCCGCTTACGACCCCGGATAGGCGGCTGAGCGTTGACGCAACAACCACTAGAATGTTTGGCTTCATGGGCGTAGATAGCTCTGTTGCTTCGTGAGTGGCACTCGACCCTTAAGCACTAAAAAGCCCACAACTGTAGATATCCGAGGTGAGTACCCAGCTACAAGGTCTAGTGCGAACGCCCGCAATCAAAGGCCCGCAATCAAAGGAATCCCCCGTTCCCCATGATACATCTACTTATGTATGTTAGATCGGGTCTCGAACTAAACATGAGCGATAGCGCTAACATGTTAAATCGTACTAGGAGATGTACACGGAAGTTCAAGGGGGGCATCAGGAACGGCTCGTTAAGCTTCGCAGCGCTAGTCCGTCCACGAATGGGGACAGCCGCGAGATGGGTTCCCCTCGCGCGGGGAAGCGAAGATTCAGTGGGTTGGCACATGGCTGCTACCGTCCAGGCGCGGTCGCCGTAGCTCTCAGTCAAGTGCTTGGCGACCTCGGCCTCAACACCAACGTGCTGGATCAGACTAATGAAGAGCGTTGTTCTGGTGCACTACAGTGTGCACACGTAGCTGGGGGGAGTTCGCTTTTGACGCTTTACTCGACTCTCTAGCTGTTCCCGAGAGCGACATGTTAGCACCATTTTTGGATCGGGAAGGATTGAAAATTTACGCCATGGATCGGTTTGCTGGAATTCGCTATAATGCGCTGTAGTCTGAGCCGCGGGGATGTGGACCAAACAGGAGGGGTAGAAAAAAGTCCATCTGATTCCCCCCGAATGCCCTTTCGGCACCACCTAGTTACCTAGGTAGGTACCCAGCGAGGTAGACAAGGTAAGGAATAAGTAGGTATAGGGGTCCGTCGGTTATGGGGCACATGAAGGCTCAATGAAAGAACCCCAACAACACCAACAACCTGGTATCCCGTACTGCTAACCGTAGTTCTGCATACATACTTCCTATATTTGGGCGCAGTAGATTTCTACAATTGTAGGTAGCGACACAATACCAGATTTGTCGCAGTTGAATAGACATAGGCCTGATTGATTGTCACTGGTTCGTTAATCGATACTTTTTCTAAGTGTTTTGGCGTTCGAGTGTTGGTGTAAAGAACCTTGTAGCAAACGTCGGCACGCCAGTGCCGTGCGCTTTTATCACAAGTGGCAGAGCCAGCCACTTCTAGCTCTCTTCCACAATCATTTTCATGGCAACAAAAGTCTGTGAATTCTTTGTAGTGTCGCATAGATAGAGCCCACATGGAGTTTAAATCTCTTGTGGGTCTAGTAGACGAGGTGTAAGATGTGTACGGACATCGACCGATCGACGATCCTCGGGGCGTGGTCGGTGGGTATGGTGGAGCAGACAAGACACTAGTCGCGCAAGTGTGGGCTTGTCCTCACGCGATTTATAGTCGGTCCCGAGTTAGGTTTCTCAGTTCAGCGAACCATTGTACCCGTGGTACCCCTAGCCATCAAAGCAACACATTTCAGATCGCGATCTTTTCCAAGGCCCTGAACATAAGGCCCTGAACATTAAACCCCTCGAAAATGTCTTCCCCCGGGCATCGGCCTTCAGCTTGTTATCGGCCTCCCAGTGTGAATCCCGACAGAGTCAAGCCCTCGCAGCCCCTCACACTCGGTAGATCCCCTATCCCCTTTGTCTGCACATAACCCCGTCACACGTTGGCTCAATCCATGCGTTTGTACTGCGCAAAACATGTTCGCTGACAGCCATGCCAGCCGAAATAGAGTGCATCCGCAAGATGAGCCAGCAGACGAGAGCCGAACGCGAAAAAGAGGAAAGAATGCGGAAGGCCCGCCGGGAGGCCCACCTGGCGGCGCGACAGAGGTACGTATGCGCATCTCGTCTACCCGTTCAACAATACGCCTGGGCCCCGTCTGGCGGCTAACAGCCCGAATAGTCGCCCTAGGATACCTCCGTCCCGCGGCTATCCTCCAAAAGACCCACCAGTCGCCGCTACCCGTGTTGTCTACTCGTCTAATGACAACTCGCGAGCTTCGATCGTCCGACCCGCTGTGCCCTAACACGCACGTCGGCTTTTGTAGTCGGAACATAGCTTCCAATAGACCACATCCTCAGGGGATAGATCGGCACCTGCTGTCATGCTAGGGTAACGGCTTCGCCGACGTAGAAGGAGAGTGGCCCTGCTGGGAGGCGAACTGTACTGATAGCAAGGGTGAAAAGAAAAAAAAAAGAAAAGAACGACTCTTCTCTATCCGTCATTGTATTGCGCAATGCTGTGCACTTCACTCTGCCGCTCGGACACAAGCGCAGGATCTCGTTGATCCGCTGTAGGTGGTGCCCCGTGAGTGTTGTCTCATTCTTGGTGTCTCATAAACAATGACCAGTATCATTTAGGCGGAATCCGGTGAGTACCATCACGGGTGGTAAGTTACTCTTGTCTTGTTGGTATAGAGAGAGAATTCCCCCCCCGTAGGTCGATGATGAGTCGGATGGGACGGACTCGGGCTGATTCATCCGGCTACTTATGTAATGTTGAACAGCCATCGGTTCTCATACTTCGACACCGGCGGCAGTCAAAATCAACTAGAAAGCGACGAGAAGGAGACCAGGATTTCCGCAACCCAGAGAGGGATATCCAGTCGTTGTTCATGATTGACCGAAGACTTAATGACTGCTCGATGAAGTAAAGTGGGAAATATTGTCTAGAGGCGTGGATAGAGGTTGCTCCCAGGTTATATACCCCTCGCTCAAGGGTGGTTAGCACATGTGCAAGATTAGTGTACGTGGCGGCCAAGGTCCAAGAATTAATTCACTTACCTATGCGTATATTAATGTACCTATCTCCTTGTTCACTCCAACAGGATCAGGGGTACGTAATGGGCCCATATTCTACCATACCAAGTTGGCAA
This sequence comes from Ustulina deusta, assembly GCA_023159155.1. NCBI lineage: Eukaryota > Fungi > Ascomycota > Sordariomycetes > Xylariales > Xylariaceae > Ustulina > Ustulina deusta. The sequence continues at coordinate 201,373 of JAJNNX010000058.1, forward strand.
GGGACCCCTGATCGAACCGTTGGTGCGAGGATTCAGTTTGTTTGACCCCTGATTGTAGAATGTTGACCTTCTTGATCCTCCTTTTCGGATCCCAATCAAGCACGGCGTGCCCAAGAGACGAGCGCCACCTGACCGGCATATATGGGCCAACTCTGAGAGCCAGAACTATACCCATTACTGTTATAGGTTTAAAGGATTCAGTCTTTCCGGCAACAAAGGAACAAGAAGCGATAGTCCTGATGGGTAGAGAAATCCCGTGATATGCTCAGAAGGTGGGAAAGTACTATGCAAGGGAGGCATTTACCTATTTCCATGATTTATCGTCCCGGACGTCCGATCGTTACACTATATCCTGACTCGCGCGAGATTCACAATCCGAGCTGCGCTAGAGAGAAAGTGCCGAACACTAGCGATGATATCCCTGATACAGCACAGAAGTCACAGAAACGAGAGCCAGGCTTCCTAATGTGAAAGTCGAATGTAGAATTTCCCTTGTTGAGTTTTAAGACGAGACGTTGACGCTGATGTTGACGGATAGGACGCAAGCAGTCGAATGGATCGTCAGGCTCCCTCAGCCTCAACCACGCGCGCGTAAGGGCGAACAAATTTGCATAGAGCTGTTTGCACTAACCAAACTTCTATCTACTTTCGAGGTCGATGTTGTGCTGTCCCTATAGCCTGTTCTGGTTGGTTCATGCAACCCCCTCACTTCTGTATATTTCGGTCGGAGAATCTCTAGGAGATCCCTTTTTCCTCTATAGGAACAAAAAGGCCCAAACCAATGGCTTATGAGAAATTATAAGGCTTGAAAGCTTGAGTCTAAAGTATATAAAATACAAGTGGCGTAGCAGAATTGCTATACCGAATTGTCGTGGTACAGAAATTACAGAAATAATGGAATACAACACAGAAAGTATCTATATATCTAAGGGGCTCATCATAGGCAGCACTGTTATTGTACATACTCTCTCGACAACACGACCTGCATAGTAGGTTGTATCCGTAAACCCGACGTCTTTATGAGCAAAACCTACCGCAAACCATCCGACAATATCACAGAGAGTCTTGATGTTACATAGTAATAAGTTCGAACATGTTCTTCTATTCTATCCACTCTCGCTACCTAAATATTTTTGCGAACCAAGGATGCACGCACTAGGTAGTTAAGTATGTGTTTTGGCACACTGTAGATGTACCTATGTACTTGTAAGTAGGTATATAAGCGGAACAGCATTTCCTATCACAATTACTCGGCTTTACGGCTAAAAAGTGGGAGACTACAAAACCCCGGATGGATTTGTTATTGCGACAAAAATACTTATCAGAAAGTGCCATTTAATTTGTGACCTCCCTTGTTCCGTAAAATGTCACCACTGGGCGGGGGAGGTACCTACGGTAATACACCTCTGCATTGATGCCTTGCCAAGGTACGTGACTGGACAATGCCCGGGCGGCGTCCTCTCATACACTGTTCCTTCGTACTTCCCAACAGATACTATGGCTGGGCTTTGACCGTTGTGGCTGGAGATGTGGCTTAGCCACATAGGACCAATATCATATAGCCGGGTCCGAGACCATCACTAGCTCACTAATGCGTCATCATATTCAAAAAAAAGTGTTTCAATACTAGTACGCATGTTATCGAATAATTAATGTCCTCCCCCTCCCGAAGAAACCGAAAGGTGAAGATGAGATGCTTCAAGCTTTAACCAAACATAGGTATTGTAGGAGTAATAATGTGGGGGAAGTGGTTTGAGCAAAACGCGGCCTGGGCTTAGGCATCGTGGCCTGGCCAATGAAAGTCCTCCTGTCGTGCTATAATGCTGAAAATCTCTCACACGACTGGATCTCACTAGGTACCTAGCTACATAGGTACCGCATTCCTCTATTAACACTTAACCGACCCTAAGGTGCCAAGTGTTGATAGATGGTCCAGATCTTTTACATTGCTGTTACCTTTCCTTGCTGCCACAAACTCTTCCAATCCCGTGCAACCTCCACCACCGTGCCCAGCACAAGTTTTCGAATCTCCGCTGACGACTGCGGAACGTCCCTCTCAGATAGTCGGTCAGGGACTTGGCTAAACAAATAATCGTTATACCAGTTTATTTCTTCTGGAAGATCCAAATCGACGTATGGGGATGCCGGGGGTTCTCGCCCGAATATGATTCTCCAGACATCGCGCCACTGTTCCGCTTCGTTGACCGAGTGATCGGAGCGTCGTGATAGTTGCTCTTTCACGGTCTCCGTAATGCCTTCCACTTTACCCGACCTCTCCTCGCAGCGCTCTTCCCGGCGGAGATGTGCCTCGAAATCCTTAAACACGGAGAAGATCTCGAGGCATCGTGGACAATGTGTGGGAACCATGTGATGTCGAACCAGATGCTGCTTCACATAGCTGATTTTTGACAGCTTGAGGCGGGCACATGATTGATATGCCGCTGGATTGAGTTTATAGAAGGGGCATGCGAGAGTGACAGGTCGGGGGGACGTCGGCGTCGGTAATACTTGGTTTGCCTGACCTGCTTGTCCAGTAAGCGGATAGGGTGTAGCTACCTTCGTATTAGGCGTAGATGTTGATGTAGGACTAGGCTTGTTCCGAGGCCCTGGTTTTGACCCGGATGGCAGCCTCGAGTATCGAGACGAACGATGCGAGCGTTTCCTATGGTTGGACGGCATAACTCCATTAAAAAAATCATCACTAGAGTGTTTTTACATCATTGAAGAATCAATGAGGCTCTAGAGAACGTTGGTTAGATAAAAGCACAACTGTGCCATTAGGTCCGCCGAAGCAACCATACCTATTGGATAGGTAGATGCATATTGAATAGGTAGATGGTGTGAAACCGAAATGTGGCTGTGTCCCACTAGGTGCTAGTTAGGATTTTAATTAATTACATAGCTAGCCCGATTTAGTCCTTCCTCCTTCGTTAAAAACGAAGGCAAACCAACGCATTGCCGTCCAGTCAAAAGGATTGCCGAAGATTAGCCGAGGGGCTATTTTAGGAACCCTTTGCGCCTGTGTTGGTAGGTGTGGCTAGTGTAGCTAGGCTAGTCAGTATGGCTGCGTCTATATAAGTCTCTATGGCTAGGACGATAAGGGTGGCTTATCACAGCCCTTAAAAACGAGGCTATCTTTTGCCTTGGCAGGGAGGCGTAATTCAATTCCACCGTGACCTCTCTTGCACGCAGTTTTTTCGGGCTTGTGGTGGATCAAGTGAATTATGGGTTACTAGTGTGGTGGACGCGATTGTGTCAACCCTGTGCCATAGTCATAGCTCCAGTGTTGCAAAGAGCGTTCCGTTGAAGTTCCTTCAGATAGATCCGCTGCATATTATGTTCGATCGGGTCTAGGGCTGGGGCATGAGACGTTTCTTAGCTGAGCGAAGGGGGGTGAGGGATTTCTTGACTAGATTCCTCGTTCGCGACACCGCTAACCACTAAGCCTTGAAGAACGGACGAACTGAAGTTTAACGCCCATTCGATATCAGACTCGAGCTGTGGTGCCAAGGTAAGAACGTCCACCACGGTGGTGTTGTTAGCATAAGTGTTGTGGGGGTCGCTTATAACCTGCTCTTCGCCACTATTAATACTCTGAGTGATTTCTTGGAGCGAATCAGTTGCCTCTTGCTTGTATTGCTCCACAAAGGATAGGGTGTTTCAGGTCGGTGATATCAAGGCTCGCCAACGAGCCGTCAGGCTAAGTAGTAATCGGAATCTCTTTGTCACAGTTTGACCAAGTGTCTAGACCGAGCCCCTCGTGTGCGAGTCTGTGTAGTTGGAGACTGTTATTGCTCATCCACTCAAGATAAGCATAGGGTTGGTATTTTCGACGTTCATGAACGCAAGCTAGAATGGGCTCTATAGTGTACGACGCCACGATGACGAGAGCACCTGTGATGAGAATTGTGTCGGCAAGTCGGGTAGGGTACTGGTTAGCCAGTAGTACCTGCCATATAAGTTGATTACCAGATGCAGTATAGTTTGATTGGTCATCTGAATCTATATCTTCGCTTGTTAAGTTGAACAACGGCGCCGCACCATAGACGGAATCGAGGAAACTAGCCAGTGGTCCGCAACCCACCTCCTTTGGATATGCCGCGTTGCACCACTGGAATTGTTCAAGGCATCCCATTGGCGAGGCTGAAACATCTGACTGATAACCTTGTTGTTCTCCTGACTTTCTTATGTCGTAATATTTTAGTCCTGGCTTTATTGCTCTGTACCAATCGTCGTTCATTTCTTGAAAGATAACTCCATTTCCGGACAGGAAAATGAGTGTCAAGTCACCATCAGACCTTGAAAGCTCTGGAATAGGGCTCCAGCTCACCGGCTTGCCCTGGAAAATTGTATTAAAGTCGTAACTGCATTGAATTACGATTAGTTAGACAAAACTATTAAGACTTTTCAATCGAACACTTGCCCCAGTTTAAAGCTGACGGAAGATAAAGAACTGCTCTTGTTCGGATACTGGGAGTTGATATCTTCAATCTCGTAAATATAGTCTAGCACCGGCGCTTGACTGTCGTTGGTAGACCCATTGGACCTGTTTCCGTAGTGGTATCTGTTCCATCCTCGATCGTTCCTTACGGCGTGACTGGTATAATCTTCGGCTTTTAGCGGGACGCATTGCAGCACATATCTAATGGCTAGTCTTGCGTTTTGCGGAGTGTTTAAGCCTAGTTCGTTATTGGTGTCAACGTATCCTGAGTCTAACCTTAGCGTGGATTGCGTATCTCGGCAGATCTCGTTCTGAAAAGGACATTCGGAGGTATAATTGGCTATAGCTGTTGGCAAGCAGCTGACGACGTATTTGTTGCAACCTATTACGCTAGATTCGTCACCGCTTGAGTTACTAGTATTGTAACATTGCTGGGCATAATTCACAGCGTTATATAGCTTCTCAGCGAAGAATCGATCTTGTATCTCCTCTAGCCCCATGTGACGTGGTCTCTATTCCTGACTTTTGAAAAGTAGTTGTCTTGCGAATTACTATTTACACTCGCCCTTACTACGTCTAGTCACGACCGTAGAGACGTCCAGGCGAGACCAACGCAATGCTCAACAACGATGTCAAGAGTATTGTTGGCAGGGGTTATATAGCCTCACACCGAAGATTAGGAACATGAAAAGCTTGTTATGGATCTCCTGCATCGTTGGTTGGTCACTATTCAGAATAGTTTCCTTGTTGATTATAGATCGTCCTCGCCTCAGAACATAGCCCATTGCATATGTGCCAGTGTTCTCGGATAGGTCTTGCTCTGCGATACTTGCAAATCGTTTTCGTCTGAGGCGATAAGGCCGTTCGCAATATCGCACTTGATAGCCCAGTGCATCTTGAACTGGAGCATATGACATGGGATCCAGTGGTACAGTTTTGGCATTGGTGATGATGGGGTCTTGCCGATGCTGTCATTGAAATGTTTCATTGCACGATACAGGTCTCCTCGTGCCACGAAAGCCATACAGGCATTGTCATCCCGGAACCCCGGTTGCCGAATAAACACCGCACCGGTCTGTATGCCAGTCAACTCACCACCAACCCCGGTTAAGTATTGCCCTTCGAGATCTACTTAGCGCATTGGTCAGGTGTTACTTTGTTACAACATCGAGTTCTTAGAATCCAGTGCCCTAGCACGCCGCCTTATTCTTCCTGATATGAGTACTCTCGAGGTCAAGAATATCTGCTTAGTCCAGGTGTTTTTCATATTTGACTAGATGATCTTCCTGGAACGGGCCGAAACTACACAGTTCACCGCCAAGGGTTCTAGGATACTAGTCTACCAAGGTAACTTTACATAGATATGATATAGTTATGGTAGAAAGGGCGATAGCAGCGCCTCTAGGCTTTTATGTGTAGACACGATAGCGTAGCCCCTGGTTACCTATGCGTGATAGGCTGGGTGCGAAAGTTTCTCATTCAGAGTCCTCTGCATCTTCGACGGTCGGCTGTTTATAATTTGTTACAGAGACTCCTCTTCCCGACTTGCGTGTTCCTCTTATACTGGATGGTGATGGACTATCTAATTCCCGGTCAGAGTCGCCTGCATCTTCGACGGTCGGGTGTCTATAATTTGATACGGAGGCTCTTTTTCCTGGCTTTTGCATCTCTCTCGTGCTGGGTGGTAATGCACTGTCTGATTCCCGGGCCTTCCCTTCGCCTACACGACCACCATAACTTGAGGCACTTGGTTTCATCCTTTTAGGGGGGTGACATCCAACACTAGCACCTAGCTTCTGACTGTCCGACAAAAATACATCTTCCTCATCGAGAAAAGGTGCTCGGTCAACAAAGGAACTAGAAAGTTCTGACTCTTCCTCGTGGATATCGAACAGGCCTCCCTTCGCTACACTTGGAGAGGGCGCCCGTTTTCGCCAGATATTGTCATTGAAGCCATCATGTTGAGGCTCATTCACAAAGTCCACTTCAGAGACTGATGGGGTCCCATCAATTCCACTCTGGATGACCGCCTCATCCCTTTCTGATATGCCCTGCCTGGGTGAATCGCCGTTTCTGTTCCTGAGGAACCTCGCTAGGGACGGAAGATCGGACCCACGTGACTCATTTATGTATCGAATCGCGTACCTCATCATATCATCATATTTCCTCGTTCTATCATTATGGTTCACCCGGCTGGCCAGTATAGTAGAATCCAGCGACGAGTTGCTGTCATCCGAATTCCACCGATCTTCGACATCATATGCTGTGTTACCTCCAGCTTCTTCTGGGGTCTCTATCTGGGTACTGTCGGTTCTAAAGTATTGGATAGTCGACGAATTGTCCTTGTATAAAGAGCCAGGAATAATGCTAGCGGATTCATAGCCAGACGCCAACGGCTCTTGAATTTCAGCAGTGTTTGTCAGATTACTCCAAGCTCTTTCAGTTGTTCTTACCTGTGGATCCTTGACTGGCAGGTGTAGGGTCTCCGGCGAAGGAAACTGGACATGTGCCATTGTCGAAGAATTCCACGATGCTGAGGGAATGGTAGCTGATTCTTGAGTACCACCTGGCGGTTGCATGTCTTTTACATGCGGAAGAGTAGTCTGTTCTGTCGAGACCCTCGCCATCCCTGTATATATTTCGTCAGGTCTTCGGAGACTTGGCCCAGATGAGAGCGAATGATTGAGTGGTTGATCATAGCTTGTGGGTGGTTGAAGATCAGGAGCGTCATCCAAGGTTTTCATCCACGAATGAGAATCTGCTTCGTTTGCCGAAAGTCTTTCTGACGGTTGAACTGCCATGAGAAGTCTGATGAAGTTTGTTGCTGATGCACTAGCGCCAACACCATCAAGTCGTTTTTGAGGAAACCTAACGGTACGATTCACGTATTGTTGCAACTCCAAGGAATTCTCAAATGTCGTCCCGCTTGTAAGTAAGAAGAATGAAATCTCTCCCAGACACCACATGTCGCATGGGAACGGATCTACCATGGCTGGATTCGAACCAATACCAGGAATTCTTTCAGGGGCAATGAAACCAGGGGTCCCTTTGACTGTTGTGGACGTTGCTTCGGTTCCGACTCGTTTGCTCAGGCCCATATCACAGATCTTGACATGCCAGCCACGATCAAGGTGGGACGGTCGTTTCTTGATCAGAATATTCTAAAACTGAGTATCAGTATCAGGAATGGCATAAAATCAGGTTCTAATTGGTCAAACTCACTGTCGGTTTTAGGTCACGATGTGCGAAGTCATTGTCATGCATGAAGATAATGCCCTGGAGTATTTGGTCGGTAATAACTTGCACCTGCGGTTCAGGAATGGACCCGTTATCTTTGACAAACCGCTTCAGGTCACCGTATCGACAATACTCAGTAGCAATGAACAAGGCATCCTTGCTTTCAAACCAGCCATAGAACTCGACAAATGAGTCCACGAACTAAGAGGTTAGCTCCCCAGAAGAGGTGTCAAGTTAAGGAGGGTTCTACCTTTTTCTGTGAGAATTTGACCAGCGCCTCCAACTCGCGAAGGCATTTGCGTCGACGGTCGTCTCCCCGGCCAAGCCTCAACTCTTTTACCGCTCGTAGGGCGACTGAAAATTGGTTGGCAGAATGAGCCCTTTCAAGCCAGACGACCCCGAAACCTCCATGGCCCAATCTGTTCTCTCGAATCCAAACTTCTTGACGAATGAATCTGCGCCCTGAGTGCTGAGTGTTGACGATGTGGCTAGGATAGGACGGGTTTGGCTGAAAATCGGCTTCCCATCTTGAGTCTCGCACAGATTCGGGAATGTTCCCGTCAGTTGCCATCATATCTCATGGTTCGTAACCCATGCACGGATTGAATGGCGTATGATGCGCCATGTCCTGAATGATCACAAGACGACAAGCCTCCGGAGGGCCATTTCGAGCGGAGCTTGTGAAGTCGTGAGGAATGCGACACGAATCTCGGACAAGGCAAGAAGTCGAGAAGCATGAGAGAATAAATGTCAGACCAAGACTGTGGCTGAGCTTTAACACAAGGGTTCCGTTAGTTTGGGTTACCTACAGCAGCCTGCATGCCAGGGAGCACCTTGGAAATGACCCGTATTAGGTACCTACCAGCAATAATAATTGTTCCCACGCTATTAACTGACAACTGAAATCGCCATGCTCAACGATGTGGAAGACGAGAAGGATACAAGAAGGTGTTTTATCCTCATAGACCGACCGGGAAACATGGTCAGATACTGAAGAACTTTGCCCAGCATCGGTCTACAGAGTAACAACAAGGCAAATTTTCAGTGCTTCAGGGGACTGACAAGGCACAATAGGCTGCATTAGCCTGACGGAGCTGATCGCGAAGGGGGCCATGCCGTGGGGGGGGGGGGGGGGTTGTTGGTGATCCGTAGTGGTATCTTAAATCAGACTGCATGAGGACCCAATCACCTCCTGCCAGCCGATCGTTGGTTTGTGCAGTTGTTAGTACTGCACCCCGCGAATGGCAGAACGCCTTATTTGTATGCATCGAAAGTCCTAGATAGGCAGGCAGGCAGTGCTAAGAGGCAACTCGAGAGGCCTCAATCCCTTCGAGACTAGTGCTTACATGATGCTTCTCCCAGGCACACGGCTTCCGATGAAAAGCAAGATATTCCCAACGCAGACGATATTATTGTAAAAACGAATTTGGTGAAGCCGGCTCACGAACACATATGATGTCTGCTGAGCTGGGACTCGCTATCCTCGGGGCGATAGACGTGGGTTTGAGGTAAGATGGGTCCTAGCGGAGCTATCAATCATCAAAAACTAATCAGGTTAGGTATGGAAAGGAATTGCGAGAATTATGTTCCGCGTTGAGCAGTGCAGAGAGCGAGATCTCAGAGCGAAATCTGAGGCTAGACAACGGCTGCTACCGATGTATCGCTCAATTGCAGTTCTTAAACCAGATCCAGCATATCATGGACGACGGTCATCGAGAGCTGCAAGAGCGAACATTACACATGCTTATTGAGAAGCTGACGTTGGCGAAGGCCCTGCTGCGGAGCATCGTCACGACTCAACTCGGCGATGGCGACGCTGGAACCGGGGTCACATTCATTTCCAAAGTCATCAAGTACGCATTGCGGAAGGACAAGCTTGACGAAGCGATCGAGGCACTCGAGACATGGCAACGGCTCTCGGATCCCTCGTGGTTCTCATTTTTAAGATTAAAGACGAAAGACTTGAAAACGCGCTGACGACGAAGGAGTCTATATCCACGCTGCCAATCGCATCAATAACATCAATCCGCGCAAATCTATCCCGCAAAGGACCTGAATTGGCCCCCGCGCCAGCGCTGGCGTTATCTGCCGAAACACTCGGCACGATGGGCATCACAAAAATCCCTATGTCGTCCTGTAGGCTTGCCAAGAGTTGCAGGTCCGACAAAATGACCATCTACATACTGGAGGGTGTCAGACTGCAACACCCTGATTTATATCAGCACACAAAAAGGGACATCCGAAATTTGGCCCGAAGACTCCAGCATAACGAACCGCGGACATTCAATCTTCTGTCCTGCAAAGGCTTCGTTTCAGAACGAGCTAATCTGCACAACGCATCTCCGGTTAGGTTCACAATTGTCTCGCGGGTACCCCCTGATTCTGTCGACCCTCGTAGCCTACGAGACCTTCTTCTTAACACAACGCCGGATTCGTTATCAGAAAAGTTCCTCTTGGGCCGCGATCCGTGCAATACAGCTCGGGGCGTTGAGTGAGTATGCATCGTCCGGCAAAGAGCCTAGAACTACACCCTTGCGAGATCCCTGTTACAATTTACGAAATACCCTCGTTGTTCTGGCACATGGCACTTGGTTTCGTGACAACGACCACGGCCGCCCTGAACTTATCCATCTCGGTACACCAGGGTGAATGGGCGCGGTTCATGCTAGGGAGAATATAATTTGGATTACTGACTAGGATATCCTCACTCTGAACGGGAGACTTTACGCCATTTTAAAACGTATTAAGTCTCCACCTGGTCCACCTCTGCCAACACGTCGAGATCCAACCGGTTACAGGATCTCCCTGATCAGAAGCTCGTACAACACCGATATCAACAGCTACCACCGTTATCGATGCTGTCATTGTCAGGTATGGCGCCACCAGCGCTACTGTTGCTCTCAATATTCTGTATGACAGCGCTTTACGGTAGGTGCTCTATGAAACCCTCAACTCATTACCAATGCATAGGGAGATTGGCTTGAAAATTTGTTCAGAAATCTCTCGTTGGATATAAATAGACCCGATCCCCCCATCTAGACTTATGTGTGACATCCATTTATTTTCAAAGCCATCATGACTTAGGAGGCAATCTACTGTAAAACACAGTGTCCGGGCCACAATAATAGCTCCAAGACGACGTTTTGGTCCGGTTTGGAAAGAAGCGATAGGATTCCTAGACCATATTCCAGCGCGCTTTACTGCTAATAATGGAAACCCCAGGGAATTTTACTCAATGGCATCTTGTCCTAACTTTAGAGCGATAAACTTGATACGATAAGTATGAGGGATGCTAGATACAAGTATTCGCTCAGTCACACGCTTAGGTGTGATATCTCCACGATCTCTACCTAACTGAGGGGCGGGGGGGGGAGGGACAGTTCAATGCATATTCCATAGGGGATATTGACCAGCTTCTTTGATCCTAGGGTTACTATCCGGAAGCATGAAACCGGCAAAGGCGTGGAAGTGATATTCATAGGCTACGGCTGCCTTGTGGACAGTTGTAAAGGGCGGCGACATCAAACTGTGAAGGGGGCCCAGCAGGGCGGATCTTCGATATTCGCCCTGAATTGTTGGCTAAGAGTTGCTCTGTGGCGCCACACAAGTTTGACAGGGAAAATTTGGTCGCGTCTTTTGCCTGTGAACCATGATTCCGTTGGTACGTACAGGGATTGTCTGTGGCTGAGACATTTTATCTTCGTCCTAAAGTTATTTCTACAACAAGAACTATCAGTAATCTAGCTAAAGTCAAGCATTATTTAAAGCGAGTAGAGAGTACATGATGTTGGCAGCCTCGGACACCTTTGCTCCCAACTCTTCTACATTTTCTTTTCATTAGTTGTAATGTGTGCAATTTGCGCTGGCGCTTTGCACATAACCCTTCCATTCTCGTTGTCTACTCAAGAAAAGAACAAGCTGCATTATACACGATCTTTTCACCCGTACCCCACGCAGATTTCTACTTCGCGGTATAAGTCCCAAATCGTTACTTATGTATTTCTGCCCCCTCGTTCGTTGCACTACTTTATACAACGTAGTCTTAGCACACGTTGCGCGTAGCCAATTACGTACCACCCATACGCCTTCGTCATGGTCGGGTTTAAGATCATGCGCACGGCACTTGCTGTAACATTTTGGTATGGTATGGCCCTCGCAGCCAGTCGCCAGCATTGAGTGCACCGCACCTTGCGGCACACTATCAATTCGCGTTCCAATGCAAACGTTGAGCCTTTCTTGGTTACATTCACGGCTCTACACCCGGGCCCAAATTCCGCGCTCCCAGTCGCCAAACCTCATACTATCTCGGCCTATCTTGTTGGGGAGGCCCCGAGTTCTGTGGGTCCTGCACAACATGTTGGGTTTGTTGCTCAACAGTCTAATGGCGGATCGACCAAGTACTTCACGCCACCTTGCAATACAACCCCGAGAGTTGTGAGTGCTGCACCGGCCACCCTAAGCTGGAAGGTTGGGTCTGCCGCGACTGGCTTCAAGACTCCGGGAAGTGTTAACAGCGGTCGTATTTATATTGTTGCCGATGGTTACCTCAATTTCTACACGAGCCAAGACAAGCAGATTATCCAACCAGATCCCCATAACCCGTCTGATATTGCTAGTCGGGAGCTTTGGGGGTTCATTGAACTTACACACGCTAAAGACCCCAGTAATGGCGATGAAAACATGGTAGTTAATCTATCATTCGTCGATTGGGTCAGTCTTCCATTAGGTATGAGCGTAATATCCCGAGGGGAAAACGGCACGGAAAGCGTGGCGATTGGTGGTCTTGAATCTGACGGCCTTGTTCGAGTTTGCGAAGCATTGTCTGCTCTCGACAGCTTCTGGCCTAAACTATGTATGAAATCACCTAACAACACTCCGCTTCGGGTTATGTCGCCAGAAAAATACGCCAGTATCTATTCAGATGACAAAGATGCGGCTAACTATTACGAGCCCTATATCAACACGACCTGGGAGAAGTACAAGGATGTTGACCTAAAAATCAACACTCAAGTTGACGGTCCGAGCTCCGACAATAAGGTTGATAATGGCCGGATAGTTACATGCCGCGTTGGCCGCTCAGATGATATTCTTCACTGCGATAATGAAGCCGGGGATTTCGTGCGTCCCGTCTCAAGAGACATTTATGGATGTGCTTCAGGTCCATTCGCAAACCCTACAAATGGAGCTACAGAGTCGTGGTCACGCGCACGAGTTAGGCCACGCCTCTGCGCTGCCTTCGTCCGTTCGACGCTCCATCTTGACGGCGTTCAGCCTTCTCATGATGTCGGCCCTGACAAGTATTATCAGGAGCCTATCACAAACCACTACTCTAGGGTAGTTCACGAGAATCTCATTGGTGGCTTGGGATACGCATTCAGCTATGACGACGTGAATCCTAGCAGTGCTGAGAATTCAGCTGGCTTGGTTTCGACGGCGCACCCCTTACGGCTAGATATCCATATCAATATTTAGAATGTTTCGACATCAGGTTCATATCACTACCTTGCGGAGACGGTGTTCAGGCTCCCATTACAGTGACTGTCACCACTGTTATTCGGACTTATTATGCTGGATAAAAGATGAACGACAAGTGATATGAGCAAGGAGTGAACAATTGCTTTCACTTTGCTTGCATGCAATCACAGAGCCCACACTGAGTCTGTAACTCCCTCTTAACATTACCCTCCTAGAATACTAAAGCTCCGGCTTTAATAGTAAGCTCGGAAAAGTACCAACAGGCAATTTCTGTGGACATCTAGTCCAGATCTGTTAGAACAAGGGGTGACGCGACGTGAAGGGGCATTATATTCCAAGAACTAGCAATCTGTATTGAGTACAACTTGAAGAATATGCCAAGAAGGCCTAGAAGAGCTATATGTTGAAGCGAACAATGTGAGTAGGCTCAATTATATGAGGTAATCACCTTTCCCTTATACTAAGAGTGAGCCGATACCTACAATCCCTAGCATAAATACCTTTAATTTTAACGGGGGAACTAGATGATCATAGGAAAATATAATCCAATTCAGGGGCAATAACTAAGTAAAAGAGTATAATTGTTTTAATACTTCCTTCGCCATCTTCTATACTTTTCGGTGTTCAACGCACTTTCAACTATTCAACTACAAGGTCGCTATACACCCCTTTTTCAGTAACTTCAAGTTCCATTCACTCCGGCTATCTTTCGGCTATAGGTCGGCAATATCTATAATAGACCTTGGCGAAATATCCTCGAACAAGATCACACGGCAAACTGATAACATAGAGGGAAACCGAGCAATGCACAGGGACAAGGATAGGGATGGCATATGAGAACTATGCACATGTTGCAATTGATGAATGAAAAGTGGTCTTGAAACCGCTGCGCAATGACTTCTTGCCCCAAACACTGTGAATATTGTGAATAACGGCCAGAGGGTCGCGAATTCCTCTTAATATTTTTTTAGTCATACCAAATACGTATCTACTCCTATGTAGAATTACTCCACTTCTCAAGGTAGCGCTGGAAACTAAGCAACTCACCGGCTGCAGAAGTGTTAGTAAGTACTTGCGTACGTGTATTTACATATGTATAGTGTATATATTGGGCTAGGGCATTTTCTACTTTGTGTGTTTCTAGAGTAATAGCTCGCAGATACGTAGTTTGCATTAGGTATCCATGGAACTATCTAGTTATAACAAGGGCTAAAACGAGACTACACTCAAATTACAAATAATCTTATAAGATGCTAAAAGGTCCCCACGGCCTCACAGAAGCTTCCACTGATGAGGTAAAAACATCAAGTTTATCTATATAACTAACCATCCGTCCTCGGAGCCTAGCGAGGCCGGCAATTGTCTCAATTTCAAGCCAGGGCTGAATAGTTGAAGCCCGAGACATCAATTGTTCCCTATAGTGAAGACCGATGCTTAGTTCCCGGGCATATCTCGCGCGTATACCTGTCGGACACTACTAGTACACCCGATGGAGATTCCTGGGTACCCTCGAGGGCAATATACGATATTCTGAAGCCTTACGGTTCGGCCCACCTTTCCGTCACAGCATCAAAGCAGCCAGAAAGACCGAATATACAAGAGTTATATACTATAGAACAACCGAAAACAAGGGATCAAGTACCTACATACCGGCCCATACGTTTTTCTCGTAATCCCAGGCATACATTACAACACCTTTTTTCTTCAAGTTGAAATATCTACTATTCGGGACTTTAGGGGTGCTGATTGAAGTGGCGACTGTCATGACAGTTAAACTACAGGCGACGACCCAGCTATGATTCTGAGATAAAGTTTAAAAGATATCAATTGTGATCTGATAAGACCTATTACGAGCTTCAAATCTGGCGCTACGCTACCTATTCGGTCGTACTCATGTGGCGTATACACATGGGCGTCAAGGAGCTAATATAGAATGCACAGATCTCGACATAGGCGGGCAAAAGAGCACCATGAGAGGTATCAATGGGACGGAAGCGGGATAACCGACACGTTGTTCAAGATGCCGGCATACCCTTGTTAAAAAGTCTCTTGTGTATCAATCTCTGCTGGGCAGGCACTTACGTGGCTGTACGGTTAAGATAACGGGAACATGCATGCGGCCAATAACACCAGCCTCAGGTGGATTGAACCCAGCGATTGGCGCTCCGAACTCGCGCTATTGCGATCCAAAGCAAGGGTCTACTAGTAATTTCATGGAACGGTATTGCCGCCGATGGCTGGGACCGCGAGACGTATGTAACGGACGTAGGGGTTATCAGTCATACAGCCCCGGTTTGCGCCAGCGCTTGCGCTATTCTAATTTACACCACCTATGGCATGGAGGACGAGATAGTGCCATAACATACAACAGTCAAGTTTGCGCAAGCTTCACGCAAATCTAGAAATAAGTGTGGAATTATTACCGTGCCTGTGGCAGAACGCACACATTGGTCTGGTAATGAAACCAGGAGTTGATGCATTGGGGGGCTGAGGTTGCTCCTGGGTATGAGATTTCGCGGGGGAAACTCGGTGAGCAAAGCCTGTCATGTAACTAGCAGAGCAAAGAAAGTGTTTTTTTATATGATAGCAGAGATGGCCAGTGTGTAGTCATACCTACCCTAACACGTTTACTTGTTCTAGGCCTTTCTATTCTCTTGGTATTACCCCTATATGTATGGTTGCAACTCCTGAGTCATCGTGCATTGTTTCAAACAGCCACACATGTACTTGGGACTGTAGTAATTCCGCTATCTGGATCATCATGCGCCCAAGGGTGTAGATTATGCATGTTTCATTGGATCATGAACTATTGGCCGGCGCGGTATCGCAATGGCGTCGGGGCTCCGTCTAATATTGTGGAGCCCGGAGTTTGGTCATTCGCACCGGGTTAAGCTGCGGTCGGGGTCGGGTAGAATAACGGAGATACGTTTGACTTGTCATATTATCTATCCCTTTTCATAATAATAATCTGATATGTAGCATTTTATCACCCTTTCACATACCCTGGATTTCGCCCATATTTCCGGAGTCATACTTCATTAGCTAATTACTTAGTCATATTGTCATCCTCGGCATGCCAACTCTTGCCAGGAAAGTAGCGGGTAGCACTGCCCCAGAGCTAACCCATCAGTTTCTAGGCTTGTCTCTTGAGCCGTGCTAAGTCGAATGATCTCATCTCATGCTTGGATCGCATTCCCCTGCCCAGAGCAAACGTTCCTGACTGACAAGCCTTCAATACCGGAGACGTTCAACCCAGTAAGGTCATATCAGCCACGGTCGATCATACTGGAAGTACTACCAAGATTGATATTTGAGGCCAAGGTTAGCCTAAGGTAACGGGGTTACAGTGACATGTAACAAATTAAGCATCCCAATCGTAACTTATACTCTACTTGGCGCGGGTATGCTGGCAAGGAAAATGAGAAGCCTATCTAACAAAGAGCCCCAATGATCATTCCTGCTTCTTCCCGCGCCTCCAACCCCACAATTTCGAGAGCAGCGTAAACCTCATCAGCGAGTTGATCGACTTTGCTGACGTCAAGAAAGATACTCTAGCCCAATCAGCTCCGAGCTGGGTAAGATAACAGAACGGGAAGACGGGAGAGCCGCCGTTGCTACCTAATGTTCGGGGCCCGGACTCCGGACCGTATCGCCGAGAGCACGAACGACGCCGATCTTACATGCATACAGATGAGGACTTCACGGATCGACATGACACTGGGATCCTTTCCTACGGATCTCTCCGATGTCCAACCTCGGCCGTCAGGCTCGCGGAGTCGCTCTAGTACTATGGCAAGTGCGTATTCGCCACCGATGTTAAGTCGGGCGGTTGTCTGAGCGAACCCTGGTGTTTTTGGCTTTCCCGATACTCTTCTCTGGATTCAAGAGAAGTAGAGGGTTTAGTTATTCTTCAAAAAAAAGGTTATGCCTGAGTTACCCAGTGTAGATCTTAGAACCCAGAAAATTGATTATAAGACGAGAAGGAAATATCAACTCTAAGAGCGGGTTGGGCGCCCAATACGTAGACGGGATCCCGTGTACGCAGTAATCGGAGCACCATATGGTCACGAGATGTGCTTAAGGTGTTAAGTTGTTGACATTATTTAACCCGAACCTAATAGCGCCGGAATATTCATTATAGAAAATTATGTAGGATGTAGATAGAATTTCTAATACTCTACAGATAATTAGCATCGCATGTAACCTACCTCTAGCTTACCGTTGCATGCCTACCAAACATACCACCAATATATCCCTGTCCATCATGTGTCCGTATAGGTACGGGTGGTCCATGATTATCTAGTAAGAAAGATGCAAGGATACGATAACCTTAACTCGCGGGCGTTCAAAACATCCCCCACGATTCCGTGACAGTTATTCTCGTATGCCGCGAAGACAGAGAGCTCTAGTAGGCACAGGGTGCCAGCGTGCGATCATGAGGGAGTCGTAGGAACACAATATTGAGTAGCACGGTGCAACGACCCCCTCATGAACGCAACAACCATCGCTACCATCATATCATCTGAGATGGTATTGAAGTCTTGAATGGGTCATAAGGATAGCATTCACACTCCTTGCTTAGTGACTCTGTAAACTCAGCTCGGTGCTTGGCCTAAGAAGTAATAAGGTTGTAGTTACATCACTCTGCAGAACGACGTACCATCGACAGTTCTTGGATCATTCCCCCATTTCCGAGCAAGGTTGACCCAATCCAGTGCGTGGGTTGGGGGTCTTCCCATCTAAGGATATGTCCATGGTATATTCAGCATTTTCCCTTTTTACTGCATACTTCCCAAGGTTGAGTGTTACCCTCGCATTTTGGTGGGGCTTGTGACCGGGTCTCAAGACAGAATAGGTACCATTCTTACATACCCTATAGGTAACCATAAAAAATGGGACTTCTAGTTCGACGCGTCCAGTAGATAGTGGGCTATGGAGTAGGTATACCGTGCAAAAGCGGTACTGGCCGCCGCCGATGTCGTGCGGTCTGTGGGGATCTGGGGTTGAGGCAGCTAGGTTTATAGATACAGTAGGTGTGAATGATCAGGACGGGAAGCAAGACATGCATTGGTGGAGAAAACGCGCCAAAACCAACACTTGTAGTGGTGGTGGATTGGAACATATGAACTCATTTTTACGGCAACTTCTCCGCATCGAGCTCCTTGGGGTGGCCTCTGGACCAGCACGAGCTGTGTCGGTTGCGGCGGGAAACTCAATTGGAGATTTCTCGGGGGGTTGATCCGTCGTCTTGTAACGTAGGTTCCCGTCATTTAGAGTTAAACGGCAGTCGAGAGGTATGGGTGGCAAGCAGTCATAAGACTGTAGAAGCCCACCGCCACCAGCTTCATAACCTTATGTCTTTCCACATTCGTACCAAAGGCTGCATTGTAGTGGTGGGCAGCGCAAGAAGGCACCTACTTGGGTACGCTTGTTCAGGCGCCGCGGCACCGAGGACCCATACCATTAAGCGCCGAAACGGACGATGTGTGCTGTATCTCTCTGGTATCATGCGACAGAGGCGCTCGTATGAGTTCGTATCGGGTAGGATGCAA
The DNA here is from genome assembly GCA_023159155.1 of Ustulina deusta. Classification (NCBI taxonomy): domain Eukaryota; kingdom Fungi; phylum Ascomycota; class Sordariomycetes; order Xylariales; family Xylariaceae; genus Ustulina; species Ustulina deusta. The sequence continues at coordinate 220,078 of JAJNNX010000058.1, forward strand.
AGTTAAGGCGGGTGTTGGAAGGCATCAAGTCCAATTCCAGCCCTTCGACAAGCTGCGGCTATCTCAGCTTCAGCATCTGTCCGTAGGGGAGACGTGGGTTCTCAGCATGACATCAAGATGAATATCGGATGACGGGGGCCTTTGTTGTCGACAATAACGAAATGTCGAGGGCTTCTATTTCTTTGTCGCCGATCATCTCACGAACAACAGGAACTTTTTTTTTTGTTTCAGCGGAAGGGCTTGGCGCATCACATGTGAGAGACAATGTGAGGGAAAACGTCGGAGGTGAAACACTGATAAGATGTGAATCACAAAAAATTATACGATGGGGAAGCCTGTCTTTGCGAAGGCCTCTCCCAAAAGGGGCGAACGGAGTTGTACACACATGCGCACACACGCACGCATCGCATTCTGTTGCAGCCGTGGTTGCCACGATTGCCTGCCTGCTGTGGGCAGGTACACTTACATGTGAGGTAGGTGTCTCACAACGAATTGAAGTGAGGGTGGTGTGTACCTGCTACATGGATTGTTATCCGTTTGCGTGTGGGGCTCCACCAATAGCCAGATGCGGATTGGCTTGCATGGGGCGTGGATGATAAAGTGGTGCTCTGTAGGATGATGATGATTGGTTGGTGGGAACTGTGGGATGACGTGCAGACAATAGTGGACTGTACCTACGGCCGAGTGTCTGGAAATCGTATCCTCCTTACGCACAGCTACCGACTCTTAGCATCCTTTGCATGTTATTTTCGGAGGCAAAACCCTTGGAAGGCAGGGCATGTCCGCTGTCTAGCATAGGGATACATCCTGCGCTAGTTGTAGCGTAGTTATTTAAGGCACTTGTAGTATAGCCTACGGTAGCGTGCGTGCAAGTGTGCATGGCACCATGCCAGGGTTATCGACGACTTATTGCTCCAGTATACTGTACTCTCTTATCTGGCTTTGGAAGCCGTGTCGGGAGTATCACGTCTACTTGGTTGAGTGTAGCCCAATGGGAGGTTCGGGTATAGTTATAACTTATAGGTATTCTGCCATGCGGGTTCAACGAAGATGTGGCATCCCCTGCATACGGATATATATCACCGCGTTCGGGCTGAGAGAGCTGGCGAGAGTTCGCCAATAACGGCGCGCGGTTGGTGGTTTAGGCTGTTATCTAATTCAAACGATGGCCTAGTGTATACGAGACTGCATTCTTGAGTGCATATCGCCGCACGAAAGGGGCTTGGGTTGAATGGGTGTTGATGGTGTAGCTGAGCGTGGTGGCGTTGATGTTCGTGAAGGGTGGTATCGATACCTTGCAAGGTAGGTGTTCAAGGATGGTGGGCTGAGCCGAGTTGCAGTAGTGTAGTGTAGGTAGTATACCTTACTAAGAATGTAGTATAGGTAGTTCTGAACTAGTGCGCTCCCTCGGCTAGAGTTGTATCTTTTACTCTTGAACTGTCCGTGTCAGCCGCTTCAACTCCGAGTCCTATCCGAGGAAATAAAAGGCGCCACTCCCCAACTCCGTTCAAGCAAGTCATCATTAGCCTTGCTCTGGAGAATTATGTGATTTATCATTCTCGGCTATTTTGGAACTGCAATGGCGTTATGCAAAAGGCCACGAACTGAAAGACCCAGGAATCAACGGTACCCTATCGTGACCTGTCATGACAACTTGTGGCGTCTTCTCTCGGCCGTGTTGATAGTTAAACCGGCCGAATGATACCTAAAAGGCAGTCGAATCATTCGGGTTTTGTTCATGGTCGTTCGGCGGATCGCAGCCACACACCACAACTTTGGATATACCTGGTAATCCTGTCACGTACATATGGTTTCCTCCGCATTTCCCCTTGAGACGTCTCCTCGCGCCCTGGGTCCACGGCAACCCAAACGGAGCTCTTGCGCCGGCACTAGGCCATTTATGATGCAAACTCTGGAGCACATATAACACGGTAATGCGTCGCGTTGAGTAAAGACCATGTCTATCACTAGGCTTCTCTTGATTAGCCCCGATTAGATGTGACGATGTACGGGATCTCTCCTATGAAAGATTGCGCAGGGGTCTGGGTAGCTGCCAATGCAACCCAGACACGGAGTGCATCGTACAGCATAGTCTAGGGTAAGGGGATTTGGAGGCTGGCTCGTGTGCTTTTTAGCATCCTGAATAGATACGTAGTAGATGTATTACTCCCAAACATCCTTGATGGAGTGGCGCGTCAGCGAAGTTCCTCTGTCGCCTGCAGACCCTGTCCTGTAGAGAGACTTTAGTGTACGGTGATGGAACGCCTTCTCAACGCGTGTCTCGGACTGTACATGTAATAAAACTCGGGCCGAGATTTATCAGCCGAACAGCTACTAGGACTGGAAGGCGACTCGTCTCATTGAGCTAAATCGATACAGACGGTCATGATGAATGGGAGTTGTGCATCAAAACTTGAGGCGTCAGGTTGTCATGGTGTAGTTGTGGAGGCGGCGGTAGTGGTCGTGCAGGTGGTCTCGCGGTGGCCGTCCGTCGTTGTTGTTGTTTTTCCCGATCTGCACTTACATGCAGCTGCGTGAAAGTGTTCCAAGATATCAACCTACACATACATCTCTCTTGTCTAGTCTAGGCTCTGACTTGTTTGAGAAATTTGTCGTTCATGATGGACTCGTAATACCAGGTAACCTCTATCCCTGTCTACCCTACATCGGAATTAATCGAGCCTTCGAGATTCTGACAAGTCGTTTTCTCATTCTATCAGGAAAGATATATCGCAGCATGTTCTACGGTTCATGTTCCTTTTTGAGGGATGTCGGTACAACATAGAAATGCTCCGGCGTCCCCAGGCTCTTGGCAAATTGGTTGAAATGTAATCACCAAGACTGATTGGTCATTATTTGTGGACATGGCTATGTCAAAATCCTGACCCTATCGAAGTATTTTTTTCCCCCTTTAATTGGTCTCGAACCGTGCTCTTTCATCATCGACGTGATCTTGCTTTGGGAGCACCTTCAGTATCAACATGATCGCTTGCGGCGGCGGGTCAAGGAAAAGTGCAGCATTGAACCTTGCTCCCGTCACTGTTGCTAAATTGTGGTCGCATGGCATCCCGCAAATACCTCAGTTGCAATGGTTTGAATGGAGACCTACGATGCTACTCTACACTGTACAAGAACATACCCTACCTATTGCTGAGTAAATAGGGTGCAAACTATAGTCCTGCTACCTACTGCATTAACCTGAGCTCAGAATGGCCTTCTGACAGCGAACTGCTAACCTAACCTACCTAGGTATAATGTCGTGCGATACTAACAGTTCTAGGGTGACGACGCCTACTTCGCAAGAGCCTAAGGGCATAAGGGCCTAGACCGTCTGTCTGTTCCGTGCCGGTTCCGTATAGTAGTAGGGGCTATGTGTGTGTGCCTAGTGTTCACAGACCGAAGAGTAGTGTACCACGGCATGGGCTGTAGCATCGTGAAGGTCGTCGTCGCAGCACCAATCTCAAATGTGCAATGCACTGTATAGTGCACAGGATTGGCTAGAATCTGCTACGTAATGCTAGCCCCCCTGCATTAGCAGGTGGTAGGCGAGGTAGTTCGACTCCGGTTTTGGTGGATGCACTCTCGCGATTGGCGCCAACAGTCAAAACCTGATTAGAGAAATCGAAGGCCTATATGGATGGGTGTAAGTACCCAGTGATACAAACCCCGTGCCGTGAAACATCGTGGGGATTGAGAACAGAACTCGACAACTGATGGCGTCGGCAGAATGCGGAGAAGCCTTGGCTAGTTGGCTGCCGGGTAGCGGAGCAGCTTGCTAGGAGGTTTTCATTTGTTCGTGTGGCGGTGGAGGAATAGGACGGGAAAGACGGCTTCGCGAGCAGTTCTCATATCACAGCTAGACTGGCGGCTAGAGAGGAGCTAGCTCATCGACCAACTTGTTCCCAGGTGCAAATGCTAAAATTTCATCCAGCGTCAAGCCATCTATTCCGTAAAACCCGTCAACTCTTTCTATCTTGCATTTTTTGTTCTTCGTACTATTGTGGCGAGACCAGCGAGTCTAAGAAAGTATAACTCCCTGCTGTTGTTAGTGTAGGTATTACACGACGATGTAGCGCAAAAATGAGCAGAGTGCGACGATCCGCTGCTCCGCCTTCGGGCTTGGATCGCTGTACTACACCCTGCCTCACCCTGTTGGGTGTTTTCGACTGTATGACGGTGACTCTAATATCGGTCGCTGTAGTGCGGCCTGATTGGCATCGTGAACGCCTCTGCTATTTGGAACACTACTTTAAATATGCCGACCCCGCGGTCCAGACTCGCATCGATGCAGCCCCCTTGGGCATGCAGGCAGCAGAATAAGCCGAATGGGGACTGACTCGGTGCATTGGGGATGCCCTTCCGGAGTTCCATCACAATGACGGTATCGTGGGCGGGAGAGAAGCGCCGGGAGAGAAAGGCAGAGAGATGATGTTTGCGCTTATTAGCGGAGAGTGGTAGCGAGGGAGGTTCGTAGCACAGATGAGGTCCATGTGGGTTTGGAGAGCGGGGAGGCGACATGACGCAGCTGGATGTCGTCGCCACGCTGTGACAGCAAGCAACGGCGACAGCGGAAGATGAAGACGCCCCTGTCATCTCTATGTGGGACAGGGGTAGATGACGATGGGGGCAAGGAGCAGGCACAGGACTTCTGACAGGACGAAAGGAATTTTTTATCGTGTAAGCCCGCAAGAGCCTCAGGTATACTGGGCGGCATGCTGACTCTAGGATATGGTAAATAATGCAATTCGTTGAACCCTCGAAGATTCTAGCCTCGCATTGAGCCAGACCGCCCTTGTGCCCTTGTGCCCTTGTAATACCTAGATCTAGATGGATACTTAGGTCTGTATCTTGTTGTCTTGTCTCAAGGAATATTGATGGAACTCGCCACTTCCATGCCCATTTATCCATTTATACCGAGTAATAAACGACCGTTCTGATAATTAACGTCACTATCCATGTGCCCCATTGTATTGAGCTCACACACAGACGGCCTGTTCTGTGATTGGCCAGTTGTGTGTTGCACTGTAGTTCCACCCACAAGAGTAGGCAGTCTAAAGCGTAGATTCTGTGACGCCAATTCATGATGAGCAGGCAGTGTAATGGACCTTGGCAGAATAGCGGTCAATCATCGAGCGGCTAGAGTTTGCGAAGCTCCCGAGTTGGAATAGGTACCATCGGTTCTCTGCTGCGAAATGATACATGCACTACATCATGTAACACGTGGCAGTCGATACAAAACCAAACTTCAAGCGGCTTCAATGTTGATATTGCCAAGTCAGATAACTAACTAATAGATGCTTAGCCTAGCTACTTTTGCTGCTCCAGAGGGGCGTGATTGATAGAACTTGATCATTCCTACCAACATATATTTGTCGGTACTTGACCGCACTGATCATATACTATGTATCTAGTATAGGTTGAGCCTAGAACTTACACGGTACCTCACAATAGCCAAACGCGGTTATCTAGACTAGTACTATCCCCGTACATGACATAGCTATTCCTATGTGACGTGGCTAGCAGTAGTCACATACCCTTACTCGGGTAGTGCTCAGGTATCCGACTCTAGACTAGCCACTACCTACCTTACCTACATATGTACCATCGGATATCGCCAGTCGGACTGTCGTTCGACTAATGTATGAATGACACCCCCTGGCACCTCGTACAATTCCCTTCACTTTCATTACTGTAGATGGTCAGCATTCACAATAAAGGGATAACGGATTACCTGTCCAGGAATAAGTGGAATCCACGGAAACATCTAATGTCTAGGGCGGGCCGCTCCTAGTTAGTAGTTGAATACCTATCTAGTGACGCTGCGAATCAGATTCCTGGTCATTCCAAGTTTTGTATATCTAAGTACAAATCAATATGTGCTAGCATGCATGTACACTATGAAAGCAGGGAACCATCGCATTGTATTACCTATGCTGATCGCATATATATATAAATGTACCGAGATAGGTTCTATAGATATATATGTATACCTATATTATCTTGGCTTTCACACAAAGATATGAATTATATACAACCTAATTAATTGCTATTAGGTCCTACAACTTGTTCTCTGCAAGAAGTGTTAGAAGGAGCACCCTACATAATTGCTATATAAGCCTTGAATGCTTATCATTAACCCAGGACTCTAGTAGGCCTGTGGTTTTACTAGTACAATGTAGCCTATGAACGCCTTACCTAATTTAATACTGGCTATATAGAGACTCTCGAACAAGAAGCTATCTAGGTGCATGCATATAGATACTCCTAAGGTATTGTACATGCAATGCTAGTACAAACATTGGTAAACAGCACATATTAAATTAGTTGAGGTACACATTTGACTGTGTAAACACTGTATTTAAAATAGTGTAAGTACTAAGTATCTAGGTATGTTAGAGGACCCCGCCGCTAATACTAGTTTTTTTTTGTATTAGGTACAGTATAATATGTCTATAGGGTACCTACTGCACACACTCCTCTTCTTGATATTTACTGGTGTTTAATCTTTAGTGAGAGTATGGAGAGATACATGTGGTGCAAGGCCTGCTTTAGTGAGGGGTTTGTACTGCGTATTATGTGTTCCTAGGTGTGTTAGCCATTTGATTCTTCGCATATATAGGGCTCAAGCGCAGCATCCACACTTGTGGCGTGTTCATAATAATTAGGTTGGGTCCAACTGGATAGACCAAGACAACAAACTACCTACCTACATAGAATGCTCGAGATGGACTCAGCTGTCACAAGGAAGTAAGTGGTAAGGCTGTTTTCAAGACAACAAACTACAGCCGCTAGAATGGTTCATGTTACATGTCTCACATTTTAACAGTGTTATAGAGACCCCCAGGGCACTATTAGGGAAGAATCTTTGTGATGCAGACCTTGTTCTAGCTGGAGAGATGCGCATATTGAGTGTAACAGAGAAATGGGGAAACACATCATCTAGAACAGTTCTACTTAGGTAGTGTATAGGACAACTGTCTAGTACTATATATGAGACTAAGAATAAATACCTCATGCTAGATAGAGCAGGCATGAGCGTCTATAGGAGGTTCTATAGGTGTTATAAATTGTATGAAGCAAATTGTCATAATAGTGAGCATTACAACAAACCGGCACATTTATAGGCAACTTGAATTGTCAAGATCTTTAATACTACACATATAACATCTAAGCTATTTCAACTTCCAGATAGTACTGTACACTACCTACTATACCTGCAGCATACTAATATTTGCTGGAAATTGCCCACGCTTTAAACAAAAGCTTCTAATGATAGAGAGAGGTACTACGTCGTGTACCCGGTAGTCTAGATGCTGTACTGCTACGGCCATGATAACAATCCGCACTGTGAGATGCAGGCTTGTGCAGCTAGGAGTGTTGGCTGGTCCAGTACATACACTTTATAGTATGATATACCTTGCTGCTGTACAACCATCATTGGCTCCCAGAGGCAAAACAGGCTTCTGAGGGCTCGGCAGGGCTAGGCACATGGAGCTACAGTAGTATACAGTACATATTGGATCAGGAAGCAGATAACAGCCACCTTTTGCACACAATGGGTACTTACTGATGCAACCTACCTAGCTGGATAATGCAGGTATATATATGTACTCACTAGCTGGGGATCCGCTTCATCGCACGGCTTACTCAATCGCCGAGACCCTAAAGTGGGACTTCCCTGTTGCACGGACATGTGGTGTGGTGGGTAGGTACAAGAGTACTTTGGGTGCACTACCTACCTGCCTGGCAGTGAGTGTAGAGGGTGTGCAACTAGGATGTCGACATAATTATACCTACAGTTATCTGCTGTTAATAAGGACCTTACACTAGACTCTCTCGCTCCACCACCAGCCCACCTTTTCCCAGGACAGACCCAGAAGACCAAACCTTCCACCACCACAGACAAACACTCTTTGCCCGCTCTGTCCGAGTTATCATCTCTCAATTCCTCAATAACGGCTCTGAGTCCATCAATTCCACTCTCCCACCCCTTCCACCGCCGACGGGAGGAGACCTCATTGTGCACTTTAGCTTTTGCAATATACCCTGCTTCTGCTTCTCCCCAATTCTTTTTTTTGGCTACCGTCCCATCCGACTTGCACCAGGCCCCGAGTTCCAACAATGGCCTGCTGATGAGCCCTTCTTCATGTCTGTCCTCGAGCCTTCGTGATCGCGACGAGATGCTTCGACTGCGTCTCAGAATGACTGCCACCAAACCACCGCCTTTTCAACCACGCCCTCGTCGCTATGGATTCCCATCAAGTACAGCGTCCTCATCCCTCCACGACGAATAACACCCCTCATCTCCCCGCCATCCCGTCGCGAACAGCAAACAGCACCCCGGTGTCCTCCCCGGGGCTCTTTAGCCCTACAAATCTCCGTTCCAATGTCTTTCCACATCCTGCCTCTGATGCTTCTACGCCGGCTGCTGTTACAAGCAGTCCTTATTTACACCCCTTGCAAAGCCACAAAGTGAGAGAGTAAGTCTTGTTGATGTATCATTTGTCATGTTGAAATGGCGCTGGGATCTTGGTTCTGTTCTATGCCTTCTTTATCGACTCGAGAGATTGCTCGGAATGCTAACATCGACTCTAATAATAACAGAACGCACAAGGCCCTTGTGGACCTCGACTTGATGACAGGACGAAAGTTGATAAATCAATATGAAGTCATAGAAGAGCTCGGCCGTGGTGTCCATGGCAAGGTAAAGTTGGCGCGGAACCTGGAGACTGGCGAAAACGTTGCCATCAAGATTATTCCACGATTCTCGAAGAAACGCCGTCTAGGAAAAGTTACTGCATCCCCCCAAGACAAGACCAAGCGAGAGATTGCCATCCTCAAAAAGATCCGCCACCCAAACATTGTCGCGCTACTCGAAATTATTGATGATCCCGAACTCAAGAAGATTTACGTTGTCTTGGAACATGTTGAGCTCGGCGAATTGGTCTGGCGAAAGAAAGGCCTCCCATTCATCTGTTATTGGGAGAGAAGAATGGTCGAAAAGGGAATGTACGGTGAACTAAGCACGACCGATGAGGAGGAAAGTGAACGTTATATACAACTGCTCGAAAAGAAACAAGCCATCAACGAAGTAAAGAGGGCCAAGATGCACGAGTCACAAAGGGGACCTGGGGATTTCTGGAGCATAGAGTATGGTGCTGCCAACGAAGATGATTGTTTTGAGGCTCAGACATATTCACTTTACAGAGATGGGGACCACACTGCCCTGCCATCCACCGCAGTTCCATCCGCTTCACATCCAGGGTCCAGAGCTGCATCAATAACCCACTGCTCAAGCCGATCAGCCATATCTGGCTCTCGCGCAGATACTCCCTTACCCTCCGAGTTCGATGCTTCGTCGGTTGATGTCGATGCGGAGAGCGAGCAAGAGACGCCCGGCCCTCTGCGTTCGAAGCCTGGATCGGCAGCAGCCTTAGACGGGACGATGTATGGTGCTTATGCGGAGGACTATACGTTCCGTGGCAGATCGCCAAGCATGGCTGATTCAATCATTTCTCACATGTCGTCTGTTGACTTCATCTCTCAACCCCATGACCCGTTTTCTGACGATTTCTCCTATGTTCCTTGCTTAACTATCGACGAGGCCCGGGCAACCTTTCGGGACACAGTTCTAGGTCTTGAGTATCTCCATTATGTGGGCGTTGTACACCGAGATATTAAGCCGGCGAATCTGCTGTGGACTAAAGATCACAGAGTGAAGATCTCGGATTTTGGCGTATCATATTTTGGCCGACCCATTCGCGAAGGCGAGCTCGACGAACTGGTTTCCGAATCTGAGGCGCGAGACTTCGATGACGATTTAGAGCTTGCCAAGACGGTCGGCACTCCGGCGTTCTTTGCGCCAGAGTTGTGTTACACTGATGTGGAACACGAACAACCCAAGATATCAGAACAAATAGATGTATGGTCTCTAGGTGTAACCCTCTACTGTCTAATATTCGCCCGAATACCATTCATGGCCGAAGATGAGTTTCAGATGTTCAAAAAGATAGCCAAGGATGAGGTATATATTCCACATCGACGCCTTCGACCTGTTGATCCGCAACACTCTCCGTTGTCAACTTCTTATTACAAGAGAGTCAATAGTGAGCCATATCGGGACGATAATATCCTATCCTACGAGGACATTGATGACCAGCTTTACGATCTCCTTCGTAAAATGCTTACTAAAAACCCGGAGAAACGGATCAGACTGAGAGACGTAAAGCGGCATCCTTGGGTTGTCGCGGATCTCAACATGCCTGTCATCCAGTGGATTGATGAAACTGATCCTTCACGTCGTTTTTCCGGTCGCAAAATTGAAGTTGACGAGAAAGAGATTAAACGTGCGGTTGTGCCCCTTACGCTGATAGAAAGAGCACGCTCCGTTGTCAAGAAAGCCGTCAACAAGGTGATGCACGGTAGTCGCATAGAGAAACCAGAAAGCTACAGTCAGCCTCGGAGAAGGGCAGCAAGTAGTGTCGCTAGCTCCGCTGGTGAAGTGCCTTCAAATGCGAGCTCATTCCCCTATTTACAAGAGATGCGCCGGAAGAGTATACGGCCTGACGATTACTTTACTACTGGAAGGGAGAGCGACCATCCTCTGTCTCAGAGTGTAAGCGCTACTCCACAGGAGTCTCCGACCAGAGAACTTCCAGATTCCCCACGACAGCACTCAACTCCTCCAGGCAGAGATCTCAATCTTACAACCAACGACTCCGCGAGTATATTTGACATGTTACCAGGTTTAGGAGCTTCGCTCTCCTCGTCCACGTCTCTTTCGTCTGGCCGAGGCCTGATTACTCAGCGCCATGGACGGGTCAAATCAGTCAGCAATGCACAGGTCGCGTTGGCCCATGCGAAAGAGTCGCAGACGATGGCAGCAAGTTCTGCAGCGGATGGCGTAGCCACGGATAATCCAGTCACCTCTCAAAGAAAAGCACGCGATGTACGGACACAAGATGACCCCACCCGATCGAAGTCGGTTGACCGTGGGTTGTTCGCAAACGAAGACAAACGAGCAGAACCTATAGTTGCGGTTAGTACCGCGGTTGCTCCCGGCTGTGTAGAATTGCCTACACGTCCCTTTTCGGTTGATCCCAGCTGTGCCACGAATAAGCCATTACTCATGTCTCCCATGTTCCCTCCTATGGCTCTTCGTACTTACCAACATGGCTACCCCAACTCCGACCCTAACATGCATGAAAAACGCTTCGTTGCCCCTGAATTCGATCGACGGCCAATGACATCTCAACGGGTCATGCAGGTGGAGGGGAAAACCCCTTCACCAAGGGCATACAACTCGTCCACTGCAGAGTCTTTTCCCCAGGCCCAGCAATACATGATCCGGCAACAGATCCGTGAGCCCAAGGAACAAACCAAGTGTGACGATACCGCCTCCCACAGTCTCACGTCGCCAGTTCCACCTTATCCTCCTCCGTCAGATGATAAGGTTAATATAGAGAACTGGCCATCTCCATCCAGGGTTAACACTGCAGGCACCTTGGCGACTACCGTCTCTGCATCCACTGAAACCTTCTGCACTTCCCTGACTAGCCCAATAAGTATTGAAAATCTGCCTCAGCAGAGTTTTCGCTCTGATCCCTCGCTACCCGCACTCCTCAGTGGCGCCAGTTCTGTTTCGGCAGATGCTGAAGGTGACTTCTTACTGAAGCCGGGATCCCTTGACCGACCGTCTCTCATAGACACGACGGATTCCTTGACTCCGCCAGCGTTGGGAAAAGAGCCCGTCGAGGGGTTTCCCCTGAGGGTGGATGAGCAGTACCAAACTCTGTTTCCAGGGACACCCCACCAAATAAATGCTCCTACCTTATCAACTCCGAATGTTGTGGATGATAACGAAGATAGTGAGAGCGACAGCGATAGCGGCCTTATAATGGCCAAACCCAAGAGACGAGCTCTTCCGAAGGAGCACGTGAGCCCTCCGATTCTGGGAAAAATGGCAAACCCAAAAAGACGGGACACGCAGACCAGCGTGACGAGTATTGGCAGCACGGAGACCGCTAAGAAAGTCGCTACTGCGGAGCCGAAATGATGCTCATCAATGACACGAGCCACGGCAAAACCTCGCACTCCTCAACCATCATTCATCACTTAAATCTTGGGACTATACAGCCAGAATCGACCACCGGATGCTGTCTATTCTGAGTCATTTGAATCGACCGGGCTAAATCAAGATGTAGTTGCTAGAGCGGACTTCTTTGTGGATCAACTAGCACCGACACTAACAACCGTTCACCCTAAAATATCTGAAAAGAGAGAACTATGACCAGGTCGTGCATTGGAAATAGAACGTGAGAGTGTTTTATCTGAGATACGAGACAGTCATGACCACGTACCGCAGTTCCAGAGTCCGCGGAGTTCCCGCACAATGAGATGCTCTTCTGTGACCTCATATTGAGGCAAGAGTTGAAGTCAAAGGTCTGATGGTCATCCACCCCGCTCCACTTGGCGAAATATTCTACACGATCAGATATTGAGTCTCATAGACTCTTTACTAAAACTATCCGAGCTGGATCTCGCACGTTTTTTGAGCTTTGAACATCTGTAACAGGGACTTATCACCTCATTGGTCATGATCTTTTGGCGAAGTGGGCAACTTGCATGCAAAGAGCTGGCTGCATTGGGACTGGAAGGGGCGGTACCTGTCGAATTCATGGATGAGTGGCAATTTGCACTGATAGACCATAATCTGGGGAGCGCGCATTCTAGTGGAGTTCTTAAATTGATTTCTTCGAATCACCTATGCCGCCATTTCGCCATTATTATTGTGATGGTAGATCGAGCTATATCACTGCAATAAGCCTTGCATATAGTAGGGTTTGACAGTTTTCGCTCATTACTATTCCATATCTCCCTACGTCAGCAACAATCTACACTTGGGCTGGTCTACATAGGAAATTTGAAAAAACAATTATAACTAGAGAATGAAAGCCAACGAGAACGACCAAGACCACGAGTCTACGTCATTCCCCAAACGTAATGGACAAGCTTCAGTCCGTTTCTACCGAGAGGGTCCGCGACTCTGAAAAGGGTGACAGAAGTCGTTGCGGTGGAATCTCGTTGCTAATGCATCATGTGCTTCGTCGTTTTCAGTGTTGTATTAGCTAGCATTAGCATGACTGGTTTTGTAGGACGAAAGGGCATTAACTGTCCTAGGATCACATGAAAGTAGTAGCCAGGTCAAGCCGGTTTCTGGGGATGGGTGTGGACCACCAAAGCCGCAGAGAGGGGTATACTCACTCTGAATAATCCTAAGGCTATCCCAATCTATGGCTACGTGCCATACTGATTTGTATGCTACTGCAGAGCAGGAAAGCGACCGGCCCAGGAGTTAACTCAAAGATCTCTATAACTAATCACCTCGGCCAAGCTCTTTGAAGCTAAATCGTACCTGTGACCGAGAATCACGCATGTACTGTGATATTTTCCAGTATCGCGGGACATAAATAATCAGCTTAAGCGTAACAAAAAATAAAAGGCCATATATGACATAAGCGTCAAAAATGCTTTACAGACCTGGCAATGAACGCCATTATCAAGTCCAGAAGAGGAGGGGTTCAATTATGGAGGGGATCAGAGTCCCACTAGTGCTCAGGGGTCCAGGTGGGCCATTACATGTACCTAGGTTATTGGGCCCCACCACGGCGCTCGTTGCTACCCCACGATCTAAAATGATAAAAGGTAGCCACGAAAAGCCACACGACCACTTCAGCATCACAACTACACACCAAATCCCCCATCCACAACCACGACACTCGCCGCCGCCCCGACCTCGACTCATACGAACGCGCCATCTCTCGAAGGAGCAAAGAAAGGGCTCTATACCAGACAGACAAAACCATCGAGTTAGTTCCAAGACACGGGGAGGAAGGGAAGTCAAAAAAAAAAAAAAAAAAAAGAGAGAGAGCCCACAATGTCGCACGCAAGGATAGAAGAGGTATCCGACAGCGACTCGGACGTCTCGGACCCCAGCGAAGGCGACATCGACGACTTCCAGGACTCCGATATCCTGCGCGCGATCCCGTCGAAGTCATCCCCGCCTCCCTCGCAGTCCCAAGTCCATCCTCCTCCACCACAACAACAACAACAACAACAACGAACGCAGCAGACGGCGCCGCAGCCGGGTCTGCAGCCGGGCGACATCAAGGACTACCAGATGCTGTACCCGGTGTACTTCGACGCGTCGCGCAGCCGGGGGTCGGGGCGGCGCGTGGCGGCGCACCTGGCGGTGCGGAACCCGCTGGCGCGCGAGATCGCCAACGCGTGCGCGGCGCTGCGGCTGTCGCCCGTGTTCGAGGCGCACCGCACGCACCCGCGGGACTGGGCGAACCCGGGGCGCGTGCGCGTGGCGCTGAAGGAGGCGCGGGCGCGCGGCCACCCGGTCAAGAACAAGCACCACCTGTACGTGGTCGTGGCCAAGTACCTGCAGGAGCACCCCGCGACGGACGACTCGGCCGCGCTGCGGCAGGGCATGCGCGGGCTCGGGCTGGGCAGTCTGGGCGGCGCCGGGGACGTCTACGCCGACGGGAAGCCGTGGCCGCGGTCCGCCGTGCCCAGGGGCTGGAAGATGGGGGACCTCCTCCCGGCGTACTCGGCTGCCATGACGGGGGGCGGCGTCAGCGAGAACGCGTTCAAGGATATGATGCGCGAGATGCAGGGCGGCGGCGGAGGAGGAGGGGGAGGAGGAGGGGGAGGGGGAGGAGGAGGAGGAGGGCCTGCTGGTGGTCTGCCGGGTATGGGAATGCCGGGCATGAATGCTGACATGATGAGTATGCTGCAGGGGATGGGCATGGGTGGTGGTGGTGGCGGAGGGGTTGGTGGTCCGGCCGTTGGTGGGAGCGAGGGCGGCGGGAAGAAAGGAAAGAAGGGTAGGGGCAAATGAGATCCTATGATTCTCAATGTTACTGGCGGACTGCTTGATAGGGACGAAAGTCATTTGCGATGCATATCGGTTGCTTAAGATTAGCTCTCTGAGAACCACACACGGCGTACGTCTGTTGGTCAATAGATGACAGCAAGGCGCAATCAACAACTTGGACATTTCAATCAGCAAGTGAACGAGAGGGTAATATGGCCAATGAATTGGCCTGAATAGTTCCATACGCTTTCTGATGATACAATACAAGGGGTATCTAAAGTTACTATAATGTTTCAACAGAACTGGCCCCTAACATTGGTTGGACCCTCCAAAACTCAGTCCTGGAGGTATCTGGCTGACCAGTCCAACCTCTTCCTACAGCCTCGATCATAAGTCTTTTTCATCATTCACAAGGCAACCAGTCGTCCTTGCAACCCCTCCCACTCCCGAGATCCCACAATCTGCACATCACGGCCGCTGCTGGGAATCATTTTCCCGTTGATATCGGGTAGGCGGATTTGCAGTCTCGCAGCAGCTTTCCTCATTTTGGCATGGTCTGGATTCTGCTTGCGTCCCTGCTGTTGTCCCATTATCATATGCGTCTTCTGCATGACAGAGGTCTCCCAACTCTTCCAGGCTGCGAAGTCCTCTGCTAACTTGGCAGCATGGTATTGTGGTGTCACCTTAGCAGGCCGCCATGCCATCTTGTCCTTAGGAAGAGCACTCAGGTCGTAGATCTTGGCGGAAGTAGCCATATAAAGAAGCTCGGTGAGCACGTCTTTGCCCTCGGCAACAACCAAACTTTTCCTCTGTTCAACAATAGGAGTGGGCTTCATTAGTGGTTCGGCAAGCCAGTCGTACTTGGGTTGCTCGGTCACGCGTGCCCGGCGATTATCTTCCCTCAGATACCGTACGGCAGCCTGCAGGCTTTCGATATCGTTCTTAAGAGCATCCATCTCACGAGCAGTAGCAACCGCACGTTCCTGGCCTGCCTTAGCGCCTGCCGAGTCAGTCGCATCGCCATAGGCTCTACTCTCGCCAGCAATCTTCTTCCACTTGTCACGATCTGCTTCAAGGCTCTTGGCCTCGCGGTCTTGTTGCTCGATGTCCTTCTTCAGCCGATCAACCTGGCTGTGAGCATCTACTATCTGCGCCTCGAGATCCGACATCCGAGAGGCCTTGGCATTAGCATCGCGCATACGAGCTTCCAGAGTTTCGATACGGAGAGTGGCAGTACTGAGGTTCTCGTCACGTAGAGCCATCTCACGGCGAGCTTGGTTGTAGTGGTCCTTGAGTTGGCGAAACTCTTCTTCCGCATCGACAGGGATCGTCTTGAGAGCCTTGAGCTCTTGAGCCCGAAGAATCCAGGGTGCAGGACTGCGTTCGAACTCTTGCGTCTGTGATAGGTCGGCACAGACAGCGGCAAGATCAGCAACTTGGTTGGTCAGGGTTCGGATCTTAGAAAGATAGGTTGAAAATAAATCTGACTCGGCAGACGAGAAAGCGGTCACGACAGCATTCTGTACAGTGCTTTGTACTTCTGGATATGTGAATGGTTCTTCACGTCCCTCTACAGTAAGTAGTTTGTGCAAGTCGAGACCAATCATGCGAGACATTTCCCCTAGCTCTCGGCTAGCAGTTTCGCACTGCTCAAATGCGTCTGAAGTATCAGGAGTGAGCGCTAGTGATCTCGCTCTCAGATCTTCGAGAGACCGGACTGCCTTCGAGACGATGACTTTGGCACTGCGCGTCTGGCTGATGACTGCATCTACGCGCCTAGCGAAGTGCTGAGCATGTTCATCCTCGTCACCATTAGCTGGCACCATTCTCTGAACCATTTCCTTGGTGACACCGAAGGCTGTGGCGGCTGACTCCAAGTGGCTTTGCATCAGCATTGTCTTCATCTGTACCTCGTCCGCGAAGCTCTCGAGTCCTTGAGAAATGTGAACTTCTCCGAGGTGAGTCATGAGAGCAAGAGAACGCTGGAGCTCGTCGGCACACTGTTTCTCCCTCAGTTCATCGCGCTTGAGGCCTTCAATCCAATTATTCAAAGCTCGCTCAACAGGCTCGAGCTCGTACAAGGCAGCTTGATACCTGGCAAATTCCTCCAAGGAGCAGTGACTAATGCCATTAACGAAGCGATCGCACATTGAAGCTACCCATGTGAGCTTGTCCAGTACATCGCAACCAGCGAACACATCGTCTTCGTGCCCGGGATGTGCCTGGCTGACTCGTTCCTTGATGAAACCGTGCAAAAGTGTCGCCTTGAAAGACAGCCTAGTAAATCGTAACAGTGCAAGAACGGAGTCTCTGTCAGTGTTAAAGGTTTCTGGCAGGAATAGTTTAACAATGTCAAGGTGTTGTTGTGCTTCTTGAGCCCCCATTCGCTGCATCTCAAGATCAATGGTCTTGATCTGGGTTTTGGCGGCAGAGATCTGGAGTTTCTGGTTAAGATCCATCATGAGCCGGGCATTGCTATTGAGCTGTTCCGATTCAACTTCGCTAACAGCTCGAGAGGCACGCATATCTTCGAGGTCCGAGTGAAGATTTGTGACAAGCTCTCTGAACCGCGATAGCGTGTATTCTAGGTCTCCGATGGTGTCGTCCTTTTCCACTGCCCGCCGAGCCTGTTCGGTAATGATGTTGTCTTTGAAGTCAATCTCTTCCTGCATCTCTCTCTCATTCTGGACATGATTGACTTCGAGTTCATCATTGATCTCCTTCAAAGCCTCGAGATCCTCAATCACAGCTCTGAGTTCTTGCATCTGCTCGTATTGCTGAAGCTTCTCATAGCTTAGTTGTTCGATCATATTTTCGGCTCCTAGGTTGTCGTCGAGTTGTTGTCGTAGGTCCTCAGCTCTCAACTCAGACTCCAGTAGCTTCTCCTTGGCGATTTGATACTGCTCCTTGATAGCTTCAAATTCTTCCAAGTCCCTCTCCAGAGACTTGATTTGGGCCTTGTTCTCTTCATCTTGCTCCTGGGTGAGATCTCGGAGCCGAATCAGAGCTTCACGCAGCCGCTCGTTGTTCCGCTCCATTTGCAGCCACCCGGTGCTCGCTCTCTCTTCAGGTGACATACCCTGCGAGAATTCGGTGTTCTCTTCTCGCAAAATTTCAACTTCTAGTTCCAGTTCCTCTGCTTTTTGCTTCAGGGCCTCGAGCTCAACCTTGAGAACCTCGGCGGTTTCCTCTGCCATCTCGCGGTCCAAGGTTGCCAGCTCCATGATGGAGTCATGCTCGGCTTGAAGCTCTTCGATCTGGTTAAGTTTGTCTTCTGCCTCCTTCAACTGCTTTCGTAGCGCAACATTATCTTGTACCGTCGTTTGAAATTTGCCCTCAATCTTCTTATTGATAGTTTCGAACTTATCGCGCTGTTCCTGGATTCTTTCCATCTCCTTGAGTCTATCGCGGTCCTCTGCTCTTTTTCGCTCAAGAATCTTGAGCTTTGTTTTCAGATCCTCATTCTCTCTGCTGAGAGCATTACTGGCCCCGGTTCGGGTCGTTGAACTAGCTGTCGCGGGCGTTCGAGAGGTCGTTGCACTCGTTGGTGGCTTCGATGATGCTACAGAAGTGCTGCCAGCTGTGAGCTTCTCCAGAGCTTTCGTCCGAGAGCGCACCGGGCTATTCGTTTGTTCTCCGTCGCTCTTGAAGGGGGAGCTAATCCCTGACCGATCCCCAGCTTCATTGCCCGAGGCAGACTCACCGGATAGGACTCTCCCAGAAGCAGGCCGAGTAAGCCGTTGACCAGGCCCTGTCGACACTCTTCCGGCCGCAGGTCTTGTAGGGCCACTAGCCGCCCTTGGGGCTGTTGTAGAAGAGCCAGAGGGTCGTCGCCTCAGCCCAGCCGAAGGGAGGGCAGGTGGTCCCATAGACGTCCTCGCACCAACCGAGGGGCGGGGCTTGGCACCAACCCCTGAGGGTCGTGCATTCGACGGTGTACCGGTTCGGGAAGTAGCTGTGCTCGAGGGCGCGGTGACTAGTTGTTTTGTGGGGGATTTGGTCGGAGACTGGGACACGAAGGTTAGCTCTCCTGGCCCTCCACAGCAGAAGCACAACTTAACAGACCCTGGCTATGCTGGATGGACGGGATGCTCGTGGCACTGGGCTCGGACTGGGAGCATTCAGGCTCATTCGCTTTCCCAAAGACGGATCGGTAACAGAGGTCGGCCGTCCTGCAGCAGCCGGGGCGACGGTACTCGTTCTCGAGGCTCTGCGGATCGGGGCGGCTGTCTTCGCAGCGGCGGGCGCCGCCTGGAGGACGGTGACTGTTGTAGGCCGGACAAACATGCCCCGGCCGGGCGGGCAGTCGAAGTATCGCTCGCCCTGGACAGCGCCGTCATTCTTGCCCGAGTCGTCATCGAGCTCGACGCCGACCCAGTCGCCCACGGCGAAATGGGTCTGGCCGATGAAGCGGACGATAGCATTACGGCTGTCGCTCAACCGAATGTGCTGTCCAACTGCTATCTCGGACATGTCGTTCTACCATTTGGGCTAGCTATGCTGATTAGTTAG
This sequence comes from Ustulina deusta, assembly GCA_023159155.1. Taxonomy (NCBI): domain Eukaryota; kingdom Fungi; phylum Ascomycota; class Sordariomycetes; order Xylariales; family Xylariaceae; genus Ustulina; species Ustulina deusta. The sequence goes on from JAJNNX010000058.1 coordinate 239,471, forward strand.
TAGTACATGGCGAGCCGCGTTGGGGCGTTCGAATGCTGCGAGGTAAACAGGACCCGAGCTGGCGTTGCTTCGCTCCAAGGTTAATTAATGTTTAAGCCTGGAGCTGCTTTGTTGGCCTGAAACGCGTCTTCTGCATATTCGATTACGCGACTTGCATAAGTCGGTATCACCGTAAATGCACACAGTACTATTTATTCGTAATACTGTATATCGGCACTGTACATTAGACGGGAGTGTGGTACACCAACTTCATCGTATGCCTTCTAGATAGTCTCTACTCATTCTGACTCAATAATTACTATGGCATTTTCCAAGCCCTCCCTGCCTATGTCTCATTATAAACGAGACTCTGTATTCATAGAAATACCGTCCCTAGTTCATACTGAATCTTCATTCTTATCATGTGAATCAATTTTCTTTCTATTTACTTTGCACACATGAGCAGACCTTCGTTCTTACATACACCGCGTATGCTTTCTCTTAGTCTATACCACCTTAATCACATCACCAGACCCAAGCACACACAGCAAGCAAAGCAACGCCAGAGCGATGAGATGAGAAAGAAAGCGTAATATTCCAAGCTACATACAAGTGTGTATTTACGTAATATCCCAAGATCCAAGCCCAATCCAAGACACATAGGTACAATGAGTCGAAAGTTAAAAGTCATGATAGACAAGGGTATGTAGTTAGTTAGTAGACGAGAGACCTCTTCCTCCCTAATGCCTCCTTCCCTCAGCGTTCGTTCCTCCCTGAATACTTTTCATTCCACGACGCTGTTGACATCCGTCGTATTCTTGAGACCCTACTTAGGTAGGTAGGCAGGGTTCTCCCCCGATTCGGACAAGTCGCGAAGCCCACGCCGAAGCCCAACCGCCAAAAGGGAAAATCATGTCTTCCCAAAACCAGCCGTGAAGCTCCCGCCACGAACCCACTCGGCAATCTCGAAGCCCAGCCTGCGCTCGAGCTTCTCGTCCACGCGTCCGCCGTCCGACACATGGAGGACCATGACGCCGGGGGCGGCGATCTCCACACCGCTGCCCGCGCCCCCGGCCCCTCCTGCTGCGCCGGGGGCGGCCTCGTCGGCGGGCCTCTTGACGTAGACGGTGAGGTCGGCGCCGACGACGCCGCGCCACAGCGTCGCCACCCACTGCCAGTGGTCGTCGGCGCGGTAGACGTCGTTGACGTGCAGCGCGCCGGCGTACCGGTCCGAGAACGTCAGGCTGTAGCCGTCGGCGAGGATGGCCACGGGTAATCTGTGCGACGACGATGACGAGGCAGCGGCGGCGGCGACGGCGGCCGTGGTGGTGTTATTAGAACTCGACGTCCCGGCGCCATTTCCGTCGCCCGCACTGGCTTGTCGCGGTGCCGGGTAACTCGTGATGTACCGGATGAGATCCTCGGAGGTCTTGTGCCACTTCAGCATGCGTGCGACATAGCTCGCGATGGGGCTGATGAGCGACGAGGGTTTCCTCTGCGCCGCCGTCACTCCGACGGTACCGCCATTCTCAGATCCCCCTTTACTACCGCTATTACTACCGCCGAGGTTGTAGTTGTCGTTGTTGTTGTTGTTGGTCGTGATGGTGGTGGTGTTTGCTTCAGAGCTGCTAGTGGTGGCATGTGGTTCGGGGCTCGAGTGCGCGATGGCGGTGCTCGTGTCCTCGGACCACATCCTCACGGCGAACTCGGCCGACGCTGACAGCGCCCTCTCGATCACCGCCGCGACCTCCTTCAGCATCGCCGTCGGCGCGCCCTCCACCGCGATGATCGGCCCTCGCGTCTCGAAGTGCGGACCCCCTGGACCGGGCGGTCGCAGCGGCGGGCTGATGGATCGCAGGATCTCCAGCTTGAGCAGGAATGACCATTTCTGCGGCATCGGAGACGCTGGGGGTGGTTGCTGTGGCTGTGGCTGCTGCGGTTGTCTTATGGGGCCGCCGCCCGGGTTTGTAGCACCCAAGTCGGCGCCGGGAGCCTGTTGCGGCTGCGCGGATAGCATGGCTTGCCTTGTGCTCGATTCTGTGCTTGTTATTGGGGATCCGTTGACCTGTGTCTGCAGCGGGGGCAATCGGAGTGACTCGTCAAATCCACTATTCGGCCGATTGGGAGTTGTCGACACCGGTTGGTATGACATAGATGGTCGTGGTGGTGGTGGCGGCTGCATGTGGGGATTACTCGGGTGTCCGGCGTAATGCCCCGGACGGTGTTGCATAGGGGGTCTCGGGAGGTGTCCTGGGCCGTAACCGGTGGCTGATATCGGCGGTCCGCCGACTGATAGATGTTGCTGGTATCGAGGGTCGACGGGAGCATAGCCCATATGCGGAGATCCAGGCACGTAAACTGGAGGGCCGTTGTAACGCCGCCGTTTTGCGTCAGGCGGCATTCCAGAGGGAGGGGCAGCCATTGGCGACATCGCGGCATAGTCCTCCTCTATGTCCCTAAGCTGCGGTTGTGTGTATCGCCGAACGTGGGGGTCTCCCGGCATAATGCCGCCTGAGATAGACCCATGCCTCGAATGATCCGTGTTCATATATGGTTGCATATTTACTGGGCGTTTCGATGACGGAGGCGACGCCACTCCAAAGGGGGTCGCGGGCGTTATAGGTGTCGCAATATAACGGCCACCGCACTTGGGACAGCGTCCGGGGGTGTCTCCGCTCGAGGACGTCGGTCTGCCGCTGCCGTTCTTGCCTCCTCGTCGAGGCTGGTATCGGTAACCGGGATACTGGAGCTGGTGGCGGATCTTCTCCTTTTCGGCAAGCTGCTTCCACTCGTTCTTAACGCTCTCGGGTTGCTCCTGCCACTTTTCGCCTATGAGTTTGGATATCTCTGGGTTGGCAAGGCCCGGATGCTGGGCGGCGAAATGGCCTTGCCAGGCTTGTCGATAAAGGATGAATGCTGTAGAGAGGGCAAAGAACCACGCACAAAGGTTAGTCAAGTTCTATTCTTGTGTTGTTGTCTGCTTCGTTCTTGTATTTTCGGCTTGGGGGTTGCTTTGTTTGCCTTCGGTTTGACGCCTTGTGTGTGGAATGGAGGGTTCGAACATTCGCAATCATTCGTTACATATGAGGTAGAAAGAAATCAAGACAATAAGCCAGGGTCTCACCCCCTTTCATGTAACACGCCACCCGTAAAACACAAAACGGGCCCTCTTGGACAAAGGGCCACATCATCCGAGTTGTCATCTCGGGGATTTAGGAAGCCCAAGTCCCAGGGGGTGACGGCAGATGAATTATGAAAAGGGGGGAAGACGGAAAATCGAGAGGCTGGAAAATGAGAAGAGGGTTGACAAACAATGACAACGTAGGACTAGGTCTCGGGGAGACGGGGTAGGACGGGAGAAACAGGGCCAGTGCCAGTTTGAGAGATGAGGACTGAAATACATACCGTTCCGTGGTCTAGGTACTTTCGGTGCCTTAGCACACAGGCAGATTAACTCTTGCGGTCCATCACTCCGTGCAGTGGTCGGGGTGTGGAGACTCAATCTTGCAATGTTCGATTGGTTTGCCTCGTCGATGTCGATAGGTTTTGCCCGCTTCTTATTCTTCGGCCCGCCGTCCTCGTCGTGATGAGGGTAAGATGAAGAGCCCGGCGTCGGCAGAAGCAATGGCCTCGCTGATACCACCGCGTTATGACCACTGTTCTCGCCGCGGCCACTGGCCGCCATTACTGGTTGACTCTGGGGTCTTATCGGTGATTCTGTGTCGATTTTGAGAGGAGGTGGGCGATGTTGAGACAATGATGAAGCTCGCCCGCCGGCTGACGAGGGTTGGGGCGAAGGAGTATAGGAAGACGACGATGACGAAGTACTGGAAATACCCGCGGTGTCGGTCATGATATCGTTGGAAAATACCGAGCACTTTTGCTTAAGGCAGTAGGTTGTCTGGTCGTGTTGCAAACGGGTGTAGAGGTGGATTGAAGGAAGGTGTAGTAGGAAAGGAGTGGGTTCAAGCATAAATGAAAATTAACAAAAGTCTCAATGGTCGAGCTTCAAACCACTGTTCAGGCTGAGGGGAAGAATGATACAAGACTTGGTTTCTTGGTTTTGTTTTTATTTCTCTCCTCGATCCGAACTAGAGATTGAGGGACGGGGGACGAGATAAGACAAGAGGATAGTTGGCCGTAGATTAGGCAGGCTCCGTTGATTGTTTCCTGCCGCTCGCTCTTGTTCTCTGTAGAGACTTTGAGGGGGAAATGGAGCCAGATGAGACAACAAGAACAAGGTGAAGAACAAGGGCGAATGGGTAGTTGAGTGGATGAATGGTTGTAAAACGAGGCTGGAAGAGCCACGATAGGCTAACCTACAACAACACAAGGAGAACTAAGTACTTGTTCTGTTAGAATAGGGAGGGATTGTCTTCTTGGGGCCTCTTCCTACCTTCTCCTTTGTTTGTATCAAAGAGAAAATTGCCCTCCCCGGTAGTCCTAGGCAGAACAATGAGGGTTGCGAAGGATAGGAGCGGGATAAAATGCGCACTACAAAACGCATACAGACACGCCTCCCGTTTCAGCGAATGAAGTTGTGGCCGCTATCTTTCTTTGTTTCCTCCGTCGCCTTGTCGCTGGCCCGGGTTTCCCCTCGTACCATCCTTCAACTGTGGCGCCAGTACTGCTGAAAAGAAGTGATTGTGAGCATGGCATGTCAATGGTGGTTCTGGATCGGGCTTTCCGGTAGCCTCATGCTCCTTTGTCTAGATTCTTGACGATGGACAGAGATACGGTCGCCGTGCCACAATCATATACCATGGTTCCCAATATATTTATCAACCACTTGGAAATCCTGGTCGTGCCTACAGCAGCCGTCCTCATCGTCCCGCCTAGAGCAAGTAAAGGTATTTGGCTTGAGCATCTGTATCGTCTAATGATATAAGTAGTCTGGCCGCCTATATGTCTCGGGAATACGCCGACCTATTGCAGATGTGGCATAACTTAAGGAAGTATGGGCCATGACTGTTCTTTGTCTCATAGCGTTTGTAACCGCGACTAAGTGAAGAGGCCCAAGAAACCATTTCTGCAGTCCGTGTCGACTACTTACAAACCTATCTTGCATATCAATGTCTCGTTCCGTAGGGAAGCGGCATCTTAGCTAGAAATGTCCATTGCCCATGTGCAATCCTGGACGCTGGTGTTTACATAAGTGATAAGTGGCATACTTCAAGGTAGTGAGAAGAGGTCTGTATAGAGCCGCATAGAATGTGGCAGGCTGAGGTACCTTTACGTCACGAGCAAACTGTATGCTACCCCCGTGTGTTACTGTGGTAAATACGTATAATGAGTAGGGAGAGCCACCGGACTTTGAGAATATTGGACATGTGGGAATAATGCTGGATATACCACCAGCATACCAGATCGAGCAATCATCTACAAACCATACAGATACAAAAGTGTCCCGCCGTCTGGAAGATAAGGCTGTATATATATTTACGCTCTCTGATCATATTCGTACGAGTTCGTGGAATTTGCCATGTCAGGAATCTCGCTCTTCCGTACTTAAGGCGAGCCCACATCACAGCGAGCGCATTGGAATGCCACGCAATGCATGCAGTACTTAGCACCTAACAAAGCCAATTGTACCGCCGAAACAGGTTATATTGGCCGAATCCAGCAATTTACCACTCTGTATTATGTATCTATCTCAATAATGCGTGTTTGGCATGTCTCAGGCCGTTGGTAGCCACATATACTAGATATCACTGTTGTTGCAGCGAGTAACTGCTTCGTCTCATTCATTATGTGTGTACATGAAAATGGAATAACTTTTCATCAGCGAAGTTATCGATCATGGCTGACAGGTACTATCTATCTACTGGCCTATGATAGCAATAGAGATACGACTGACATTGCCGTTGGATTAGAACTCCGAAACCCCTCCTGTCTCCGTCTACCATGTTTTTGTTGTCTCGCCGGGAAATTGCCTGACCCGGCCTCGCCATACTCTGTACGACGAAGGGAATACAACGCGGTTCGCAGAACTCGGGGACCCCTGTCCCGGTGCCGTTATTAATTTTTTACACTGCTTAGATTATTCATCAAGTTCATGAAATGAAGCCCCGCCCTGCCTCGCCGCTCAACAAGTCTGCGCTGCGTCGCGCATCGAGGAACAGCTCCTCGCATTCCGCAACATCCTGAATATCGATCTGGTTGCGGCCGTTGACACGCGCAAGGATGCTGGAGATAGGCTTAGTTAGAACTAGAGAACAGACATGGGCGGATAGTGACAGGGTAGCGAATCAACAGGTAGACCAAGAAATGAAATACATGTTGCATACCTTGCTGGCGTCAACAGTTGAAGGCAATATCGCAGACTGATGCGCACGCCATGCTCGGCAATCTTATCGATTGCGGCATCTGTCATCTGTAAGCCCTCCGTAGTCGATCGGATACGCACAATCCTCTTGATCTCGTCGGCATCGTATGGTGTTGTAGGAATGATGAGAAGACGTGCTAGGAAATCCGGAGGAATGCCGTGCGCGGCCACGAGCCCATCTGTACCGCGGATGGTGCACATGCCCCGGTTCGAGGCAAGAACAACGATTGGAGAAATGGACATTTCTAGCGCGCGGTTGAGGTATGTGAAGCATTCAATGTCGAGCATGTGTGCCTGTGGTGTGGGGGTTAGTGGCTTCGACTACAACGCTCTGATCCAGTTATGCTTGACTGGTTCCTGGGTTACACACCTCGTCAATGAAGAGAACGCCAGGCACAAGCTCCGCTACTCCCTGGTCGATGTACTTGCTGACGACCTTGTTGATTTCGCCCCGTAGCTTGTCGGTGATCTCCGTCATCTTAGGCTTCATCAGCTGGCCCATCATACTCATAATATCCTGTCCACCTTGCGGCCGAGCGTTTGCAACATCCAAGTCGTGAAGCGTGACATCTTGGACAAGCTCCTTCTTCTTGTGGACTTCTCCTTTGGGGATAGGCACGTACTCCTCCGCCTCGAGGTCGAATTCTGTAGCGTAGGCATCCGATCGACCGACCCGTTTGCACGCGCCCGTGTTGGCCTCGATGTAGATGACGTCGCCCACGGTAACCCTCTCTTTCTGGATGGCTTCGTATATGCTAGGGTCTAACCGGAGCTTCTTCTGACCCTTTGCGCTCTTCAAGCCTATTAGAAGCGTGCTGATGGTCTTGCCGTATCCGCCGAGCGGGTTCTCTGCCTCCTCGGGTGTGAGCTCCGTGACCTCGCCCTCGTAAACCTCCTTCGTCTCCCGCACTTTAAGGCCGATAGCCCTCCGGAAGTTCTCCATCAGCATCTCCGTCTTCTTGACCTCGGTCGAGTATATCTCGCTCCCGACGATGGGGCAGAATGGGATCTTCGTTCCGAGCTCGTGGCTGAGCGCGAGCGCCAGGGCCGTCTTTCCGGTACCAGGTCCTCCAGCCAGCAAGACACCTCGTCCTGACATTTTGTGCCCTCGAATCAGGTCGACAACTACACCGGCAGCCTGTGGTTCGGTGCAAGAAGCCCAAGTCAGCCTTGTCTACTACTAGTGTCTTTCCTCGAATCGCGTCGTGTTACCTCTCGAGCCTGCTTCTGGCCGACGAAGCCGCCGGCTTGCTTCTCGGCAGTGCCATCCGCCTTGAGCCCTAGGCCCTTGATGTGGGTGTGGGAGGCGGTGCGGTTGTCGCGGTTGTTGCCCTTGACTTCGCTGATTTGCACCATGTTGGGCGAAGAAATAGGAAAGGTGGGAGCGGTCGGCAGCAATCAATATTGTCGAGGACTCTTTGGCCGTTCGCGAGTTGATGTGTGCTGTTGTGAATTGGGGCGGGTTCGGTGCACAAGGTTTGTTGGTGGATGCTGGGCGCGGATTGGAAGGCTGAAAAGTCGGGTTCACAAAATGGTTCCTGGCTAGGACCGGAGCTTGGAGCTCTGCTAAGCTTCCAACTTTTTTGAGGCGTGACGTGAAGACTGTGCGTGCACAGTGCTAAACACCGTGTGTCTTACAAGTCAACGCCATCCAACTCGGGCTTTATCTTTGATTTGTCCCTTTTATTTTATTTTATTGCATGTGCCTCTATCGACGCATCTTTTGACGGAATCGATCTTGAATGGATCCCGACAATTCTATATACTCTACTGTATAAAAGTGACCAATTATGTGCCATGTATCTCACCATGACACCCAGAGTTTCCAGCTTCATCGAATCTCCATCACAGGACTTCACTCTTCATGTTGTCTGCGTTCTAAACAACATCATCTTGGTCTTCAATCTCTCTGCCTAACATAGGAACACCTTCAATTCTCGCGTCTCCCACATCTTGGCCCCCGGTCCCCTTCATTGCCGCCTCGTTACCCTTACCAACCGCTACCCAGACTGCTCCTGTACTAATCATAGCGCAGCCGGTGAGGCTCATCCAGCCCATTTTCGTTCCCCAGACGAAACGATCGAAGCCGGCCGCGAAAATCATATGCGTGTATGTCATGGCCGTGGCCCTATTGCTTCGTTCCGCTGCCAAGCCTTTCGTGAGGAGGACCTGTACCGCTAATCCACAAGCTGTGGTGAGCAGTAGGAAACCCCATTGGCGTCCAGAGGAAGGGAATGCGAGCCGTAGGTCAGGCTGTCCGATGTGCAGATATGGCGCCAAGTACAGCACGCAGAGACTTATTATCACACACAGACTACTGAAGTAGTTCACTGATATGAGGGCGTGTGTTCGTTGCCCGATGGCACGCAGTGTTGTGAAGGCGAAAGAGCTCCCTAGGACCCCCAAGAGAGCTACGCCGATGGCGACTAGGCGTTCAGATGTCGTGGGTATGTGAGAGTCGACGATTGCTGCCCCAGTTGTATCCGATTCTTGAATCATCGCCGTTGCATTTCCGATAGTCTCTAGGGCCGCCTGAACAGCCCCTTCCCCCTGAGCCGGATTCGAAAACAAGCTCGTGGGTTTCGTGATCAACACCACACCCCCTAGAGCCAAGAACGACGCAAGCTGCTCAGTCCGTGTATATGGATCCTTAAGGAAAAGATGACACCAATACCCTGCCAGGTTCGGCGCTAGGAACGTAATAACAGTTGCCTCCGCAAGCGGTAGGTACTTAATTGAGTACCAAATTCCGTAGATCCCAAAGAAGCCCGAGACGCCACGGGCTACAAGTAACGCCCGGACTTTTGGATTACCACTACAACATTCAATGTTAGTTATCGCTATTTTAGGTATGATTCATAAGAGGTTTCAGCTGTGTGAAAAGCCCCCATGACGTGATTCTAGTTCGAAAAGAACCCTCCACTCTTTAAAATAACGAAAATAGGAAACAAAAAAAATCACCCCGAGTTACTTACAGCACGCCGTAGGGGATCCGCTGCCAGACAATGTAGAGAGAGCACCCGACGGTCGTTATAAGCATGCGCCAGAATAGGAGCTGCATGGGATGAAGCTTCGTGTCGACATCGCCTAGCTCAAGGAGGCGCGCGAATAGGTTCATCAATGCTCCAAAGAGTTGTGCACTAACCACGAGGATGGAGCCTTTGTGTTTTTCCCACTGAGAAACACAGAATCTATGCATATTTGTGTGCCTAGAGACCTCACCAGGAGGCGGTATCGATGCCGCTCTTATCGATGTGGGAAGTAGGAAATGACCCTGAAAGTTTCGTGCCGGTGACGCCTGTCCATCTCGGTGGATGGATCTTTGGGGGGTACGTCGGAGGTCGCTAGTATCGAACAGATTCGCATCTATTTTGCTTTGCCTGTCGTCCTCTCTATGCCCATAGGGTGTCGGTGGAGCGGGATCACCCGTGGTACGTTGCAAGTCCTCGAGGTAGTGGTTTTTGGGTCCATCAGTCGGATATTTCACTGCTGGTGAAGTCATGGTCTACTTCTAGGAGCCAACTTATCACGAGTCGAGACAGGAACGAATACTTCACTCCTGAAACCATAATCGAAGGTTTTGCAAACATGGGATGGAGAAAAGGGTGCCGTCTCTTTATTGCTAGGCACAGTAAGATGACTTTCAGGCGAGGAACCGAGATACGGGACTCGGACACACAACAATTGAACTCGGATGCGTCAGCAAAGGAATCCCATCCTCATCGTCTGTCTGGTAGGCCCACTCTCATAGCTTATCACCCGCTGCAAGATGCGTGAGCAGGTCAACCCAACAAGGTTGCTTGAACCTAAAGCTTGCGAAGCTCGGATGCACCGCCTATTGAATATCACAGTCTTAACTCCTCAGATCTATGCTCGATGTGGTAGCCATGGGGCCTTTAGAGTCTCGAATAGCAACAACTACCCTACCGTCCATGTTGTATTATTATGGCGGCAGAATTGCCGGAACGGTACTGGGCTCCAAAACGTTGCGCCGATATCGCCAGATGGATGGAAGTTGGGACACAAGAGTTTGAATCGGAACTACCCCGCGAGATCCCGGGATAATGAAATCCAGATTGTGGAGTACCATCGGTAGTCGTTGTGACGGGGCGGCAATAACAATAAGAAGGACAGAGAATATCGGGAATAGGCTTTAAGGCTACCTACGTAGTCTCCGGCATCTTTTTGGCTTTCGAGGAGCCTAGTAGCGCTGAACCGCCAAGTGGCCTCGCAACGCCGGCTTCTGCTGCTAAGTAACGTCGATCACTCGCCTTACATATTCGTTGGGGATTCACGAGTTGCTTCTCGATACTGACATGAGCCCCTTGGAGGTGTATATTCATCTAAGACAAGCTGTGCTCTCTGGTTGTGCCTTGGTGCTGCTATGGTGCAATCTATTCATCAATGACCTTTGTTGAAAGCAATCTGGTATCCCCAAACTCCGCTGCTATGCATTAAGTAGAGTCGACGTGAGTCGCCATTCTGAAACGGGCGAAAGGCAATTGAAATAGGCATAATTCCCGTAACTTATTTTGCGCCGGCCTTCCTCTTCTTCGCGCCGGAGCCACGAGACGAGGTCTCGGCACCAAGCTCCTTCAGATCCAGATCATCGTCGAGACCAAGAAGCTCGTCCTCCTCTTGCTTTGGATTATTCATATCCTTGTCCCTCGTGGCCATATCTTTCATGAGGGCGTCGTCGTCTTGGTTGAAGGTCTTACGCATCTCCTTGATGGTCTGCCGCTTCTCTATCATGGCCTTGACTTTGCCGAGATATTGCGGGTTGCGGCGCAGAGCGAACTCGAAATCGTCGAACTTGAGCTTCTGTCGACCTGCCACCTGAGCATGCCGACTTGCCTCGAAGCACACGCCCTCCAAAAACTCGGTCACGATCTCATCTAGCACGCGCACTGTCTCCGGGATGGGATCGCGAACGTCTCCGTAGGCATAGAGCAGGGCGGCAACTAAAATCCACGGGGGTGTTGTTAGATATAATACATCTTGCGAGTATCCACGGATGCATTGAGGGAAAAGAACTTACTCTCTTTGGGATTGAACGTCTCTTTGCCGACGTGCTTACCGGCACGAGCGCGAGGCTCCATCTCGAGATTGAGGGGAAAAGCCGGCTCGCCCACGCGTTCCTACCTCGAGCTTCACTATGGATTGTATTATAAAGGCTCCTTATATTTGCTGCTATGTGATATCGTATGTCCGAGGCCGCGAGTGGTGTTGGTTGAGTTGCGGCTATTTGACGTGCAATTTGAAGGTTCCAGGTGGGCTGAAGCCAGGTAGGTATTGTAGATACCTAAGCTAGTGGATACTGCACTACCCGAGGCAGGTACAGGTAGTACTATCGAGATAGTTCAGGTCGGTACCTACATAGAGCTATTAGGTAGGACCTCCCCACTAACAGCTTGCTTAGGTGGCTCTCAGCACATGGCTGGCTGACATACCTACTGGTTTAAATCTCGGGTAAACTCCACCATGGACCACTAGGTACCTAGGATAGGTATGTACTTAGTACTACCTAGGTAGGTACCTATCTTGTGTATCTGGCTTCTGCGGCTTCGACGAAAGAAGGCTGAATGAAGCTTGCCCACATTGAAGTTCGAGGCCGCGACTACAACGTAATATCTAACCCACCGACAATACACCACAGGCCTTTCATCTCCTACCAGCTCTACTGCATCTCGAGTCCCGGCGTCCCAAAAGAATGGTATGGACCAACCCCTGGCTTGTCTCTGCTGCTTTGCTAACCGTTTGTCCCAGTCTGCGCTGTTCAATTTCCAGAGCCTGCTGCTCGTCATCCTCCTGCTCATTTGCACGAGCGCCTACGTCCACAACCTATTCCCGACAATACTCGACCGCAACAAGCAAGGGTACGTGATTCACGCCTAGGCAGAGTCGGAGCAAACACCAGCCAGCGCTGGGACTCGACACGGGCGCATTTGGGCAGAACTAGACTGAGTGCGAGTACAGGTTGATGGGCATATTCTGGAAGGCCGCACGGATAGGCGAGCGATTAAGTCCATACATAAGTCTCTGTTGTGTGTTCATGGCGGTACGACAGACATTGCAGATTCACCCCACAAAACTACCTTGACCTCAGACTGACAACGTGACGCCCAGGTCTCCATGGTTATCGGCACCTAATTCATCGTCCTCGCGATTGGTTTCAAGAGCGGGGCATAGGGGCGCGCAAAAGGAGTTCAGGCTGGGGGGTTTTTTTTTTCTTTCAGCGAGGAATCTGTGGACTGGCATCGCGAAGACGCGTCTGTGTTCAATACGCAACTCGAATGGCGACTACCGACGTCTCCTGGAATATCGCATAGCCGCCGCTTTCTACAGCCAGATAACACGTTCTACGATGATCAAGGGCTTCATTCGCCAGGCTTAGCCCTGTCGGTCTTCCGTTGCCGTGCCTATCCACCGTAGAAGACCGTTGCACCGGTATTACCTCGTGTAACAGCTCTTCGGCTGGTTTGGGCCACGCACCATCTGAACTTCAGATAATGTATGCCTGAAGTAGATCCTGAGAGACTCCGGCGACTTCCGGCGTGTCTAAGGATGGACTTCAAAGGACCAATCTCAAGCTAGAAGCTCCGTCGACACGCAGTAGCACAGTGGGTAGCACTTTTGGCCTCTGTAGTCTAAAGTATTAGAAGATCATCGTGCTTGAATCTTGGTTCCCCTCATTGGACAAATTCAGCCTTGTGGCCTTGCGATGGAACGTAGCATGCCATCGTTTTCTTGATGACCTCAGCGTGGGGCACCCGAAATTGTGCCAAAAAATTACAACGAGTCTGCTGACGCCGTCATACGATGAACACATGCGCATATGTACACTACGGTTGCGATAGACGGTTGCATCTTTTGATGGCGGCCCGAATGCTCTACTGTATTAAACTTGATATTCGCTAGATTCTAACGCATGTCTTAGACAGGGGTGTCAGAGAGCCTTCTACGTGTATAATGTGGCCATAAGAAACGAGGAGCCCATAGTGTTGATGTCAAGGCGTTACTCTCGATGAGCATCTGGCGTTGAAAATGGTGAAATGTGGTGCTATATGACCTGATTCTGACCCCAAACCACCATCGTATGTCCTGATCGACGACTTGGAGAGCGTGTCAAGGAAGCATACCTACCGGTAATGTAGGTACACTACACTACATTACTATACTACCTATGTAGGTGGTAGACACTACTCTACGGGCAGGGGGCAGCCTTGCAGATACGGATCCGTTGAGCTAAAAGCAAGACGTCTTGGTCCGTGGCCGCATAACGGGCCAATCGAAGCTGTTAGTGTAGAGACGGCAAATAAGCTACAGGAATGCGGCAATGGAAGATGCGGATTCTATTTGTGATCTTCAATCGCGATGATAGGTACTAGTATGTATGCAGTATATGTCAGCTCACCGGTTACACCTGACTTGGCTGGCGACTCCGAAGTGGATTGATTCCACTACACTACTCGTGTATCTCTTGATCGAGTTGTGTCAAGACGTTGAAGTGAAGATCAGCATCCGTGCATGCATGCATAATTCCATGCCATCTCGCACGGTTCAATCCTAGGGTCTTGGTACGAATTGCTACACTACCAAATTCCTGCGTGATCGTCGTATACCTTACACTAGGACGTGGGAGTCCTACATCTGCAGTCATCAATCGCAGGGAGATTATCTTTTCATGCGGGTTAAGTAGGCGTTCCTCTCGATACTCCGAGACAACACTTCCTTCTTCACTAGTGGCACCTGCTGCCACCTACACACACTGCCTACTAGTCGTACTAGTAGTATATAGAGAGCTGCAGGTTCTTTCTGCCCAGGATCGAAACGGCCAGGAACGGGGTAGCCCCGGTTTCATTCCTGTCTGTTTGGGCAAGCCTGAAACGACGTCACACTACTGCCATGCATAGAACACCGAACTGCAGATACCCTTGGTTACACGAAACGAAGGAATCCCGGCAGTCGAAATTCTAGAAAGAGTTCGTGCGAGGAAGGAGAAGCGTTGTATCTCATCCTCTTGCGGCTGAGGCTGAAGGATTAACAAGACGAAAATAGTTCGAGGCGAACGATGGCATCCTAAGAAACAGCGAGACGATAGCATCATTTCAGGCTTGATGGGGGTGGGTGCTTCAAACAATGGGCTATCGCCAATCAGTCGGGTGCTTGCTTAGGTACGTTAGAAGGTTGAATGCAGTCGGCATGATAGATTCGTCTGGCAGCCTCGTGATAAGGCAGGTAACCGACCGTCTCGTCTCCAAGGAAGACCGTGGTTCTATACCCATCTATTCTCGACGACACGGCTTCTTGCGTTACATGTCCGCAAAAAAAGGCTGTCGGGCATGGTCCGATATCTGCACCGCCGAGCCCTTTGGTTTCACGCGTCATTCCAGACCGAACGACTTTTTTTCCCCAGTTGTTGTCATGGCGAACAGGAAGCGTACCTCCACTAGTTAGTTTAATGAGTGTAAAGCCGAACGGTGGACAGTCAGCCACTTTAATGCCTCCCGTACACTAAGGCGATAACAGTCGCAATCCCGCTTATGGTTTTATCTGCAGGCGATGGGCCGAGTTGTCCGGCAGCATCGTAGAGAGAATAGCCAGATTCAAGAAAGGTGGAATGACGCATCCAAGCAGTGGCGTCTCGGCAGGGAGTAATAAACTTGATTGACAGACTAGGAACGCATGTGTTGTTTGCATTTCTTCTCTCCCCCTCCCCTCTCTCTCTCTTGCGATCATGCATGTTCCAACATAGGCATATAGTGTAGTTCGCCCAAATTTGTCCCACAACTCAACGCGAGTGGTGTGTTGACGAGTGTTACAAACAGGAAACGGTGCTGAAAGAAGAAGCTGAGATTGCGTTGCAAGTTAGGCGGCGAATGGGAGCCCTGCTATTTTCAGCTAACTTCCTTGTCCAACAGGGAGTCTGTGGTCTGCTGTACAGGGCCATCCGAGCTTCACCTGTCATTGCGTACGCTAGGTATTGCGACATTGCAAGGGGGCCATGAGGCCAACGGTGAACAATCCCGGATGATATGATCCTCTTAAAGTTTCCAAGCATGCTGGCACGCGTCGGTTTATTGAGTGTATTGAAGACGATGACTAGGTAGTGTATATTGCTGTCTGGACAAGGCAAGTAGTAGTGTACACTACTACGTACTTAGTATATAGTATAGGTGACCGTACAGTAAGGAGGACTTGCATGTGTACTGTACAGATACTATGTAGGTTAAGTATGCGTAGGTACTTATACGTGTAGGGAAGCGGAACGGGCGTTGACATTTATTAGGTACGCGACATCAGCGGCGCTATTAATGGCATTATCAACCGCGCCCAGTTGACGCCACAAAACGGCGAAAAAAATGGTCTAACAAATGACCGGTTTTACACAGTTGACACAAACAACCGATAGGAACGTACTTCCGTACTTCCGTCCTTCCTTCGAAGTAGTGTGCCTTTCATGATTCGCTCTCCTCATCGGGAAATTTTTGATTCTCTGCTTGCTTCGAGAGGACTCATTACTGACAATACAGGTAGGGAGCGTTAGCCTGGGCGGGTACATAATTGTTATCCTTCGCCTCACATTAGCCCCCTGTGCCTATCCGGGTCACTAGTGTAAACAAGGCTATTGAAATTACGATGCTTATCTCATCTCGGTATTGACGAGATTGTACCCATTGGATCGTCTCTCTGGAATTGTTTTTGCAAATCATCAGAACTTTATAAAGGTTTTGAGGCGCACTGTGGCTGAGGCCGTTCATATAACACGGAATCTGTATCAATGTGGGAGATATATAAAGGATCACCTGTTTACCCTAATTGGTAAAGAATGTCGCGATACAACATCCCTTAGAAGAATTATTATCTACTATATCCCATGTGTGTGAATCAGATGTTGTATCTATTCGACTTTCTTAGACAATTGCACATAGGTTTCAAGGATACATAATATTTGATTTAGATGGGTGCTTGCTGAGAACCAAGTAGCTTAGATGTCAACACCTAGGTACTTAAATGTCTAAAACGTCATAGTGTATCCAGATGTCTAACACAAGCAATAGTAACAGGTCCTCATCACTACCCTCGACGTTACATGATTCTGTTCTTTTTGTTGTAACTGATCACAACATATACCTTGACCAACAAGCCTCGTCTTGTTTGATTGACGTAGTTTCGGGCTATGGGTGCCTTGCCAAACTGCTAACCTAACTCAGGCGTCCGTCGGCAGTAGGGGCCGGGGAAACCTTTAGTTTATACACAGAGAGTATAGTAGTTTTGAATGATGCTGACTAGTCTAATCATCCTTGATAACTAGTTTCTTGACTTGATAACTCGATACTATGAAATATTACGTAGGCACAGCGTATGTTCTATCTTCAAGTGTGGTGGGGGGCGGTTGACTTCAAGATGCATACACTCCTAAGTGGGAAGTCATACTTCTTGCCAAAGAAACCCCAAACTGATACATCCCCAAGGGCAGAGCTGAACCACCAATTGTCCTGTGGCTCGTCGCCACCATCACATCTGCATTGCTCTAATGCGCGCACTCACACCACACTGATATAGGTACAGTAGTGTAGTACTTTGCCTCAGGAGGGGGGGGGGGGGGTAGGTAGGTAGCAATGGTAGTTGAATTATTGATTTAAGATGTGGGCTCTTAATAAGCTCACTAATGCAAAAGAAACATCCCAGGTCGCATCGGTATTACTGCACAAAATCTTTAATGAGCTGACAAGACGATACGACTGGTGGGCGGTGGTCGGTTTAGCAACGCATGACTCGGTGTCCTGCAGGGAATGGCGGTCACCACAGGAGTGCACACCACTGACACTATAGTGTAGTGTACTGACCACGAGGATGGTGGAGATGTACCCATGGTTCATTGTACCGTGTTAGTGTATACTACAGGTACGATAGGTATTTGATATGATGGTGTTATGCAGGGACTTTTAGACAGTCGACTAGGTTCCTGCTATGCTGGAATAGTATACCTCAGGTTGGTCGTAGTGTATGATATACTTTTGCAGCCTGGGTGTTTACACTATTATAAAACCCCTGGACAGAGCCCTGGATTTGTGTCTGGGATACCCCTACATACGCTAGACGATCACTGCTCCCTCACCTGTCTTGTGGCAATCCCGAAGCGATGGAAACTTTTAAGTGGGCGAAACCAAAAGGGGAAGGGGAGTTGAGCAGAAATCGGTGGCCGAGGAAGGCGAGAAACACCTACCAATGAGGTAGATACTAAGTAGGCAAGTATGTAGGTAGGTAAGTAGAGGCAAGTATACTACCCAGTTTAGCGTAGTCCCTCGTACTTACGTGGCAGCGAATTCCACGGCATCCACTATGTAGGTACTGACTCTCCCCGAACAGAACCCCGAACATCCCTAATATGAGGCGCCACGGAATGGCAAACGAGCCCTAAAGACCCCCTAGACAGCGCCGAGACAGTGCCCTAGCATCGCACCAATTCCGACTTGCTTAGGGGACCAAGGGGCTAGTGCACAGTACCATTCAGGCCCTTGCGGTTAGTAAAGACGGGAGTTATTGGTTAGGTAGGTTGGCGGGTTAGGTACTTCCACATCAAGGATCTAGGTTAGGCGATCCTAATGGAACAAGTTTCCTCGCATGTAGGGACACAACAAACATCCACCGTTCCTGCGAGCTGTGTTTGATCAGCTATAAACATCACAGGATCTCGGGATTTTATGTTTGCAGACCGCCATCTCAACAGACGCTTCCTTTGGGTCTCTCTATTGGCAACCTAGGGGGGGGCGGCATCGCACAAACCATACGACATCACAAACCCGCGAGAAGGGGGTTATCGTGTATCGTGGCTCGGGTCTATTAATAAAGAGACCGCCATCGGAGGATGAGGCGTGCAAGCCAGACCAGTCAGCTTTGCTGGCTCACCACCACCTTCATCTTCGTTGTGGCCGAACACCTGCACGACTCTTACCCTCGGAATTGCATCTCCTGTATGTAGTGCAGGTATGGGCCTATTGCAAGCTGCACATTACCTCCTAGTACGTAGGTACCTACTATGTGTGTTTATATGTTGGTGTGTGCCCAGACAACTAGTATCAAGCCGGTCTATGCACGTTTGTTCGACTTTGCAACTAAAATCCTCGATGAATGAACAAATGAATGACTGGGGCCGTTGTCACCGCGCTTTTGTGCCCAACACAGAAGAACCAACCCAACACCGCCTACCCCTTACACGTGTTGCCTCCAACTACCTAGGTACCTACTATGCTAACTTTCTCCCTTGCTTACATATGTATCCATCATCCACCTATCTACCTAATCTAATCTATCTATCTATCAATCTATACATCTATTAGGTATCTGTCTATCCATCGATCGATCTATCTATCGGTCTACCTAATCTACCTATCTGCACTACTAAGAGTCCAGTCCAAGATGGCTGTGCTGCATTAATGATGCTGGATTCCTCAACCAATTTCTCCTGCAGTCTACGCTCTCGACTATGCAGCTCTCGACCACCTAGAGCCGTGGCAAAGGGCATAATTACCACTCGCAACTAACTGCATTGCACAGCCCAATACACACTTTGCTTCCACAATGGTTACAGTACATAGTAGTAGTAGGTATTGCATTGCATAACGGCATGGTCCTGGATACGTGTACAACCTGAAGTACCCGTACCCTTTCAACCGTTGCTCACCGTCTGCTCAGAGCACCGAAATCCCTGCAGACGGTGGTGTATGGCGATCTCATTTGGCTGATCTGACCAATCTTCACGTATCCATGTAGGAGAAGCCATACACCATGTACGGGCAGAATACCTATACGGGCATACAGACCTGCCTCCTACACGACAGGACTGCACCGCACGGCGCGGCACTGCAGCGTAGATGTTCCAACAGCATAGCACCTAAGGTATGAATGAGCATTATCACACCACCAGCAGAATAAAGCACCCGGGCACTCCACCATTCTGCTGATCCTGTCTCCGACCCCGTGACCGCCTCTCCTTCTCCCCCTTTGGACCCTGACATCCTTGACATTCTAGTGTAGTGTGCAATGAATGCGTAGGCGTAGTAGTATACCAACGTCGTGCCGTTGCAGCGAAAGAAGAATCCACCCTTCCTGTTCCAGCTGCTGTCCGTCGACAACACTGGTCTAGCTCTCTTTTTACAAGTGCGATGGCCCCCAAGGTGGCAACCCAACCACGACAATTAGGACGGTAACTAATAAAGGGATACGCGCAGGCGGCAAGATAGACACACTCCAAGTACGCCAGCGATTGATGATTGTGATTGCCTGGCAGGCAAGAGGCGAGCGAACACGACCGCCCCTCGCGGCGCCTCTCCAGTAGTGTATACTAGGTGGTCTGTCTGGGGTGCCCTTCGTTTCCGGCGTAGTGTAGTGTAGCGCAGCGTATACTGTACATCTTGACTCGCAGTAAGTACACTCGAATAGTTTGCCCATCCGATCGACAGCCACATGAAATATGACTAAGATAGCCACGGTACTTCGTCCACTACACTGCCTACACTACACCGCACCGCGCTGCGCTAGTATAGGTACGGGCTCAGGCACGGGGGCAGATGCTTCCCAGCGCCCGTTCCAGCTGCGCGTTTTGGGAGTTCAATGCCGGACTCGTGCACCCCCAGCCAGGCCCAGCCAGGCCCCAGCCTAGCCGCTCTCGGCGCTAGTTGGCTTTTCCAGGCACTGCAACCTCGACGTCTACCAAAATGGCAATCTGGGCGTTGAGTGTGTGGATGCATCCGTACAGTACACCACCATGTGCAGGGTACAGTATCTAGTGTACGCCTCGTGCAGTGCATTGAGGATTGAGGCCCGCAATGCTTGATATGTGTTCTTCCCTCTGCAAATTTCCCCGGAACATGCTCCCCCCTTGACACGATACCGTGCCTGGATGTGCCCAGGTACCGCCGTGGTACCTTGGGTACCTTGCCGACCACCTTGTCTCTGGTCTGAGAATCCGCTTCCCCGGTCTATTCACTCATTTTACTAATAATGCCGTTGTCGTTTTCATATGAAGGGCCACTCTGACACCGACTGTCTCTCTCTCTCGCTCTCGCTCTTTCTACGCCATCTCCCTCAACCCTTTTTTTCACCGCAGCGAATAATATATTACTTTCCCTCTTGCCCCTCTGCCCATCCTCGCCTCCATTCCTTTCTAGGATATATTGTCCCTCTTTTCTCGCTACTGTGAGCAACGCTCTCTTTGTCATCCCCTTCTCCCGCCGTTCGCTCTTTTAGAAGGAAAGCCGGGCAGACAAGGAATTCGTTCCTTCTACAAACATATATCTTCCTCTGAGCTGTCAGGTTGCCAGCTCGACCTGCAGCCGCTGTTAGCTTCCACTCAATCAGGGTCGAACAAGTAGGTCCTCTCCGCATGATACCTGACGCCCACAAACTTGCTATATACCGTCGTCGCTGCCTCAAATAGTGAGGCAACAACGCTCGCACAGAGGCTGCAAATACCCGGCCGCACTCACGAGGCTTCTCTTGTCCAACAACGCAGTCCATCCTCTGTTTGCATCCCACGAGAATTCCCGTGGCTGACTCAAGGATCCCCGCAGTAACCGCAAATTCTGGGATAATCTAGCTCGCTGAACTCCCATTTCACACATAATTTAAATCGACAAGAGGTCCTTATCTGGCCGACGGCAGGTCAGGGTTGCTAGGACTTCATTCACGCAGATCGCCTGTGCGGTTGAGTAAGCAGTTATCGAACATGAGCGACCAAGGAAGAGGGATTGAGAGTGGAGGGTTCGACAATAAGTCGGCCAGGCGAATGTCGGAGGCCATACCAAATCCCCGCGATGATCAGATTCAGAAACCCACGAGCCAAACAGAAAGCTCCCAGTCTAAAGATGAAGAACAGTACATGAAAGCCGGGCGACGCAGCACACCTCGCGACAATGGACTAAGCCGGAACGGACTCAACCGGAATCCCTTCCAGCATCCCACCCGCAGTTCTCCGGAACCAACCACACGCCCTTTGGAACCACCAGTAAC
The DNA here is from genome assembly GCA_023159155.1 of Ustulina deusta. Taxonomy (NCBI): domain Eukaryota; kingdom Fungi; phylum Ascomycota; class Sordariomycetes; order Xylariales; family Xylariaceae; genus Ustulina; species Ustulina deusta. Next base: position 260,790 of record JAJNNX010000058.1, read on the forward strand.
CAAGGCCACTCTGAGCGAATTGGACGTTGCCAAAATCATTCACAATCCCAGACTCCGCCACGATATCAACTTCGACCCTGAGCTTCATTTCCGACCAAACCTAGACGGAGAAAAGGGTAGGAGGAAGCAACAGAAAGCCGATCAATTTTGGGATACTCTGCGCGATCAGTTGCAACAGTTCATCACTGACAGAGATGGCTTCGTTCAACAGTATGGGAACGGCGAAGACTGGTCGCTACCATTGCTGCTGCGATCGGTTAAAGAAATCATCCAGACTCTAGTGCCGGCACGAGATCGTCTTTGTCTAGATGAGGGTCTCAACGTGGAACTGATCATGCAACAATTTAGCAGGGGCATGGCTGACCTGGAGAAATTGGCGTCTTGGTTATCTGGGGTTCTCAAATCCCATTGCGCCCCTATGAGAGACGAATGGGTCGACCAAATGTACAACCAGCTAACCAACGGCAATCGAACAAATAACATGGTGGAGCTTGTCCAAGGCTTGCGCAATCTATTAAGTGTCTTGGAGGCCATGAAGCTCGATGTTGCCAATCACCAGATTCGATGTTTACGACCAATCTTAATCGAAGATACTGTTCACTTCGAGCAGCGTTTCTTCCTTAAGAAGATTAGAGATGGGAAGGTGAACACTCGATCGGCACAAACATGGTATTCGCAGCTCAACGCAGTGCAGAATCCAACATCCGTACAGGCGTTTGGAGAAACGGCAGTTTTTTTCGAAGAACTCGTCAATATCATAATGCCTTCCAGTGCCCGGCAGTATCCAAATTTGCCAAGCACTTTTCTCTTCGACGAAGAGCGGATCGCAAAACTTCGCTCTGATATACTTGATGCGATCAATTTGGAAGTATGCATGCGACTGTACGAAGCATACGAGACGGTGGACAGGAATATGTGGCATTGTGATGCTACAAGTGCAGTCCCATCTCCTTACCTAGCTACACCTTTATCTGATGCTTCAGGGTTTCTCAGCGCGAAGACTGAGGATGAGGGCAGTGAGTTCAACTTCAACGCACCTACTTCGCGACCGTCGAGCATGGTCTTCAGCTCCGCTGGCTCTGCCCACTCTTCTCCCCGTTCTTCTCTTGTCGTCCCTACAGTCCATATAGCTGGATCACAAGAAGATTTAAAGGCTCGATCTCAAGATCTTTACGATTCTCTCGTAGCCTTAGTGCAAAGTTCTACAACGAGCTCACGTGGTACATCCAGATGGCGGGTGATGAATGACTCCTTAGCCCTCCAAATCTTCCGGTTTACTAATGCGCCGACGGACATGCTCGAGAGTTTCGAGAAAAGTCTCAACATCCACCTGGGCGATCTGCGTTCGCCGACTGATGAAGCTGAGACTCTGTATTCAACGCTTTTCCAGACTGTAGAGGACGTCTTTCGCGACCGTCTGCGAGCAGAACTGCAACAACGCGTCAAAGACTTGAAAAGCTTAACGGGCGTCAGCCTCTTCTCGGTTGCTACTGGCAGTCGTCTACAAGGACCCAGTCGTACTTGGGACATCTCACGGGATAGCATCCGAGATAGCGAGCGAGACAGCTCCACCCGCGGAACTCGTGAAGAGGCTGGCGTAGTAGATATGGCCACCCGCCTAGCACACATGGGACTGATCCATTGGCGAGTATGGTCACAGCTTGTTTATCTAGGCGAAGTTGACAATGATGTCCTTGATGGCGATGTGCCCATGGTCATCTAGATGCTATATGCCAAGAAGGCGGCCCTCCACTCGTTTCACAAAACGACGGCAACTCATCAACTGAACTGATGCAATTCATACTCCGAGCAAATCTCGGTGAAGACCTACTGCGGTCATTAACTACGTACCCTTACTCTTTAATCCTAGACCATTCCCTTTTTTTCCGGGAGCTACCCCCGGCGGCATTGCTTTGGCGTTCACAGGCTTCTATATCTTGTTCATCGGAGCAAGGTGATATATCGAACAAGATGCTCTACTCCTTTTTTTTTCTTCCTGTTTTTGGTCCTTCGAGCACAAATGCGCGATTTTGGCATTTTCCAAGAATTCATTCCACCGGCGTTCGAGGAGCATTCCACTTTAAGGAGCATTGTCGTCATTGTCATTCCTACGCATACCTCAGCATCACGGTGGTATTTTGTTGGGTGGGAGGACCAAAGCATGAGAAGATATCAAGAGATTCACAATATTATACAGGGAGTTGGCGCAATGGCGGCAGGGTACATCAACACGGGGCAGACCTCTCCGATACTTTTTTTTCTCTTCATTGTCGTGGAGATTGAAATAGATGATATTAGTCAAAATAGACGGGTTGTTGCCGGCTCATCGGCACAGATTATGAAAACACGATCCAATACACCCTCGGTTTCTTTTCTTCGCTGCTAGTGTATCAAACCACAGGTGCTATTGTGTTCTCATCTCGTGGTATTAATCATTACAGGTATTTGGCAACCTGGCATTTTCTCATGATCGGAGTCACCGAATATTCAAATGCTATCATCAAGGATCCCCTCATCTTCTCATGGCTGGTCTCCCCTGTCAAGCTCTTCTTGGCCATTGGGCGATGGAATTGGACCCAAGCACCCGGATCCCACGATAATGTCGTCCTCTGAAAAATTATACCAGGTAGCTAGTTGTCCGGTGTCTTTCTTATTCGTCTTCTTCTCTCCTTTTTTCTGTCTCTTTTTTTTCCCCTTTCTTTTACCCTGTTATTGTTTACTAGATTTTCATTGTGTTTGTCTATGGTTGACAAATAAGGTTAGTCCATATTTCTGGTATCACAGATCTCCAGGCCCATCGGCTGCGCCTCCTAGTTAATTACACTACGCTAGTGCAGACACATCGCTAAATATAATTTGTTGGTGAAGCCCTACTTCTCAGCTACAACCGCTAGGCAATAGGTGGTAATCTAGATTAGATTCCTAGCAAGATGATAACCTAGATAGTACATAGTATGCATTTATTTTCAGAAGAAATTAGTGATGCAAAGAATGGTGGGCAAGAAGAAGAAGTAGTGTAGGGCTCAGTATCACAAATAATTCTCGATTCACATGACAAATCATGTTGATGAAATATGTAATAGGGACACAAACGCCGAGTGGCAAATATGTGGAAATGAGAATGGAAGTCCTATATAGAAAGATAAAGAAAGGGAGGATTATAGATACCACACGGAAGAAAAAAAAAAAAAAAAAAGTGTCAGAATCTGGGCCGATCTCGCAGCTGAGCCATCGTGCACAGTACTGGATACCCTACACTAATCTAGTGGTACCTTACATCGCCTGTCTCGGCTGAAGAGCTGAGACGACTACACTACCGTATTAGTGGAGGTCTGTATACTTTACTTGTACATATACTGTACCTAGGTAGGTACACTAACTACCTACTAGGAAGCTAGCTACCGAGGTAGCGTTGTTACACAACACCGTTCCTAAGTTAGATGAACCTTTTTTCGTCGCAATTTAGCAACCCTGTCTATCCATGTGTAGACCCTGTCCATATACAAATTTGGTGTAGTGTATATATGCCTACAATGTACACTAACTAACCTAGGTAGTATACCACCTACTCGAAAGGTTAAGTAGGCAGTGGGTAGTGTATTGTTATCTATGCGTACAAATCTATGTCGTCATCTGCAGCTGTTGAATTAATTAACCCAAGCAAAAATCAGCCATTTCTGATATCCCCCCGGCTGACACGTTTTTCTGTCTCATCCTAGTCAAGCTAGTCAACCGGATGCGATTGACAATGTACCGGTGCCAACAAGGAGAGGTGGCAATCGTGCACACCAAGTAAGTTGTACATGATATACCTCCTGCAGTGTAAACACAAACATTGCCGTGCATACTACAGACGATTGCAAGTGATCAAACTGGCTTTGTGCCACTGCAACGCCTCATCTACTTACTTTTTTCATTCCCAGGGTCTTTGTTCCGGCTGCATGCGGCGCACCATACCTGATGGTGGATAACAAGTATAGAATACTTATATGACTGTGCAGACGTACTTATCGTGTCCACTCCGCCGCCGGGTAATACGAATTTTCCGCATACACGTAGTAATCTTCACCGTTGGTGTGCCAGAACCGCAGAATGCATATGCAAGTGCATGGGCGAATCTCATTATCCGAGACGTCCACTTTGCGGACCGTGATTCAAGAATCCAACTCTGCCAACAGCATGCATTTATCTTGTTGGACAGACCCGTTCGATCGTGGGGGTTTGGGGGGTTCCTTTTCTTCTTTCAACATTGGCTACTTTTCTCTCCTATAGTAGCCGTCCCTACATGATAAATAAATATGTTGAAAAGAAGAAGTAAAATAGGAAGAACAGAAATTGTTCAACAAATATTCAATGATCATCATGCGGCAATAGGTTATACACCCTCTTTTCCAAGCTCTACACTATGCTAGAAGTATCTCATAGCTCGCCCCATTCGTCTTACACCGCCTGTTCCCTTGATACTACACATGACTTGTTGCATCAGCGATTTGCCAGTGGGATGCGTCTTGATGACATCCTGCAGCGGGTGACCATCCGGACAACAAAGCAGTGCATGTTTCCTAACACCACCTGCAAAGCAACCGTTTGATTTGACATTTGTGGCCGCGTTTTGTGAGGTAGTTGCAGCTTATTACAGAACTGCGCCCCTTTCGAGTGTCTGAGGCGCTACTATGGATGCTATTACATCATTCCCTATTCGATACTGCTTGGGTTCTTGTCAACCAACTTTTGTGTTGATGTCAGCTGGCTTCTACGTCATTCTCCACTTACATAGAGCCAACACATGTAGTAATATTCAAAGGTGCCCAGGAGAGAGAACATCGTAATTGCAGAAGTGAATCATGTATACTGGCAGCAAATAAAATGATACTGCCTCTGGATATCTGACTATTGGGTTGGATGAAAATGATAAGTCAACTTCTTCAACATCTACAAATTAAAATGGCTGTCATTAACCACAATACAAGAGTTACATGGAAATGAACAAGGAAATATTCATAGATACTATAGAAAGCAAAACGTGGCTTCAGCGATGGACTCTTTAAGACCCAACACACACCACTCACGGATCAAAGTCCTGGAATGAGGTGCTTTGGGGTATTAAGAGTAAGAACAGAGTAAAGAGGTACAACGGCTATCTTTCCAGTATTAATTTATATCATATGTTCGTAATGATATGAGCCATAACAGCCTGGTAATATACAATAGAACAGGGAAACGCGGATAATTACACAAAAACCGCCAAATGACAAACAAACTTACAATCAAAGGAGAAACAACTACGCCGTGTGTTCTCTTACGATTATGATAAAACAGACAACCTCATGCACAAAAGCGAGAACTTCCATAGCCCAGGATCAACTCAAATTCCTCACCATAACTAGCCTACTCGAAAGTATTCAGAATTAGCTATCTACACATCAACTCGGATACAGGTTAATGTTTCAGAAATGTTGATAAATATAGCATCCTAGAGACCCAACACCTAGTTTTAACAGCCCCGTCTGATCCTCACCAGCCTCCCTAGAACCCGGGGTTCTATCACGGTGGTCACCATCAACTAGGTATAATAGGGTCGCCATCATAGGGGCGATGGCAAACATGTATATATTGACACGAATATAGGTAAGAGTTGTCCAGCCTCCTGTATTGAAGATGAAGGTAGTATCAGCCTCGTTCCCCTAGCCGCCACGCTCACGACGGACCCACGAAGATATAAATGGCTACACAATGTAGTGCTGCGATACACAATTCCACAAGATCCATGCAGATACTGAACCAACATGCAAGACGCACGTGGCCGATCCGGCTGGTAAAGTAGGACCCAGGGACGTTACGTTGGATAGTAGGTGTCAAAAGTACAGTAGTATGGGACGCAAGGGGACGCTGACGAGGCTGGTATTGTAATCCTTCAGCCAGCCATTGGAATATATCAGACGCATCATCACAAACATGCATGAGGCGAAGTACAAAAGGACATGAGTCATCCAACGATGAGAATGCAAAACTCTACTTAGGCCCCCAACCGCGGGAAGAGAATACATTGAACACGTATTACATATATATTGATTGCGTTACGCAGCGTTTGGCCCCTAAATGTCACGTTAGGTTTATTACCCGTTCCTTCGCACGCAATATCGCCATGCTTCGACTCAGCACATCCCATCTCATTTCATCCAGCTCTGCGGCTGAATCGAACAGCTTCTGGCCAAAAAAAGTAAAAGGGACAACGGATCTGCATAGAGCGAGACCTGTTGGTACTTGCACCGTTGGTAGGTCGAGGCTCCACCCTCATTATTAGCCCGTGGGGGCGGGAGGACGACGATTTGTCTACACTATCTGATTTTCTGGCAATAATACCAGAAAGAAAGAAAACTAGTAGATCCATATATTTTGGGCTGAGCAACCTTCCACAAACCCCGAACTATCAAATCTCGCGCTAGGGATGGAGGTGAGGCGGGCTTAGAGCATCGTAAGATCGGCTCTACCTGGGGCATCCCGGCCGGAGCATGTTGTTGGCAAGGCCATTGCATAAGAAAGGCGCTGGATGTCTTGGTTATCACCGTATTTCTAATTTAGATTGTCAAGAGACACGGGAGGCGATGGACCCGGTGGATTGCGTCGTTGTATCATGCGCGGACAGCGAGGGCAGCCACCCGGATCTGCAGGAAATTAACGACGGCGGTAGACGAGTGGAATACATTGCATATCCTTGCTCACGGGGAACTCAAGATGGGCATGCAGGAAGTGTTCACGTTGAATCGTCGTGTGCCGTCGGATTCGTCATATCATAAGTACATAGGTATGTATATAGGTATAGATTCTCATACATTGGCCATAAGGTAGCGGCTGAGTGTGTCAAAACGATAACCTCAGACCTCTTGTAGCCCCATTTATATTCCACAGTTACTCCAGAATTACCACAATCTGTACCCACCTGTAAATAGTTAAAGATTCTGCCTTAATACATATTATACAAATAACTAGCTTACTATATATATTAATAAGCCTAGCTTTACAAAAGTAATACCTAAAAAATTAAGGAGGAAATAATTAGATATGTGATTTAGAGGGATATTTATTAAAACGTATTCGAAAGTTCTAAGCTTTGTAGTTGTTGAGAAATTCAGGTTAAAAGATTGAAGTTTGGTAGTATTGGGTATAAGGGTAAGGTTTTGACACACTCAGCACCTGCCTACCTATAGGTACCTACTTGTACATACACCTAGGTAGGTATTTGTCAGATTTAACCACTAATACACCAAACAACCAAAAGGTTGGCAAGCAAGTGCATGTACTAGGTGCTTGTTTGTCCGCGCACATATCCGACAGTATGGGCCACGGTAGCTGCACGAAAAACACGAGGAAGTGGCATACAAACAAAACAACACGTATATTGACGACAAGGGAATAAATACTACATGGAATACCCTGGCCATCCATTCAGTTGAAAGCCGCCGCCTTCTTTGCCATGGACCGCGAGCAGCCCCAGACCTAGCAGAGATTGAACTTGGCGACGCTCGGGTCGTGGTCCGACGTCATGTCGTCGTACGCCAGCCACGTGTTGACGTGGAGGTGTTCGAACTTGGCGCCCTTGCCCAGCTTCTTGCTGACGAAGGCGTGGTCGAGCTCCTGCGAGTTCATGTCGAAGAGGTACGAGTAGCGCTCCGCGGCCGGCACCTTGGTGACCTCGTCGAGGTCCTTGAGCCCGGACGCGTCCGCGAACGTCTGCACCGGCGCCGCGAACGCGTACTCGTTGAAGTCGCCCACCGTCAGCACCCGCGCGTCGGCGTCCTGCGCCAGGATCTGCGCCACGAAGGTCCCCGTGACGTTGCCCTGCGCGATGCGCTGCGCGACGCCCCCGTTGACCGGCGGCCGCGCGTCGCCGTGCAGAGAGCTCGAGCCGCCCTTGGAGGTGAAGTGCACGTTGACCGTGAACAGCGTCTTCGCCTTGCCCTTGCCCTTGCCCGTCTGGACCCCGGACCCGACGAGTTCCCATGCCGCCACCAGAGGCTTCCGCGAGCTGAGCCACGCCGCGTTGGTCGGGTCGATGAGCCCTGGGTTGTACTTGAGCGTCGGGCCCGGGAGCACCTCGTTCGCGGCCATGGAGTCGCCGATCACGGCATCGCTGCCGCCCTGCAGTTGCAAGATCTCGGGCCGGTACAAGTAGGCGTTGCGGATGTTCCCGCCGGGCGCCCCGCCGTTCGTTCCGTTGATGGGGTTTACGTAGGTGAAGTTGTAGGCGACGGACCCGTTGCTGAGGGTCGCGATCGCGTCGGCTAGCGTCGACAGCGTGAGCCCGGAGTCTACGGTGCCGTCGTTCGTCTCGCCGTTGTTATCCTGGACTTCCTGCAGCATGAGCAGATCTGGGGTCTTCATGTAGTTCACGATGTGTGATGCTACGGCGGTCACGTGCGCCGCGTCCTTGGGGGAGAAGTTCTCGATGTTGTAGCCTCCGACGGTGATTCCTGAGCACGTCCCGTCGCTTGTCAGCGTGGTGGCTCCTGAGACTGCTGGCTCGCGGGAAGAAATGACGGTGAGTTTTGTCAGGGGCTGGATTTGGTAGAATCCGAAGGCTTGAGTAACCACGCCCGTGATGTCCTGTGTTGGAGTGATTAGTCGATCAGAGCTTTACGGCCCCGGGGACGAAAGGCTGGTTCTGATAAAGTAGGTTGTCGATTACTTACCTCGAGTTCGTCTCCCAATTTCCCATCGTCTCTGTTGTTCGTATTGTCTAGCGGATCCGTGATCAGGATCGCCTCCGGGTTTCCATCTATTGTTGTATGTTAGTCTCATATGACTCTTCCTCGAGTTTCTAGATGTGATCTTACCCTTGGGGGAGACAGTCAAGCCGGTGCGCTGATTGTCGCCAGTCGTGGCCCAGGTACCAACGACCCAAGTGTCGCCGTATTGGTTAGGTCTGCTAACAGCGCGTGGGCTCTGGATGGTGACGTATTCACCCACGAGGCTCTCCCAGAAATCGAGGCCGTACTTCTTAGGCTGGAGAATGGGATTCGCAACGGAGATCAAGCTCTGATTATTCGGCACCGCGAAGACGTCGCCCGAATCCAAGCTTGAATAGAATTTCGTGGGCGGACTGCGCTGCGTCCCAAGCGCAATTGGCGCAAAGGTGCGGTTGCGCTCAAGAATAGCACGGACCGTGGGGAATGTGATTTCGGTCAAGGGCAGGTAGGCCGCGCTGGAGCGGTACTCGGAGACCTGGCCGTCGAGCACGAGCACGTCGCCTGTTGCAATGCTCGTGTTCTTGGCCAGTGCCGATCCATACACGTAGATGCCATCTGACACGCGCTCATCACGCGTCGTCTCCAGCGAGCGCAGCCATATTCCCGATGGCCCCTTTACCGTCACCACACCCGTCACGTTCGTAACGGGTTTCCCAGCATATGGTGATAAAAACCGGTTACCATTAATTTCCCCAATAGTCTGCGCCGAGATTTCAGCAGCAAAGACACTTATTAGCACGAAGACAGCCTTCATCTTCTCAGAAACACCAATAGGTGCATGCGCCGAATCTGAATAGGTCCCGGTGGCTGCTGCTCAGCTAGGTTCACTCTCAACCTTCTTTGCAAAGCCTCTAGTTGGGAAAAGCAAGCTGGAACAAGTCGCCATATTTGTATACTCTAGCATGGCGCTTCAACGACAGATAAATAATTTCGGAAGCGCAGCTACTATCCCCTGTTAAGTTCAGGTTTGAGTTCAGATGGACTACCAGCACACGTAATAATCTAGCCGGGGCATTGTCTAAGTAGAGTAGGTAGGTGATAAGCCAGTAGCAGTGGGGTGCCGAGACCACGTTCCTGAGACTATTCCGCGACCATGCAACGATCTCTTGGCCGTGTCCCAAAACCGAAGGTGAAGTGGCATAACCTGGTGCGCGAACATCTTGGCAGCACCTCGGAGACTCCAAAGTCCAGATTGCTTGGCAAGTCTTGCTGCACCACATGTGAGCTAGAGGCTCACTTGATTCGACCGGATCTCGCCGAATTGAATTTCCACTCAACAGAGGCTTGGTTTTTCTTTAGGAACATGTTCTTTGGAGAGTCTCGACACAAGTGGATGATGCTACCCTACACGGGGCAAGGGTGTTGGCTATCTACTTGTCAAGCAGATTTGCAGAGCTATGTCCGAAGTGCGGATGTGGCTACTATGCTTACATACAAAACCACTCTATCGAACTTAGGATGCGAGATATCAATGAAAACTAAAAGCTAGTCTCTATGTATCTCGTAGTGATGATTCCCCTCTACTCTTGTGACAAACCCTTGCAACACGACTTGATGCCCTGAATGGTCTTCCCAAGATTCCAAGAGAGATGAATCTTAGTAATGACGATGGGCGATTGTCTAACACAGCTCTATACATGTCAGGAAACTAGGTCTAGAATGTCGACTGTACGGTTACGTTATATAACTATGACACACAGGATAGAAACCAGACAAAAGCGGCCAGAGTCAACGGTTCTGTCCTTATCATAGTTCAAAGCTCTTGCCAGAAACTCATATTGGTAGAGCTTATTCTTAAGTCTGCGTCTCTCTTCGATTGTAAGTGAAGCGAGGGAGTCAGCTGGCAAACCATCATCTCGATTGACCTGAACTTTGTTGTAGGACCGAGATTTGGAGATGAATATCGCATACAAAAGTAGAAGAATCTTATAATACCCGATTAACGCGTAGAGAATGGCATCTTGAATGAGAATTGAAATAGGGGGAGGCCTTTTTCTGCTAACTCGTCATGACCACGGTGGTCATCGGCAATAAAAGGTAGCCGATCTGCGGTAGGATAAAATGCTACTAGGGCCACCTGTAATTCTTCGGGCTCAACATTGTTCTGTGCAATCTGTGTCATAAGCTTGAGCGACACAGCCCTGAATACGGAGCACACGAGCCAACTGGCACACACCAAACTATAGTCCAGACGTTAGCAATGATAAAAGTAAGATAGGAGGTAAGATTATTGGATAACGTACTCAACCATATTCTTATAGTCATCTAAGTAACTAAAAAAAACCCTAAGCGAGCTCGAACGGCAGGTCCTCAAAACGGGTGCCAGGCTTAACGGCAGGATACTCTTCGGCTGCCACATGGTTTTGGGACGGACGATTCTCTTGGGGACTCCTATTCGAGGTTAGTGAGAATAGTGCACAGAGTAGGGGCATATACCATGAAAATAGAAAGAAGATACAGAACTAGAAGCAGACCGGTTCGTTCGATACACATAGTACCTGTCATGGTAGCTGCAATACTGGCCATTGGTTCAAGGGCTGACTATACCATATATTGGGGAGAAAGAAACGGCGTGAGGAGAGAATATAGCCTCTGCGATCTGCACCGCGACGTATAGAAAAACCAAAGGCAGTGTATCGGCGGATCTAATAATCCTTCGATTGCAACCGTTCGCTCTAACGATGAGCCGTAGGATAATAGAGTGCCCATTCAATAGCCACCATAGTCGCGCGTAGACCACCCGGCTGATGGAACCTGCATTCACAAGCGTAATTGGGTTATATTGCAAGAGAGTAGCGACAACATTGTGAAGACATGCGTCTAAGAAGCTTACTGAGAATTGTCTTTTCGAAGTAGGTGATAGAATATAGTCAGTCACCTGGAGTGTTTAGTTGGAGTTGGCTCAAGATGTTGGTAGGGTAAGTAGTGTTGCAACTTGTGAACGAATAGACTTGGGGCAAACAAAATCGTCTAAACTCGCCGACAGTCAATGCTACTCAAGTCTGAGTGACAATGAACCACCAAATACAACCATAGAATCAGTTGACAAAAGCTAATCAGGAATGTCGAGAAAAGGAATTTGTTGTCAGTGAAGACCAAGGTATAATAGGTTTAGGTGAGGCCTAAGTTTAGCCCGGCTGCACAGGGCTTAAGACTTCCATGATCATCTGACTATCATAACTTTCATTACTGCCCCAAACCTGAAAAACTTGAGTGCATGCAAAATCCTGTCGCAGCAAGCCATGCTGTTGTCTCTAGCCAAAGACTCTAAACCGAAAACCTGGGGACTACTTCCCAATACTGGTTGTCTAGAAGCCGCCGTTGAAATTTGTACACAGACTGTCAAGTATCCTGGAAACATTAATCATACAAGCTATTGTAGCCATCTCAGCCATCTCGACGAGGGGTTCATGCGAGAATAATATCAAGACAGAAATCAAAAACACAGCAACATGATACTCATCATCGAGGGCTCAGAGGACTTTTGCCTGGCCCCTGAGCCCTCTTCAATGCTCGGAGCTCGTCTTCAACTTTCCTCCTCAACATTTGTTCCGCCTATGACGAAGAATTAGCACTATAATTTGGGGGGCCAAGGAGCTCCGAGAACTTACTCTCAACTGTTCTTCATACTTCTTACGCTCTGCTCTTAGGCCAACTCTGTACGAGTCTGTCAAGTACGAGGTCTTGCTGGCGCCAGGAGGTCCCTTTAAACGTTCTCGGTCTAGCTCGTCCTGAATTTCCTGCTTTTCCTTACGTAGTCTAGCAATTTCAGCCTCTATCCGTCCAAGATCATCTGTCGCGTCGTGCAACTGTCCTTCGAGGTCTTCGTTGATCTTCTCTTGCTCATCTCGAATTCTATCACGCTCAACCTTGGCCTTGTCAAGCTCACCCTCTAGTTCGCCAATTCTCTTTTCGCTCTCAAGCGACTGTTTCACGACACTGGTCAGGTCGTTGGCAGTGGCCTTGAGCTCCTGTTCTAGTGATTGGACGCGGAGTTGCATCTTAGCCGATTCGGATGTATTCTGGAGTGCGGCAACTTCGGCAGCACGTTCCTTTCGACTACCGTACGCACCGTCAAGCTCAGCCTTAGTCATAGCTGTCTCCATCTTAAGTTCTGCAACCATGACAGTCATTTGTTCAAGTTCCTGCTCTTTAGCCCTGATTATGTTTTCTTTTTCCTCGACGGCCCGCTCAGCAACGTCTTTGGCGTCATTGGCATGCTTGAGCTCTGTAGTGATCGCCTCAATGCTGGTCTCTGTTGCGACTAGACGAGCTTGCATATCCCTCGCCTCAGCTTCCAGGGAAGCAATTTTAACCTGGCGTTGCTTGAGCTGTTCTTGTGACTCTTCGGTAGCAGCGGCCTCCTGATTGCGACCGTTTTGCAGATTCTCAATTTCTTCCAAGGCCTGGGATAGTTGGGAACGGAAATTATCGGTTTCCCGTTCTGCCTGGCTTAATCGTGCGCCTATCTCTTCCAATTCGCTCTCCTTGTCATGGAGTTGTTGGTCCTTTTCTGAGTCAGATTTGCTATTCAGTTCCCGTTGCTGTTTGATCTGTCGCTTGAGGACGGCTTTCTGCTCATTCAGCCGAGTGGCCTGTGTGTACAGCCATTGGACTTTTGAGGAGAAGGCAGGTAAAGAGTAAGCTTCGTTCACATCGGCAGAATCGCCGTCTGACAAGTCTTCCTCGTCTGGTTCCAGGCCTTTCTCCATACGCGCTCTACGACGTTCTTGTTTGCGTTGCCGGATATCAGCGTAACCGGATTGAATGATATCCCACAGTCCCATAAGGACAGCCTCGGATTGTTCAGATTTCTGCTTGTCAGCCGATGTTGAATGAGCAGTATTTGCAGTTCGGCGGAATTGTTCGTCCACCACTTGTAAAGATTCCTGCAGATATTCGAATTGCGCCTCGACATCCTCAGTTGGTGGCGGAGCCTGGGGATGGCTGGGATCAACGCTTATCAGAATGTCTTGAATTTGTGAATTGAGTGACTGGAGCTTTGGAATAACATCAGGGCGGTTACCATGATCATCACCGACTAGGAACAATGCATTCTCGAGATAGTCAAGATGACTATTGAGCATGCCACCTGGTTCTCGCTGTCCGGCTGGAACGGGGTCGTAATCATTATTCCTAGTCGGATCTGTCTTGACGATAACCTCCCGTAGCTGATGATTCAACTTCTCCAACTTCCGCTCCGTATCCGATATTATATTCCATGGGTCGGATTCTTGCCTTCTTAGTACCTCAATTTCGGCGAGGAGGGCTTCAGTCTCACTTCGAAGCTGGTCGTTCTCCTGACGGAGTTTGTCGGTTTCTTCAACAAGCTGCTTGTTCTGCTCGCGTATGGGAGACTTAAGAGGTATCTCGATGGGATTTTGGAGGGGCTGGTTATTGAGAATCTCGGTCATGTCAAAGGAGCGATATAGACTCGCCTCGTCAAAGACGAAACCATCTTCGAGGAAATCTAAGCTATTTCGTCCATTTGTTGTGGTGTACATGCTTTCGGGGCTAGCTGGGATGCCATTGACCAAAGTTGGTTTTGAGGACGCAGTCGCAGTTTTCTTGGCCATCTTGTGAGCATGTTGTAGAATGCCGGCCGTATGCTCGAGAAGCTTCCTTTGAGGTTCCATAATACGTTGTTCTAGAGACCATAGCTCTGCTGCCAGGTCCTCACACTTCTTCTGAATAGCATCGCGCTCAGCTTCTGCCTCGCGGGCAACATCACTTCCCCCACTTAGACGGTTGCCTAACAAGCTCCTCCTCCTGCTTGGTGGGGAGTATAACCGGGTCACGGACATAGCGGCATCGCGATATTTCGATTGTATTGCGAGGTTGGAGCGGGCTTGCTCTATTCTCTGTGTAAGGAATTGGCATTGTTTCTTGAGCTTGTCTACCTCGTCCTCGGATAGGATGACGTATTCTTTACTGTCAAACAAGGCCGTCTCGGTGAGCAAGTGCACTTGGACAGAATCTTTTAGATTGACAAAGACCGAGCTTTGAATACGTTCGGGGTTCATCTGCAGTTACAAAACGTCAGTACAGGCCCAATTAGTCCGGGCGAGTTTGGGGTCAAACAAACCAGATTCATTGGCGGCTCCCCTTTTTCGAACCCATTCAGGGCATCTTGCCTATAGGAATCGACTAGAGCCGAACCATTGGGCGGAAAAGAGGGCGCAGGCATCGGAGCTCGGCTGATATCGAAACTACCTTGCCGTGATGTCGCAAAATTGACCATCTTCTTTCTCTTCTTCTTCTTCTTCTGTGCCGCGTTCTGACGTTGCTAGCTCGGAACCATGACGAAAGAAGCACAAGGTGATGCGATATCGATCAACAGGGGTGGACAGATATTTCGGAGGGATGTTAATTTGGCGGTATGACGAACGTCCGAGGTTCCCAACTGCGCAGATTCTCGTTGGCCAATGAAGAGCGAAGAACGGAGAGCATCGAAGTATGCGATATCAGCGCAGATCTGATAGAGCTTCCTCCAGATATTCAAGATGTGGTTCTGCTGCTGGACTCGCCGGCAAACCAAAGAAGCGAAACGCGGCAGCGAGTGAGTAGAGGAGGACAACAGCGCTCGAAATCCAAAATGGGATCGACAACGAGGTCGCGCGACAGGTCGGATCAGTCCCAAGAAAAGGAGTGTTGCGAATCCATCGAAGCCTGTTACGGAATGGACTTGGGGCTGGACAAGAAGAGGTGCTGGGCTAGTCATGAGTTCATGTCAAGGGTGACTGGCGCGTTCGCGGCTGGTAGGCGCGCTAGACAGGTAGGACCCGAAACCCCCTGCGCCCCCGTTTGATTTGGTGTTTGAGAAGTTTTGTCCGCTAAGTCAATTGGGGCAATGGATTGTAGTATCGTTGCTTGCGGAAATAGTATAATTACAAGCTGTACTACCTACGCTAATTTCACATAGCCCGGGTTCTGGCCGGAGTTTTACCAAACTGAATTAAAACGGGAATTTCAATTGAGCTATGCCGTTTTTAGCCTGAGCCTGACAAGGAAGGACCCACTTTCGCGCAAACACAAAAGGATCAAACTTGCATACGCATACCTAACTTCCAATACCTACACCGTATAGGTACGTACAGTAGGTAGGTACTACCTAATCGTAAATAGGTACACTGTAAACAATAGAAAGCAGCTGTTTTCGTTCTAAAACGGATATAGGTATTACTCTCATGGCCCAGGATATACATATTCTTGCGTTTTGCTGCCATACGTCGCGCTCTATTTGGAACCTCAGTCCATCCTTTAAAGTAGCTAATAGTGTGCTGTAGGGTCTTGCTTTTCCCCTTCTTGTGCGCCATAACGGTCAGATAAGGATTTCGAGTGACACCTGGCCACTTTAGGGGATAGAGTCGAATCAACCAACAACCCTGTAATCAATCCTAAGCCAACTCGGCGCACAGCAGCTGAGCCTTCTCCTGGATTATCTGCATAGGTAGGTACGAATACGAAAATGGATCGCCACTTAGATCGATTGTGTAGAATGGAATATTATAAAAATCGCGCCAGTATTGGAAGGGCGGAAACGGTTTAACTCCTGGTAGGTCTTACTCTCCCTCTCCCAATTTTCGACCCATTTAGATAGAGAACAGTTGCAATTTTGATCAAGTATTCCTTCAATATCCCAGGAAGAGCCATCTAAAACCAGAGCGAATGATTTCTCCGGCATCCCAGCGCGAAAGAGATCCATTGTTTCAGCGACTCATCGAGATATGCTGTCTACTTGCGGGAACCAGTAAATGCCAATACCTACAACTTAGATACGGTCAGCTCTTTGATACTTCCAGGTTGGAGAGAACTCACCCTACACGCCGCCGCGAAGCGAAGAAGGAAAAGGGGGATAGCTGGAAACCACGCCTACTAGAGATAAATCCCATCCACAGAACTAACAACAATCAAGGACTAAGGATGACATACCCACGAGAATGGACGCTTGCAACCTCTCCGGCTGTTGTAGGCGTAAGCCAGGCACTGGTAGGATATTTCGCAAACCAGACACTCACTCACACAAACCTATAATCGAAACACCTTCGCGACTATTCTGTAATTTAGCCAAGCACCGCAAAACATATATACCTACAGGGGAACCTACAAGAAAAAACCTAGATGCTTCCTTAATTAGCACGTTATGATCAGTGATATTCGTAGACAACATACCAACGCTTAAACCCTCCTATACGTCCGCTTTGCAATCATTAGCCAGCCACTATAGTCGGTTCCTTCGCAATATTACCGACGGCGTCTCTCCCCTTCACTACCAATTCTCAACAATAGATAACCTCTTCTCAGTAAGCCATAACAGCGTTAATTAGCTGGGCTAGTACCCTAACGTTTGCCAAATAACAAGAGGCTTTACCCTCAGAAACAACATATTGTTGGGCTAGAAAAGGACAATTGGTTCAGGGTTGCACTCAACCCTACCCCCGCGGCCACCCCAACATACAAAAGCACTTACTTCCCACGGGTTACATCCATCTCTGTTAACATACTCTAGTACATCTGGTCAGTAAATGAACGGCACAGAGTCTTTAAAGGTTTGCAACCTCACGCTTAAGTGACAACATACACCAACGCAGATACCGCGACGCTGCTGCAGGAACTGCCCGTTAGCAAGTCATCTAAAAGTGAGGGGGGAAAAAAAGGTTATAACCTTACCGGCTCACCTGCAAAATGCCGAGAGCGAATACCACTACGGTGCTCGAAGAGGCCATCCGAAACCTCCCCCTGGACATTAAAATTCTCGAACTGGACACTGCAAAGCTAACTACTATACAAAGAAAATCCACCTCTTGACGTTTTACAATATAATATATAACGAACCAATATTGACGAACAGAATCCCAAAATTGTCAGGTATAATAAAGCAAATCCGGAAGCTCTTAAAGATAAAGATTCCAAACGCATCAATAAGGTCGAGGGCGCGCCATGTAACCAAATCATTCGTGTACACACAAAGAACACCTTTCACGATATTCGAAGCTACAATGTCATGGAACGCCTTGGATTTGACCTAGTAAGTAGGCAGGTTGTCCCCTTTCAGTCTTTTCGCGTCCTCGGGTTGACAAATTTAGAATCAACTGGCGCCCGGGAAAAGAGGGGGATATTTTCCATTGCCCACTCTCACCCCATTGTACAAGATGACTATTTATGCTGTTGCTCAAGGCCGCACAGCTTACTCTAGCCCATAACGGGATCGGTTCTCTTGCCAATGAGTGTAGACTGTCGCAAATGTGTGCGTTGTCGATATCGTCGTCAACATCACTGCTTAGGTATGCGTCGTGCACATGATACTCCAAAATGGCTCATCACACATGTCCAGCAATGCATTGTCGACACCGCTATCCGGGAATGTGTGGTTGACACCAGAATGAACCGGGTGCTGAACAAGATGGACATGCCTCAAAATCACAGTTCTCCATCCTCAAGGCAAAAAAGTTGATGTCTTTCACAGATATGAACTGGGGTATTTACATTTTGAGACGTTCCTACTCACTTTTTATAGGGCATTATCAGGTATACAAGGTATTGTCAAGCATCCTAGCAAACTTGCTTCTGCTGAACGACTTTTTCATATCTACCCACTTTCTGCCTTGTTGTCAATTTTTGACCAAGATTTGGCTTGCTCGTATTGTGTGCCTTAAGACTAGGAGTACCCAAAATGAAGGTAGCAAGGGCCGAGCTCCTGTCTGCTGGTGGTCTCTTTCGAGCAATCTGTTTCCTTTTTCGCTGCTACATCTGTATCATGCGTGCTCGCGATTTTCGCCCACGTATTACCTAGTCTAAGTTGAACAACCGGCGGCCGATCTCTCATATCACGGTCTTTCGTAGGAGCCGGCACGGAAACCCCGCTAGTATGGTTGATGTTCCCGATACCCTCGTTTTTAACGGAAGGAGGAACGACTGGAGTGAAACGGAGGGTGAGAAGGGGGGGTCGTGGCGCTTGCGTTGTCTATATATGTATAAGTGGCCTGTGTAAGTTGTTAGAATTAAGGGCCTTGCGTTAACTGGAGTTGATATATTTAGCAGGCGGATTTTTGAGGCTTTGGGCAATGCTTTAAGCCGTGGTTTTGCTACGGTATCCGGACCGTTAAACGGTTGGTCTGCGCTACGAGTTCTCGGTGTATGTCGCTGTCATCTCCAGAAATAAGGGGTAGTCTGGTAATGACGTTAGGTCGCATATGTTTGTATTGTATCTCCTTAGAAGGCTCCTTGGAATTGATCCATAACCTGTTGGCCCATGGTCCTTCTTCGTTCGCTTCCTGTTTGTCTCCGAACTCCTGTTGTCGCCGCTGTTGGTGCACCCTCATCTTCGAGCCTTTGTCTGAGACCCTCAAATTCCCGACTTCTTCGGGGTGTTCGAATACCCACAACCCATCCTGGTATCCGCCAACGCATCAATGACCTCGGCAGAACCTCCATCCGCCATGCATAGCCTACAACCCATCCAACCAATGCTCCCACAATAGACCCGGGCCACTGAAAGAGCGCCAACTGCAGCGCGAGCAAGTACCGGTAGGACTTGTCCGAGAATGTAAGGCCGTGGAATTGGTCGTTTGGAGACTGGGATATCGAAGTGGCTATTCTATACTTATAGATATGGGGTATCATGGCATGGTATTGGGCAAGAGCAGCGAAAATAATGGGGGTCGGGCCAGCCGGAAGGTAATTGAGTAGGCCGAGGCTGAGAGGTCGAAGGACAAGGGCTAGGATAACCGGTGATAGTATACTGGTCAAGAGGAATGTAACGAAGACGAAGGTCTGGAACCACCAGGCACAGTTAGCCACGTCTCATGCTCATCGTTCGGGTGCAACGATAAGGAAGAGAAGCACTCACAGCGTACTTCCGCGAGCCCCATAGTCTTTCGACGGACCTCAGGTTATACAGGGTCATCGCGGCGAACAGTACCTCGGACGAATTTGTATAGCATAGCTGGTAGATCAGCGCTCGCCAGGTCTGGTGGAAGCGCCAAAGATGCAAGTCGACGAAGATGTAGAAATAATGCTTGATATCCAATAGACTAGCAGCGATGGACATGCCAATCAGGCCATAGACAAGACTGCGCGTCACCGGCGCATTCGTGAATGACATATTTATTGTTTAGGTTGTTCGCTTCGAGGGAAGACGGGCTAGCAACGGCCTGTACCGGCGCATTGCAGGATCGGCGCTGGCTTTGTTGTGCGTCACGAACAGGGAACCTTGAATCCGGGGCAGTCTACGTGGAATGATGAAGTACTTAAAGTACCTAAGCCAGATAACATATTAGATACATAAGGTGAGGCATACCGACTTCCCATAAGTGTGTATGGTGCCCCACTCTGTTGGAGGAGATGAGAAAGGTGTCTTGTTCAGCCTCGGGCGAGTCAAGAGGGAGCTAGGAGATCCACTTGGAGGGGGGCATAACTTACATACCTACATTAAGCAGGTATTCTTAGTACAGATATCCTGACATGGGCTCAATGAATAAGAGAATGTCCTGATTCTTGACTCTTGAAGTTCCTCAGAGAAGTAGCAATCTACATATATAGATACATTTCAATATCATTTGTTTATTTAGTTTATGATATCAGGTAGCATAGTGTAGAAATTGTCCAGCCACAGCTATCCTGTACCTCCATGTTACCTACACGTGTGGCTAGGTAGGTACACGCACTGTCTGACGGTATGTACCTAAGGCACATACTCCCTCCACATCATGTATACCGGTCTACTGCCGATACAAATCACAAGCTCCAGCTGGCATCTTGGCACTCCACCCGACTTTTGAGCTCCTGCAGGAATCCTTACATGTCGAAAGTCGTCATCACGATTTCTCAACGCAGCAACCACAGCCACGCAGTTATCTTTCCGTCTTGTTTTTTTATCGTTTATGTTCACGTAGGACATTTTAACCCTGCTGGGGATCATCGATAGAAGAAAGGGTCTCTATCAGCACTCCATCGCAAATATACTTTTGTTGCCTCCGTATTGCGCGACGACATCGAACGTCCCCGATACCCGGCCCTCATCATGTCCGATCTTTACCTGTCCCATATTAGGAATTGGTTCTGGAAGTCTCCCCCGGCTGAATGGCTCATGAGTGGCGCACGAGAGATGCTTATTGGCACCCTTAAACAGGGGCCAATCCCAAAGCACGTCGCCTTCGAGATGGATGGAAATAGGCGGTTTGCGAGAAACCACAAGATTGAGACTATTGAAGGTCACCATCTAGGCTTTGAAGCTCTGGCTAGAGTATGTCTTAATCATTTCGCACTCGCTGTACACACCTAACAGGTTTCGCATTGAAAGGTACTTGAGATTTGCTACAAGTGCGGTGTTAAGGTCGTGACTGTCTATGCCTTCAGCATCGAAAACTTCAATCGGCCACGCGGCGAAGTCAAAGGGCTGATGGCCATGGCAAAAGTGAAACTCGAGCAGCTTGTACAGCACGGCGAACTACTTGATCGATACGGCGCATGTATTCGTGTGCTTGGCGAGCGAGACCTCATTCCTGACGACGTTCTCCCCTTCGTCGACCGAGCCGTGGAAATGACCAAGCATAACAAGGAGTAGGTTCGACTAAAGCTTCCCCTAGCATCGGGCCTTGCTAACTCGAGCTTCAGCGCGGTTCTGAACATCTGCTTCCCATACACTTCAAGGGCCGAAATGACAAGTGCGATCAAGGCCACTATCGATGAATTCACCTCGCCGTCTCGGCCATCTAAACCCCCGTTTTCACAGTCAAGAATAACCCAAAAGATAAGATCGAACTCTTCTAAACGGACAGAGTCCCTGGACTCGATCAGGGAGACATCACCAGATGCCGGCGCCAGGTCCGATGTAGATGATTCGATGTCCTCGGCTACTGCTTTGGATCCCGAGTCGCCACCTTTGCAATCGACAACGGCCAAGCCTCGCAGATTCCCGAACGCTGAGAACATCACTGCAGACACCATTAATAGCCATACATATACCGCAGAGTGCCCACCGCTCGATATCTTTATCCGAACTAGTAATGTCACCCGGCTGAGCGACTTCATGCTATGGCAATGCCACGAGAACACCCACATCTTCTTCCTCAAGTGTTTCTGGCCAGAGTTCGATCTGTGGCATTTTGTGCCGGTGTTGCTTGAATGGCAATGGAGACACAAGAAACTGCTGGAGAAAGAGTCGACACGAAAGTAGTCCAAGCGCCTTACTCACCATTGATTGTCGATAATGAAAAATTATGTTGAGGGTTGGGGAAGTTGAGGTGACATAACCCCCCTCAACCGGCGTCCTAGATTTATCAGGTGTTGAAAGCAGGGCGACCCTCTATGGCATTGGTATTGATCGGGTTTACTATAATAGAAAACGCGCGACGATTTCCATAGATATCAAGGCATCCCAGGCATCGATGTCCATTTCCCCTCGTTCTCGCTGCATGTTGGAATCCGCGCAATACCAAGTTTAGCCTTCAGGACTGATGACAACCAAGGACCTCAGCTGCTTAGGGGCAAGTGACACACAGTAGCCAAAGACCGGGGATATGTCGAGGGCGACGCATCAAGCATTGATAAGTGAATTTATGCATGCATGCATGCATCCGTTAGTATCTTAGGCGATTGGCAAGGTCATTCCCAGGTTACATGTACTCTGTTCTACCTATTTCTTATCTCATCATGTTTGGTAGCGAATTCATGGTGGTTGTCGTATCTACAAGTACATGTTGAATGTCCGCGCCTAAGCTTCGATAACGGGTCCAAGCGGACATGAGCTAAGGTAGCTAAGCGTGACTGCCTAGTCTCTTCCCATCGGGAACAGCCTCAAAACCTACTCTTTCATCAAGTCATTTCGCAGAAACACAACACCACTAGTTTCTCCCACGGGCACATCGTTTCGTCCTGTGAAGATGAACATTGTCGCACAAAACAACGCGCCAGCTCTAATATCCTCCTAGTATGCATACAGCACGCGAAGGGATCGAGGAAATCAAGAGCCATTCAGCCGAGGCAAGGATGGCCAAACCTCCACTGCAATACCACCTCCACCACGCTGCCAGTCTTGTCAGCTGCCAATCCCCAAGACGAGTGGATAGCCCCGGTGGCATTGTTTTATCTCGTATCTTATCTTATCAAGCTGGGTTAGGTGATGATTAATAATGGAACCAGTTGGAGCGCTGTGCACGCAAGGCAAGTATGGCGCATTGGCCAAGGGGGTAGGCCAAGTAATGGAGAGAGGGGTCAGCTAAACCATGGGGCATGTTGCTGCTATCGCCTTGATACCTGCTACGCTGGACAGGCCGAACAAGGGCCTGGCACTTGGCCCTCGCAGTTTTGCGCCTCCGCCTCTACCCTCTCTCTGCTTCTTTGGTCGCGTTTCTTCCACCACTCGTTACCGCACAGCACCACCTACCTCGTATGCCAAGATGACTTGAGCTTCGCTGCTAGAAGCTCGTTGTCAATTTTACTTGCCAACATCGTTTACCATCCCTTCTCACGGCTCTCCGCCCATCCACCTCGAGTGTCGCCTCGTTTCGCTTTCTAATCGACGCTTTCCTCTTCTCGCGCCATTCGTCTTCGAAACACACGATGAAGACTGCCAAACCGCCCCAAGCCGATGCTACTGGTCCTTCCGGCCGAAGGGCCCAACCAGTTCGTCAAACTCGAACGAACCCTCCAAGAACAACTTCGGGTCCCTCTCGTGCCGTTGGTGGCCGCGAGCCGCTTGGAGGTAGTCAAGGCCACGACCAGCCTATTGACATCTTTCCTGCCATTACCCATTTCACCGACGCCATTACCTCCCTGCCCAAAGACATCGTCCGACACTTTACACTCTTGAAAGAAGTCGATGCCAAAATCTTTGCTCCCGAGGAAGCTTTGTTCCAATTTGTTGACGCCGCTCTCAAGTCAAACCCTCCCGAACCACGAAGCACTCGCGATGGCTCCAGCAGTGTTGCGCCCGCCTCGACACCGATGAGCGCCCAGAACAGCTCCAGTGGCCACGCGTTGGGCGTCCACCCAGCCCCTGGCTCGCTCAACGGGTCCCCGGCCTCGACCGTCTTTGATCCAAGTAATTTGCCAAGGCGAAAACTGTTCTTCCACACCGCAGTCAAGATCCAAGAAATGCTCGTATCTCTCGAAGAGAAAAACCACGTCATATCTACTGCGAATGAGGCCCTCTCCAAACACTTGTCTCGTATTAATGATATTTGGCCCCACCTCGAGAACGAGTTCAGCGAAGAAGCAAAATGGGGTAGCACTACGCATTGGGCCTACCCAGAGAATCGGATCAATCGAGCGAGTCAGGCAGAAAGATCGCGGCGTGATGGAGCGGCCGTTATTACCGCTGCTGCGCAGCAGCTTCAAGTAGACGAAGCCGCTGCACGAAGCGACGCGAGGAAACAGGCCCTTATAGCGAAGAAGGGCCTTAAGAACCAACATCAAGACTCTGACGCTGACGATCACGAAAACAAGCAAAAGGGCGAGCCCTCTAAGAAGACACCGGGCGGAGGTAAAGCACGCAAAGTCGCCGAACCTGCAACCCCAGTGGGTCTGGGTATCACCACAGGTGCCAATGCGAACGGGAATCCCCCATCGAAAAGGAGAAAGGTTGAAAACAATACCAAGGTAGTTAACGGTGGACAGGCTATGGAACGTGCTATGAGCTCCGTGTATGACAACGCCCCCAAACCTAAGATTACTAGCCCACGGGTAACTCCAGCGCCCGAACCAAACAAAAAGCGAAAGGCCCTTCCAACTGCTAACAGTATATCGAAGAAGAGGTTTGTCTTCAACTGCCATCTTAATGACTGTTACTCGCTCGCTAACATTGATTCGCAGCAAAACCGCCGCCGCGCCTGCAGCCGTGGTCTCCCCATCCATACCATCGCCAACCCCACAGCCTAATCTAGGGGACAAGCCGACTGGTCACAACTCTCCTGTTCCACCAGCTGCCGCGCCGCGCCCAGTTTCTTCGAGGGCGAGACAGAATTCCATCCAATCAAATGTAGAGAACGGTCGACAGCGCCCGGCTTCGTCAGCGTCAAACCGACCGAATGGTATGACTATCGCCCCACCCGAAGTTCCTGTTATCCCCAACGGACCGCGAGCCTCTGCCGAACCCAAAGCCGTAAAGGAACCTACTGCCATTATCAAGACAGAATCCAATAAGGAAGAAACGAATACTCGCCCTCTGAGTGCTGTAAATGGCCTTAACAGGAAAGACAATACTCCTAAGTCAGATGATGTAGAATCAAAAGCTGAGCCTGCACAAAATCATGTACAAACCGCGACGACCGTTGTTACAACTAAGAGCGGACGAGCTAGTAAACCATCAACCCCCGCACTAGGCAGCTTTCCGGATGCAGCACCACGACCCCGGTCTTCAAGGAACGCGTCGACGACCACGGCGAAGAGAAGCCATAAGAAAGGTGCCTCTCAGCACGCGATCCCCACGCGGATTGTGGATGAAGACACGAATAGTAGTGGACACGGCGATGACGAAGGCGAGGTCGATGCTGATGAACCCTTATACTGTTATTGCAATGGCGTGAGCTATGGCGAGATGGTGGCTTGCGACGCCGAGGACTGCGAACGCGAGTGGTTTCATCTAGACTGCGTGGGCTTGAAGGCAGCTCCGCCGTCTAACAGTAAGTGCGCGAAATTCCCGAACTTGGTGACGGCTGACTAACGCATGCGGTAGTGAAATGGTATTGTGATAACTGTAAAGACCGCATCAAGACGGGAAAGAAAGTCAACGGCAGGTAAATGCATTGTTGGAGTGTTCCGCAGATAGCGATGTTACTAGGTCACTGTATGATACATATAACGGAGTTGGTGGTTATCATGCAGATCATGCACGGCGAATGGCGTCTGGACGAAGCCGGTTAGCGAGTGTTTGCAGACTTCCAGTACCTCACGGTTTTGACACCCTGGATAAAGTATATTTCTTTTTCTTTTCGAGGGTTGTTCAATGGATTGATGGATGGCCCTATTAACGATGAGGGCAAAGATGGAAGAGGTTATTGCGAGATTGTCATGAGAGACAAGGCGACAGAAGGGAGTTTCTGTTATCATATCATGACATCGGGGGAAAAGAAAACACATCATCATGGAAAAGGGCAGCCCAGGCAGCGGCGGTCCCCTCTAGAACTCCCCGTTTGCGGACTCACCAAAGAGATACCTACTTGCTCTGCATATGTAACACAACGTTTGTTTCTGCCTGTGACAGGGCGGACAGAAAAGGGAGGGAAACCTCCCGATAGGCATTTACGTATAAAACCAGGTATATAGACGAATATAAGGGGCCATGGCTCATGCGATGAGCTACATGTATGCGGGTATAACCAATTGGGCCCTGGTATCAACAGGTCGTGAGCATTGGTGCGTGAGATGGCTATATCCAGTTACTTAGGTCCTCATGACTTGTGAAATCAATCACATCTATGCTAGGCAGATAATCAGGTGTCATGTACCTTCATTTGGCATGCTGACAAGAGCAAATGGATTCAGATTACCAATACACCAGTGACAGCGACAGGAGACATATAGCGACCATTATTCACATGGCGAGAGGCGAAGTTATCTACTATAGGTAGACGACTTTCAGCTCGGATGAGACAGCCGAGGCTGTGACGCCCTGCCAAGTGCAGTTGGATTTGCATCCAGCCAGCCACCCCCCAAGTGTACCTAGCCCTTAGGTTTGCTGTGTAACTTGTAACACCGTCGGCTTAATAGCATAGGGGACTGATGCGAAATGCAACTTCTTCATGTGCGAAGACCTGCAAGCCCTAGCTGTGTGGTCTTTGCCTCAGATACCAACATATGCAGAGGACGGAATGAGCGAGGCTGATGCGGCTGTTCGACATCAGCTCCGATGCCGGATGCGAAGTCGAAGCAATGAGCGAGAGCTGGGGTAGGTTAGGTTAGTTGGGTCATGTTTGAGGCTATGGGGCAAATTTCGCGACGAGTCGGGAGAGTCAGTCCGTGAACAAACATTGTTTTTTTTTTCTTCCTCCTTCTTCTTTTAAATAAGCGCCGAGGCTGTGATGACAGATAAGACCAAAGCGCATTTGTTTGCTTGCTTTGCTTGAGTTCGGAACCGGTTTCGGCATTAAAAGCCCGGTTTATTGGCAATTCGGAGTTTGCGTGAGATCCGGCTAGTCATGGGATGGAGGTGAGTAATAATAGTACCCATAGTCATCTTGCATTGAATGGTTTACATGTACAGGTTGTTATCAAATTGCCTTCTAGTACTGGACAGAAGCCGACTGCGGCGCGGTCGTTGTCGGCTCGTAATTAATTTCCTACGTCACCCAGCCCTCGAGCATTTGGAGTTGTTGATCGTCAGAAGACCAGCGGTTTTGGGCAGGTGATCAAGACATTGGGGATTATTTATACTTCTCTTCCAACGATAAATACCTATAATGAAGGGAAATAGATGGATGCCCTGATGTAGTGCTGTTCTGTCCATCCATGCGTTGTATTTATATATAACAGGGAACCTGGTGCAGGTGGACTTACACTTACATTCATGTACAATGTATGTATGTACCTACACTCACTGGGCTAGTGGCTATGATGACAAGAGTGATTGATGGTGTACCTAGCAGTCATGTCATGTTGCAAAAAGATTGGGCAATAAGACGTGAGAAGTACTGTTGTGCTAGTGTAAAAGGCCAGCAAAAAGCCAAGATACTAGCCAAGACAGGGCAGGGCTGCACCTAAAAGCTTAGACGGAAACAGGCATCGACCGTGGCCAATGAGCGCCATTGTAGCATGAGAATATCTCCAATTTTGGCAGTCTTTTTTTTCCTTTTGCCTATTTCGTCAGCTGCCCAGCTCGCAGGGTCACTAAGGACAATGCAGCATGGGAAACCTAGTAGGCAGGTCAGGTACCTAAGCTCAGGTACCTAGGTTAGACAACACCTCTACAGTACAAGTAGAGCTGTGCATCAAGATGTGAACATGTTTGTTGCATTTCTGACAATGGCAACAAATGAAGAGAAATAAGCATTCATCATGCACGGCGTCTTATTACTAACATACAATGACCAAATGGTCCAACAGTCATTATTCCGCCAAGAGTGTTAGAATGGCTGATGTGGTCAGGTGACGATCAGGAAAACTAAGGCCTTTGTTTCCATTACCCAATACTTGGCTGATGGAAACTGCCCGCGCCCGTCATGCGAGCCGCCTGGCCACAACTGGAGCCACTGGCGGGTTCTGTTTTGGTAAACTTTACTATATCAATGAAACCATTGACGCCCGTCCTTTGGCCGGCTCACCTCTCCAACCCAACATTGCGGTCCACGTGCTCGCAAATCAGACTCCTAGCTCTACACTAGGCATCTAAGAAAGGTCCCTTCTTGAATCTTCCCCTTGCACGTCCTCGGCGCTAGTACCGCCGCCTGTAGCAGCCGCTCTGGCTCTGGTCTACCCCGGACTTTTTCTTCTCTCCGTCTTCGTTCATCGTCATTGACCTACACTAGGATCAGGGCGACTTAAGAGACCCGCCAAGACATCCACTTACAATAAATAATAATACATAGCCTGCCTTGCCGACATTGTACACTGCCCAAGTATACACGTACATACTTACACTGCTCCAACACCACGCATACACTACTCCTGACCTAGTCTACGCTTTCCACGAGGGTCCTCCTTTGTTTTGTTTTTTTATTGTTTAATCTACGTCTAACCTGTTCCTTGCCGGCCCCTATTGGACCTTAAATGGCAACATTCCTCATCGATTCATCAAACAACCATCTACACACGCCAGCCGGTTGATATCAGGAGGTGGAAGCGCTTCCCCGCATAGTGTATATCTATTACCTAAACATCCAGTCCATTGACTAACAGCAAGCGTGCCGGGGTGTCTGGTGTTACACCGTGTGTACCTTTCTCGAACGACCGGGCCAAGGTTTGCGCCACCTGTGCATCCGTGTAGCATCCGTGTCCATCTCCACGGGAGCTTGACGGGCGTCTGCGTGTCACTGCGAATCCCTCCATACACTACAGCACCTCCCGAGAGAGCAGGAGAGCAAACTGGCATTGCGCTATCGAAAGTGGTTCTTGCACCACAACAACATTTCACATCTTCGTATCCCCTAGGCTATTCCCATATTGACATCCATACCAATCAACACCTGCTGCACAAGCCCGATCCTTATCCTTACCTCCCTACCCTTTCCCAACGGCCCCCCCCTTGGTTACCATGGACCTTGTTCCCACCGCCTCTGTCCTGCAGAGCTTGGACGACCACCTCGCAATGGGGCTTATTAAAGCCGGCCGACCACCCCCTACTGACGGGGAGATGAGTGGCACTACTTCTCCCCAGGAAACATCTCACTCTCCGGCCAAGTCTCCTTCTGGTCGCGCATCCTTCTCCTCGGTGCGAGAAGTAGACGACGACATCGCCCAGGCCTTTAGCAGCACCAAGATCTCATCATATTTTCGGGACGGGTCGGACACCGCCGTTGTCGACGATAATAGTAGCAGCCCTCCGTCAGCCAGTTTCGACATGGCCGAGACACAGTTCATGCCACCTGTCACTCAGCCGCACAGCAGGCTACACGGATGCTGGTTTCCCGCTGTCGCCGCCGGCAACTTTCAAGGATGGAAACAGATTAGCATGAGGGGCAAGCAGGCGAGCAGGAGCTTTGGGGACCTGCAAGCCTTACGCATGGTTTGGTCGACGGCTCCCACGCCTGAGAAGACGAAAGACCCCGTAGAGGTACAACGTGTTCCAGGAAGCTCGCCGCTTGAGAGGCTACCCATGGAGATCAAAAGTAAGTTACCACATAACCCTTTCACATTTCTCCCTAGCGGTATATCACAGATAGCCGGGAGAGCAATCATCGACTGTGTGAAGTTCGACAGCCTTAACTTGCACGAGGTCACTCCCCATAACTATACCATAGATTAATCAAACCACGTCCTTGCTACCTCCTCCACATTGCCTGCTGCCTGCCAGTTTGGGCGACTGGTTTGGAGCGCAAATTCATATAAACAACGCAAGTTCTCATGCTAACATTAAACAGATCAAATCATTGATCACCTCGTACTAGATATCCCCCCAGATGGACTAGCTAGCCGCAATGCCGACTTAATGGCAATGCTTCTGACTTCAAGGGCACTGCATTCCGCCACGCTGAACGCGCTGTACAGGAATATTACGATTCCTCATTCGAGGATCTTCCGAAAATTCCTAGCCCACCTTTCTGAAAACCAAGAGCTTGGCACCATTGTGCGAAGATTGGACTTCAGCCACTTTAACCCGACTTCTCTCTTCACGACTGCAAGTGAGCGAGCTACTACTCGCAACTTGACGCATGAGACATTGCTTCAGTGCCTGGAATTAACACCCTATCTGCGCGAATTTCTGGCCCAGGAATATGTCGACGAGGACATTGACATACACGTCCTTCGGAAGTTATTCTTCGGTCTGGAGAGGTTGCAAGGACTAGACTTTTGTGCATGCTCTTCTGCGCCCTTCAAGATCGCGTTTGAGTCCATCCTCTCGGACGAATGGCCTCAGGCGTTGGCCATCACCCGGTTGTCACTGCACCGCTGTATCAGCCTGTCATCCGCTGTATTCGAGACGTTGCTGCCGCGCCTGAGCAACCTTACGCACCTCGACGTAGCTGGGACCCGCATTACCGATGCGGCACTAATGTCTATCCCGCACACAGCCAGGATCACGCACCTTAACTTGGCAAAGTGCAAGCTTTTAACAAGCTCGGCCGTCATTGATTTTCTTGCACATCACCCTGCGGTGAAGAATCTTGTTTACCTGAGCGTAGCCGCTGACTTCCGAAGCTACGAGCTCCTTGATGAAGATGACGTGACCCGTTTGCTTCCGATCCTACCGTCAACCCTACGGTCACTCAGTCTCAGGGGCAGCAAGATGAACGCCTCGCACATCAACTTACTACGACCACTAACGAAGCATCTCGAAGAATTGGCAATGGGCCGCCGTCTGAAGACTGAAGATATCAACCGGCTCTTCCTCCCTGACAAGGTCATGGAGCAGCTAGACTGGATCCCGCACACGCTCAAGTACCTCGATCTATCGGACTATATCGCAGGGTCGTTAAACCTGCCGGCACTTTTCAGCAATGCTTCTCTCTTGAACCGCCACTCCGCGCCCCTCGAGGTGGTCGAGTTGCCAGATGATGCATATACGCGTCTCTCTCGGTCACAACCCGTCACGCGCGCCGGGTGGACAGCGACGGATTTCGGCAATCGTGCTTGGCTTGTGAGAAGACCAGAGGGTGCCCGGGATCTCGGTTTCCGTGACTGGAAGATGGGCGCTGCATTTTGGGGCATGCGCAAGGTGCCTGTGGCCATCGCTAATGTCGGTGGCATGTATGGCAGTTACATGTTCAAGCGCCACTTGTAAATCACATGAGACCATGCACATAACACATGGTACGGCGTCTTGTCCTAATCGCTAATTACTAATCAGTACTTGGCCTCCCAAATTATTCGAATTATCTCGTCATTTATGCGCTATACTATCCATTATGGCCTTGTTTTTATCCTTGCCCATGCTGGTGGGCGTTGGCGCCGCTTTTTTCCCTTCGGTTTTTGGGGACGACTTCATGAAATCACGATAAGATTGGGAACCATCTGGTGTTAAAAGTTTCAGCGAGAGAATACCCAAAAAAACAGAAGTTATGCATGGCGGCGCTATTTGATTTTTATCTTAGTATGGCCTGGCTTTTTTCTTTTTTTTCTTTCCTTTTTCGTTGGCGTTTGCTTAGGGCATAGCATGGAGCAGTGTAACCCATTATCAATGCATATGGGGAAAACTTTCGGCTCTATTGTTTGAGCATCATTATCGCGATGGTTCTGGGCACGATGATGAGCAGTATGGGACACAAGAAACAAAAAGTACTAGTGTTGAGCCATAGATAGTTAGATGAGTGGCGAACTAGATTCGCGACATGTGTTCAAATTTATGACTTTTCATATCGGAGACTTGACCAGGCATGGGAGCAGATTGATGTATGATAGGACGTGAGGTCAGCATGACACAGGGCTGGAAATCATGCCACATAAATTTTGGGATACGTGCACTATGTAGAGTCGTGCCGTCACAGATCGCGCTCAGTCTCGGCTGAGCTTGACTCATCTGCCCTAAGACACTCTCATGCACTGCAGGAATACTTGGGTCTATCCTAAGCTGAGCAAACTCAGTTGTACGACGCTTTGCCCCCCCTTTCTTATTGAACATCTAGTTATTTCCCAGTTTTTTGTATACTTGGTTGACTATCCTTCTACTATTTATACCGACTAATGCCGTGTAATTATGTGATTAGCTAATATGCGATTTGACACAGAAGCCGACGGTTCTAATACGTGACATAAAAGGCCTGTTAATGAAACTAACTTCCCATCTCTTCGGGCAACATGCTGGGGGTCTAGCCTTGGAGGCCTGTCCTAACTTCTAAGGGAGGGGCAAGTCTGCTCTTGCGTATAGAGATAGTAGGACTCACTGGGCACACACTAAGTTTCTATATGTAAAATAGGATAATTAAAATGGGGCTACTCAGTTGAGTAAACAGTAATGAAGTATTCGCATAAAATGGTTCACGATAGGTATAGCTAACAACAAAGCGTGCGTGTATATAGAAAACGCGGTAGCTAGTATATAAATCCGTTGACTTTAGTGCCTAACAGTATAAGACATCCCAGAAACCCTCCCCTTCAGCCATGATTATCTATTATATCTCACCCGCCTTATTCTGCTACGTGAATGTGATGCTTAATATTAGATATGCTGGGACAAGCAGAAAATGATTAAGATAAGTCAACGTAACATAGTTATGTATTCTAAAAGGTTTAAACATAGTAAGCCCCAAGACCTTTTAGAGCTTGGGGATTCGAGACAACTAATGGATACCTATATTGTGTCTTCTAACCACCAGGTGCCCAAAAGAGCTCTTTTGGATTGGTTTAGTGTCTCCTTGTCATCCGCGATAAGTCATGGTCTGAGACTCAGCTATTCAGCCTCCACTCCTCAACTAAAAGGAGGCATACAAAGAAAAAAAAGAAAAAAAAAGACTGCCGGCTTTAGGACAGGCTGGGTTAGGTAATTTAGTGTATATATAGCCTTGATATTCCCGCCTTATCCCATTGGTCTCTGAAGGGTGAAGGATATTTGACACCGGAGAAGATCATTATTCGATCGCGCATTATTCTCCAAGTCCCTAGTCAAGCTACACTCCTAGACATCCTCTGGGTGAGACTAGCGGACGATCTATGGATAAGGGAGTCGACCTTTCCCCACATCCTGGAGATGGTAGACATTGTATTACAATCGCTTACCTACTCGAGAGAAGAGAGGAGAGGGTATTTTTTGGTTCGTTAGATACTGGGCTGCTGTATAGTTTTACGTTGGGCTGTTGCCTCTGTGGTTCTGGGAAGATGTTCGGAGGTGTGACTTAAGATCAAACGTTATTAGATAATGCTTTCTAGCTTGAGAATTTAATGCCTTTTAGCAGACATGGTTTATCGGCTGAGATAGATGCTTAAGTGGGATAAATATTATCCTGTTTCTAGGGCAGTAGCAAATGATTACATATATGTACTGCTCTGTTATGATTCATAGGTCCCTGGCGATTATCATTAGCGATATCTTTTTCGATTTCGGGACTGTGTTGTTGATGATATTGGTCTGTGGATAACGGCTGCTGTTTAGAGAGGATGGTGTTCGTGATTCTGCCGACTCTGAAGACGAGGTTTTCAGTCTGAGACATCGAAAGCTTGTGGGCGGGGCGGAGGACGTGGAATTGTTAGATTCTGTCTTCTAACCTAGAATATATGGCACATTCTAAATCGTTTCGTATTTCCACTGAAAATTATAGCATTTAGGGATTTCTAATACCTGTGACAACGCCTATCCGAGGAGGCCCCGAAGGATCATTCTAGCTAAGGGTTAGCGGGAGTTGATTATGGCCCCTTGAGATAGGCGTCGTCCGGCTCCGGCTGCCGTTATGATGGGTAGTCTCCAATCTGCTTTGAGACGGGGCGTTCCGATGGAGCCGCCCGGGCGCAGCCGGTGTACGGCGGCCTACCTGATTGGCTTTGTGTCTGACCGACACTCAGCTTGGGGGCTTACAAAGAGACGTCATAGATAAGACGAACGACCGAGTATATATACCTAGGTATAAACCCGCCAACTGGGTACCTCCTTCACCGAGATATACTACCGTCCCGCTCAGGTATCATCACTGCAACCCCGTGCACAATACACATACACACATATACAGATAAAATAAACACAAACATCTCGCCTTAGTTTGATCGCGTCATGGCATCCAAGATTATTGTGGAACCACTGCGCTTCCCCGAGGGCTCAGCCATCGACTTTGGGGCCACAGCGTCAAACGTCGACATTGAGAACTTGACCGGTAAGAAGACCTGACGCGATGTAGTGACATGATGAAATGCAGCAGTAGGGAGAATACCCGTATCAATCGGTAACCTCCTAGAGTGAGTATCCCCACATCGCGCGCACAGCCATCCGCTCGGCCTGCTAACGTCACGTCGGTAGACGATGATTTCGCCGTGATCCGCGACGCCCTGTTCACGCACCAGGTGCTCGTGTTCAAGGACCAAGGACACGTCTCGCCGAAGGCCCAGTTCAAGCTGACGCAACGCTTTGATCCCGCGGCCGGCTCCTCCTACGGGCACGGCAAGACGATCGATGCGAAACGGAGCATCCTGCACCCGGATCTGAAGACCATCCCGCACCAGCCCCAGGTGCAAGTCATCGGGAACGGACGGGTGGCCTCCTACGAGGGGCTTACGGACTTCCAACTGCGACACCCGCACCACAGGACGTTCCATGCCACGGCCATTCCGGATGACCAGGATCTGGACTTCACGCGTTTCTACCGCTGGCACATCGACGCTGCGTTGTACGGCCCGCTTGCGCCATCCGTCGTTACGACCCTTCTCGCCGTGAAGGTGCCTAGTGGTCGGCGTCAGACCTGTCGCTACGACGACGGGACGGGCGACGAATTGGACGTGCCGCTCGGCACGACGGCCTTCGTGTCGGGATACACGATGTACGACTCGCTGTCCGACGAAGACAAGGCATTCGCGCGCGGGACGAAGGTCGAGTACGCGCCCCATCCGTATGTGTGGATGAGCTCGGCCAAATCGCGGTCCGACGGTCTCGGCCTGCTCTCGCAAGGTCTGGAGGTGCCCATCGACGAGCTGCCTCCCCACAGCCAGGAGGACACGCAGATCCTGCCCCTCTGCTGGCGCAATCCCGTGACGGGGAAACTCGCGCTGCAGGTCCATCCCTCGGCTGTGCGCAGACTTCACCTCGCCGACGGCACCGTCGTCGAGGACCTGGCCGAGGTCCGCGAGAGGGTGCACAGACTCCAACGTCCCGGCATCGCGCCCAAGCACGTCTACCCGCACGACTGGCAGCAGGGCGACCTCGTGCTCTTCCACAACCGCGGCGTCCTGCACAGTGTCGTTGGCGCGTTCGCCGAGGACGAGGTCCGATTGTTCCGACAGTGCAATATTGCCGCGAGCCAGTTCCCCGAGGGCCCTGTGCCGACTGCCGCTGTCACCGCTTGAGTGGGCTACCTAGCTAGGTAGTGTGTGTATTCCGCCTTGCTTCCGCCTTTTTTTCGCCACAGTATGGACACCCCAATTTCTTTTTTGATACGATACCTACATAGTGTGCACTGGGTACACTACATACCTAATACGCTCCAGGAACGGAGTCTCGCGACCGAGTGTTGTGGTGGGGAGGCACTGGGCCTGCTACACTGTTTCTTTCCGAGTTAATGACTTTCTCTTGCTCCTAGAGTCTCATTCATCTGTACTACTGTATGTGTGTGTGTGGTCATTGCCACAGTGAAAGGCTTTCATAGACTACACTGTAGAACAATAGAATATGACAATCATCGATCCACAGAGGCCTAGGCTCTTGCGTGTCGAGTTCCGTGCAGTATTACTGGATGAACTAGGTACCTAATCTAGATCGTGAACAATCAGCGAAGCGCCGAGGCTATTCTTCCAGCCTCTTCGAATGAGAAAAGTTTTGTTGCTTGATGGAGATTGCAGCGGGCACAGTACAGAATGTATCCAGACTTGATTGGCCAGTGTGTTGGTCCATCAGGTAAAAATTCTTGAAATGGAGCAGCTAGCCCCACTCTGGACACAGGCACTCGTGGCCCACCAACAGCACGAATTCTGCCGGCAGCTGGGAAAAAAAAAAAAAATTGCCCCACACCGCCCAGCAGACCGCCCAGCAGACCCTGCCACTCAGTCTATATAAGGCCTCTCTGCCTCCCTCTCTTCCTCTTCTTTTTTCTTTCTTCTTTACACGACAATGTGAGTTCACCACCACACCCCAACATTCACACTGCCATCTCAATTCCCCCCCAGCAATCCCACAACCTCGCTTTCCAATACAAACCAACAGTCACTAATCCTCCCCAAAACAGACTTCAGAGAATCATTTCTATAGTATTCGTTCCACTCTGTGTTTCTTAAAACAGTCACGGAGCCCACCCTGGTTGATGAACGAAAATCCCCGTCGCCCTAGAGTGAAGACTTAGCTCAATCGGGTGCCCCGTCCTTCCGGGACCTGGCTACCCTTTACTCTCGCCCTGTCCGCAAGGATGGCGGTCGGCGCCTCGCGCGCCGGCTGTATAGAGAGTGGTGATGATCTCAACCCCGTTTGTCGTGGTCTTGCCTTCGGGCGCGCGGCCGGGGTGGGCGGCGGTGGAAGTCTGACAGGCTTTATCTAATCTTTTCATTGCTCCTGTGTGCGCGTCACGCGAGGTGAAGAAGAGACGTGTTCAGCACTTTTGCTCTCCTGTTTAACGCATTCCATAAACACCATGCTGTTCCGATAAATATTCAATGTTCTGTTGTACGAATTGCCCTGGTTAACTGTTCCTCCAGTGCCCTACGTGTTACCTCTGTTTGGATATCGTTCTTTATCTCGGGTTGTTAGTCACGCTTCTTCTGGCATTCATTACCTATTCCTTCGCTGATTCCAATATATGTATCAAAGAGGACAGGCGAACTGAGTTTCCATTCTTCCCGTATCCCAGTCACTGGACTTCATAACTTGTCCGGTTTTGCTAAACTCTCGGATCCTGTTCCATCTGTGCGTGGTTAATACATCCCAAACAGTATCCTAACGGCCAGTTCTAGACTCAACATAAACGTTTTATCATACAAGGATACCCATATATTCACCGTGGATATCAGACAGCTGCATCGCAGAGCATACATACCACCACAGTTGGGGCACAAAAGCATTTTCTCTCGCGAGCAGTACAGTTTCTCTTGCATTTACCGGCATAAAACTATGCATGACATCGTATACTCTTTAGGCAGTGTTGTCTAGCTCTCACCTTCCTTTGCCCCTGAGTTGGCCCGGAGCTATCGTCGCCAGTATGAATTTGTCATCAAGGTGCATCAAGGCGAATGAACAATCAACTAAGTCAATACTTCTACTCCCAAAACTAACTTCATTTGTCCTGGAATATTGTGTTTATGCGAAATTGTGTGTATATACCTATACCATTTATTTCCAATAGCCCCTTTCTGCGGAGAGATGAGAGATAGCAGTGTAGTTTATATGTACCAGTGAACATGTCCGTGCGGCCCCCTCAGACTCCTACCAGTCACGATGGAAACTGGTTCAAAACATTCCATATTGTATCCGTACCGAACTCGCCACCAAACTGCCAGGGAAACTGTTCTTGCGAGATGGGCATAGTATGGAGGCCGGGCATGCCGAGTCCCGTCACTGTCGTCGACAGTTCCGGATTATTTGCAGACGAAGAAGATTCGACACCGGTCCAAATTTCTGGATGCACCGCACCCGTGCTTCCGATCGCTGCACCTAGGACGCCGGTCAGGTCGTTGTACGCGATGTCGCCCATCGGGTACATGGGCATGATGCTGCCGAAATCGAAATCGGTAGGTAGAGTCCACTCGGGCGAGAGGAGGGCATTGTTATCGGATGGCACGTTGGGTGACGTGAGCCCTGTCCCGTCTGCGCTGAGCGGCGCTGTGAGATCCGTCTGTGGGGTTGGCTGTGCCGAGGTTGCTGATGTGTCGTGGCTGGCACGGTGTGAGGAGGAGGATGAAGCGTGGGCTTCGGACTGCGATGTGAGCCAGCGCGAGGCGGCCTCCGTCTCGGCTCTCGCCGCCTCGCTGCAGTGGCAGGTCAAGAATCCGTGACCTACGGCTTTCTTAAAGCGGATCCAGATGGCCTGCAGAACGCCCAGGGCCGAGCGCGCGAGGTGGTTGCGCTCTGCCATTTTCTCGAACCGGTCTACGGCCCATTGGAAGTGTTGTCGGGCTTGGTCGAGGAGCTCGGGATGTTCCTTGGGAAACAAGATGTAGATGGACGCGACCATGACGACGGCATCGAATGTGCCGAAGAAGAGCGAGTAGGTCCTGTGTTGGGCCGTGTCAAGCGCGGCAAATTGCTGTCTTTGCGACTCGAGCATTTCTAGGCTCGCCTGGAGGGCTGCGTTTCTGCTGGAAGCGCGGGTGAAGACGTAAGGGCGGTGGAGAGCTAAAATATTGAACGCGTGCAGCTGCGGGAGTTGTGCTCGCGCGTAAGGTAGCCACCAACATTCGGGTAGCTGGTCGAATCGCGTATCTGGATTTTCCGAGCGAAAAGGGGGCGGTGTCCGGGACTTGATCTCGAGGATCTCGGCGTGAATTTTTTCAACCTTGGAGAAATCCTTGGGGAAAGGCCCTTCTTTTTCTAGGTCTTGAATTTCTCGTAGGGTCTTCATGACTTCCCAGGACCAAATCGTCCTCGTTAGAGGTGTTGGCGGATCGTCATCGGTGCGCGGTACGAGCGGTACTCGTTTCGTGGTTTTAGGAATGATAGCATCGATCGGACAAGTGCGACTTATGAAACGGTGGTCAATGCTTGTAGGCCGACCCAACACGGCCCCTGTATGTAAATCCCAGCCCATGAGGATAATCCAGACCATGCGACGATGTTGTGCCCTCCACATTTTCTCTATCGTCTCCTCCCCAGAGTCATCTGCGGTCGGCTGGGGGTCCATCTGGTCTCGGTGCAAACCGATACCCTGCGCATCCCGAATGGAAGTTCCTACCTGATGCCACTGTACCAGAATTAGTCACAACGAGTGAAAGCCAGGTTTTCTGAGAACTCACAGCTTCAGTCACCATGCCGTTGAATTTGAGCAAAGATGCCCTGCACCAGCCTGCTAATACGGTGATAATGGACATCTGCCGCTTACCCAGCAGGTTAAGGATTGCCATGCCGGCCTCGCTATACTCGACTGATAGATCGTCAAATGTCATGTTGCTGGTGTACTTCAGGCATTCAAAGTTCTTCTCGGTGCCTGGCGGGAGGTACAGCAGCGCGCACGAAACCATCTGAAACAGCAATGCGGGCAGCGCTCTCAGCATGGGGTCTAAGGCTAGAGGACCGGAGCCCGACAAGACGTTGAAAGGTAGGCTGTACCATGTATCCATCAGACTTCTCATGAGGGGTTCGTCGATGCCGAAGTACTGCCAATTCACGTCGTGGAAGTAGACATCGATGAGTTCGATGAGTAATGTCCTGGCAGGCAACTGGCGAATCAACGACTTGTAGCGCTCGCGCATGTCGTAGCTTTCTTCGGACGGAATCTCGGTGGGCATGCCGGCTAGGGGTGCCCCGGCGGCATTCTCGATCTTGCGCAAAAACCCCAGAGTCGAGCCGGTGTTGGCCGAGTAGCCAAAGTCGGCGGCCGGCCCGGGCTTGGTGTCGGGCTGTTCGAGCGGCTCGTTGGACGACGGCGGCGCTGTTTTCGGATCGGTCTTACTGATTGGGGTACCGGTCTCGTACCGGCAGGACGATTCTTTGTTTCGCGACTGGCAATTCGTGCAGGGCAGTTTTCGGTCGCACTGCGAACAAGCGAGAGCTTAGCAGGGGGCTCGTCAAGGCATGCGATCGGTAAGCGCATTCGAGGGGGCTGTAAGGTGTGCTCCCACCTTCTGCTTGCGCCGATGGCACTCGGTGCAGCTGATGACAATCCGCCTGCGCTTACGCGGCGGCGGTTTCGCGGCTTCAGGCTCTGAGTTCGGCCGGTCTTCAGCACCCGAAACGGGTTCCGCCAACTCGGTGACATCGCCCATCGTGCGCAGCGTCAACGGGCCGATTGCGTGTCTGTGTCTGTGTCTGCGTCGGTGTTGAGACGAGGGGACTGGGAGAATCGAGCCGAGGGAATGGCTGATCTGGAATCGATTAATTAAGTAGATGCGGAGATAGAGAAAACCTAATCACCGTGAGATCGTCCCAGACAAACGTGCATGGCCCATGCAACCCTCTACTGCACTCCTCTGCGCGTCGTTGGTCTTTCTACGTACTTTCTAGGTGAGGTAGATGGTGATGGCAGCTAGCGTGTGGCGATGGCTCCCGGTAGTTGAGACGGCGCTCAAATAGTTACGTCATAAAGAGCTGGCAGTTGCTCCCCCGGAAACTGGGGAGTCAAAGAGCGGTGTGTCTTGCGCAAATAGTTGCAGAGAGAAAGAGAGCGCGTGCACCATACCTCAGCATTGGTGTTGGTGTTGGGAAACACATGTTCGTCTTGATCAATTTCCACTAATTTAGCCCCTCTCCATCAGCCAGTTAAGCTTTCCGGACTTCTTACCCGGCGTTTGACCCACCTAAACGCCGTTGTCTCCGAAAGGGACGGATGGATCGTGGGGGTAGGTAAGGTACTCAGACAACATCTTGAAATCTCATCAACATCCAACATCGGTAAATTGGTTCGGGAAAAAGTCGTCGTCAGACCCTACATCTATCCGATTCAGGTGATTCAGGCGCTACTAAAGTGTGTGCAACGACGAGATATCTCGCTAGGCAGTTGTCCGCTTGAGTATACATGTATTGTGTATATATATATCACTCCTAGGTAGGACATGTTGCCATTCAAATTGTGGCCGATGCCAACTAAAAAAGACAAAAAAGAAAGATCCGATCTCCTGTTTTCTGCTGTCACACAAGAGGTTAGCTTGGACAATTAAAAAGCTGCTGGCTGGTATAATCCCGGTCCTTGTCCTTGCTCTTTGTGGCACTACTTTTTGCTCATGCTTTCGTAAACCACCCAAGCTCGTCTTGTGGTGTTTTACTCCCATGATTCATTGTGCCTATCGATGTTTGCCCTCTTGAAGTCTATAACTATTTCGGAAATCCAAACTCCAGGCTCCAAAAATGCTCACCACCTCCCCCTTAAAGGGGATTGGGGGAGGTCACCAAGCCTCATTACGCCATATTCCCAGGACAGTTTTCTACTTTCATGGCCGTTGTCCTGTCCGTGCCAAGTATGCTTTCCAAGCTCGTCTTCGGTACCGCTCGGCTTCCGCTCGTGGAGCCCCGGCCTTAAGAATGCCGCGACCAACGATGATGATGTCACTCCCAGCATCGCCAACTAGCTTCAAGGGTGTGTTGTATTGTTGGCCGAGTCCATCCCCAGCTATCATTTCATTGTCGGAGCCTTCAGGGGGCAGTTGGACACCTGGTGTCATGGAGATGAAGTTATCGTCAGGTTCCGTGTTAAGGGTTCCTTGGGAAATAAATCCCATGACGAAGTCTTTGTTCTCGCGTGCAGCTTCTTGGCATGCTTGCGTATATTCGGGCGTCATGTAGTTGCCTGAGCTTGACATTTGTGCTAGTATTAGGAGCCCACGTTCCCACGGTGGTTCTTCGATCCCCGCATATACCAACTCATCTCCTTCGGCGATCGTGCTTGAGAAGCGTGGCGAGTCGACTGGTTCGAATGACTGTGTTAAGGTGGTGATAGAAACAATGCTGCCCTTTCTGCCAGCGCTATTGGAATCGTGGTGGTGTGTTGGTGATGGGATAGGATGCATGGCTCCTACCGTGTCAGCTTCCTCATCCTCCTCGTCGCCGTTCTCGTTGAATGAATCGGACATGGGGGTGCCGACCGTGACAGATGTGTTCACCTCGTAATTAACACGCGACCGCCAATGCTTGGCTGCCTCAGCAAGCGCCTTGACGGCAGCTTTCCCCGGAATCATGTTTATATTCACAATGTGAGCCCAGTCGATAATGCGTGCCGTGCCCGCCGTGTACTGCAGCTGAACAGTGTGGCCGATATCGCCAAACTTCCGATCCTCGAAGATGAGGAAACCATGTTTCCTCGCTAAGGCGCCAAGTTTGGCACCAGTACCGGTCTTGGGGTGATAATCCCAACCGGCGACAAGGTCGTAGTGTGTTTTGAATACGACAATAGAGGGGCCAATCGCATCAGCCAAAGACAGCAGTTCCCGAGCATTGGAGACGTCGGCACTCAAGCAAAGGTTGGATTGTTTTATCTCCATTAAACGCAAGAGGTAACTAGCAAGAGGGTGAGTAGTCTTGGCGGCCCTCTGGCCGAAGGTCGCCTTAACGGTCGCGTGGCGTTCCTGGGAAGCGCACATGGCGAGTAGAGTTGCCAATAGTTTGAACCGAAATAAGTAGTCAGATTTGGGTATCTCGCGGGCTTTGGGTCGATTGGCTAGAAATTCGCGACGGAAGCTTGATGAGGGTTGATTTCGACCGAAGAAGGATGGAGGGGTAGGTCAGATTCTAGTAGCGTAGAATGTTAAAACGGATTGCTATTTGGTTGTATATAGGGAGATAGTCGTTTCTTGTGTCGACACAGGTAGCCTTTTTAATCAATGGTCAGAAAGCTGTGCT
The DNA here is from genome assembly GCA_023159155.1 of Ustulina deusta. Taxonomy (NCBI): domain Eukaryota; kingdom Fungi; phylum Ascomycota; class Sordariomycetes; order Xylariales; family Xylariaceae; genus Ustulina; species Ustulina deusta. The sequence continues at coordinate 303,234 of JAJNNX010000058.1, forward strand.
GTGCGACCTTCGACCACCAGGCCCAGACCTGTGCGATCTGAAGGAGTTTGCGGCAGGATACCTACTACGCGATTTCTGTATACAACTGGCCAGCTAGATCCTAGTCTATCTAGATGGAGAGCTGTAGGGGGGCGGACACGGCAGTGGTGGTGATCGGCGCTGTTGGGCGCTGTGGAGCTGCAATGATGTCAATTAATTTATTTCCCCTTTCGACGTCACAATGATTCTCCAGCTCTGCCCAGCTCCCTCGACATGCCAAAAAATTGAGGAGAGTGGTTGAATTGAAATTCTGATGCTATGGCGGGACGAAATATAGGAGTATACTTTGCCCAATGCGACGCAATAGGCAGACAAAGAAGAAAGAAATGACAAAAAAAAAAAAGGCGTAGTTACTAAATAGTGTGTGTATGCGTTGCATTCCGGTTCATCACCCCGCGGTGCACATAATTACGATGTAAACAACATTCTTCTAGCTGTGTGCGAGGGGCAAACATACGGAGGCGAGCGAATGGGGACGGATGCAATCAATATTGGAAGCGAAGGGGCAGGCGCCGAGGAACGGGAATGAACGGTGTTATGTGCTATTATTAACTTACCCCGGAAGACTTCGAGGTTCAAGGATTCGTGTGCTGCGCGTTGTAGATTCCCGGCCCTGTCCTTCGCCACGGAATTTGGAATGAATCTGTGGATCGACAATCCCGATCTCGAGGGCGTTTTCGGGTTGCTGTCAGTTGCTCACCGACAGTACGACGAGGCAGATGGATGCAGGTGCCGTAAGCGTGGGAGGGTTTCGGGCCTTTCGAAGGGCTTGGGGTGGTGTGTGGTGGCCAGGAAAACCAATGGGACGGCGAAGGGATGGGTCTGGCCAGTGTCACGACATGTGTCAGCTGCTTGTCAACGGCGACTCCGTCGAATAAGGGTCATCTCCGAGGGGAGAAGAAAAGGGCCCTGCAGGAAACCGACTCTCGGTATGAACATGTGTTTATTGATTGCAGACGGAGGCGAGAACGTCGAGGGCGAGGGCGAGGGGACGGGGAATGGGAAGGGGAAGCGAAGGGGAAGCGAAGGGAAGGGGGTGGGTGGATAAAAATATCTCGCCGCTCGAGGGAAACGAGGAAATTGCAAGTTCAAGTTGCGTTGGGTCTAATCTGCAGGTAGGCGTCAGGTAAGTGAATAATAGACGGGAAGGGCTCAATGGGGGGCACCAGGAACACAAGTCAAGACACAGGACACAAGACACAAGACACAAGACACAAGACGCAAGACGCAAGACACAACCTGACAGGATGGGCAAAGCTTGTATTGGGTGAGCGGTGACTGTGTGTTTGCCCTTCCCTTTGGTTGTTTGTGTTCGTCGTCTTAGGTAGTCTAGATAATAATTCATTTAAACTTTTTTTATTTTTTTATTTACCTATTCCAGCTACGGCGGCCTGCCATGCGGCCGCAAGCAGGTACTGTAAGGATGTCTACCTCAGGTAACATACCTTCTCAGATTCCACTAATAACCTACGTCCTTACTTAACCTCTGCACCTACGCCTACATCCCGTGTACTATCAATCGCTTGACATCATCGCCTGTAGGTATAGTGTTCTTTCATTATACATGGGTTGTTTACTCAACAGGCAGGTGGCTACGTCCTCTTGATCCCACCATCGGAACAGATGAGTGGCACAAGAGGTATAGTCTACTCAGATAGTAGTAAGTATCGCCGCGCAGATGCCGGTACATTACCTCCATACTATTAGGGTCTAGTCTGGTCTGGATTATAAGTAGATATCGGATCTATGTTCATCATTTATGTGATCATTGGCCCTTTCCCTTTCCCTTTTTTTTCTTTTGCTTTTTTTCTTTCACATCTGTCGAGGGAAGCCAGGGCATTCAGTCATTGACCTAACTAGCACGTATATAACTTGCACTGGACGGAGAAAAGTATCTATTTCCCTTGACACAGTGTAGGTATTCACTTCTCGAACTCAGGTTTAGAGCCCCAACAAGAAATGATATGCAACCTGACAGATCGAAGTTACATCAACCAAGACGGTAGGCGCCGGCCAATGTAGTGTCCTGAGCCAGTGGTCCCCACGTCTCCATGTCTGGGTTCTGGTCTGGACAGCAATAATGTACTAAGCATCAGTATCGTGTCTCGGCTCCAGGTCTATCTAGTACCATTCCGACCAAGACAGCTGAACACAGCCAACAACGTTCATGAGCTAGCCGTGATAGGTCATATTACGACGAGGAAAGCAGTTGTTTCCATCGAGCAGAAGCACTAGACAGAGCAGGATTCCTATCATGCGATTCGGATGGTACCTAGAGTAATGCAGTAAGTAGGTAGCGTCGAGAAAGCTTGACTCGCGCGTCCATTGGTGTTCTTAGTCTGGGTCAAAGAAAGGCCTTAGTCGAAGTTTGCTGCGTACCGGCAGCTATGGCGTTGCATAAGTATAAGATAGTGTGACGCAGTCGTCCCCGATTTTACGCAGCTAGCAACACCTCACCTCGGGAGGGCAAATATTTGTTTTTGGCTGTCTTTTCCAGCGATTCCAGGCGCACTGATGCGTTGGTCACTCCGATGCGGTGTGGGCTTTATCGTGCCTAACATCGCCCTCGTCTTTGTGACTTGTCATTCAGGAGTGATGAGGGGACCTGCAGGTTATTATGATATATAAAGTAGATCGTGTAGCTTTACCGCTAGACTATAGTCATCGTTAAAACTTAGTCCTGTCTCAATGTAGTCTCAGGTAGTCTTGTTGAATATGTATCAAAAAATAAGTCGACTAAAATATGCCTCAATAGATGTTGAGACTATAGACTTCCCTTCAGGGAACAAGAGAGAAGTAATCCAAACAGAAGAAGGGGAAGAGGGAAAAAGAGAGAAGGTAATGAAACGGAAAGGATTTTTGGGGGGGGGGGGCAAAAAGAAAGAAAGAAAAGAAACATCAAGAGAGCATTGAATTGAGGACCAGACTTGGATCAGCAACCCATTGTCTATCTAGGTTTCTCTCAGTAGGTAGAGCTAGGTATACGTAAGCACGCATGCCAAGCAAGTCCTAGACTGATCCCATCATGTATGTATGTACCTCAGCCTTATCTCTTATCTTATCTATTATTGCTCGCTCCCTAGGTACTCTTACTAGTAGGTAGTACATAGTAGATAGTTAGGTACCTAAACACACTCGGTGGTAGTACAGTACCTACCTAGGTAGGTAGTGTCCAGAGTGGTATGAAGAACACCAAATGTTGGCGACAATGATTCATCGACCACACCTTTCGGTGTACCTAGGATTGTTTTTCTTTTACAGAAACGGGTTGGGTACCTGATAACATTTCCCTATACAACTCCTCCGTCGAGCTAACAAAGAACCTGGGGTATTTTTCCTATTAAAAAATGTAAGTACCTACTTTGATGCACCAGTACAGTAGTAGGCAGTGGTCTTTTATAGCACTACGCACACAGACACGGGTACCTACCAACACTCTCCTATCTCCAATCTCCAATCTCCAATCGAAGACCAAGACCAATTTTGATTGCTGACCTCGGCCGCCAATCTGTCGATCCACGTTTCGTCTTTTGCGTCTCCTGTGTCCCTCATTAACCTCCACCATCCAGACTTAGGGTTGAGTTCATCGTCAGGCTACGTAGTGGCAGAAGTATGCTGTGATCAAAACGCCTCTCATTTCGCACTCCCAGCTCCGTCCGATAACCGATAAATCGAATCTAACCTGACCCCCCCCCTCCGTCGCCTTGATACTCCCCCTCTTTCCTCTCCTCTCGCACACGAACAAAGACTTAGGCTAGCCACACTGGAACGAAAGAGCCGTCATGTCAGAGCGAAGGACCCGACGACAGGCCGCCATGGCGGCCGCGAACGAGACGCCCACCAAGTCTGATGCGCTCCGCGATCTCGACGGGAACGGCGATGCTCATGTCTCTCCCGCACCGAAGACGACAAGCGCCGGCCCTGCCGAGAATATATTCCTGTTTTGGCCAAATCTGATCGGTGAGTGTCCGGGTCGTTTCCCGCTTCACGCGCGCCGTAGACGGCTGACTCTGTTCCTTGCCAGGGTATTTCCGCATCGTATTGGCCGTCGCATCATTATATTACATGCCGCTGCATCCGCGAACATGCTCCCTACTCTATAGCATTTCCTGTCTGCTCGATGCCCTCGACGGATATGCCGCGCGGCACTTCAACCAGTCCACAAGGTTCGGCGCAGTTCTGGACATGGTCACCGACCGATGTACCACTTCATGCCTGCTGGTGTTCCTGTCGTCGGCCTTCCCAAGGTGGGCTATTGTCTTTCAGGGGCTCATCTCCCTAGACTTCGCGAGCCACTATATCCATATGTATGCGACTCTAGCTATGGGGGGTTCGTCAGAAAGCCACAAGAATGTGGATAAATCGCGAAGCTGGCTCCTCAACCTTTACTATACTAACAAGGTTTGTTCACCGGACTGTGGCGTTATTTATCATTCTATGAAGCTTACTTTGGTCAGACCGTTCTATTCCTCACATGTGCTCTGAACGAGCTTTTCTTTATCGCCCTCTACCTTCTGTCCTTCTCATCGCCTCTCCTATCCCCACAGCTCCTCCAGAGCGTTGGCGAGTCGAAAGCTGCCGCAGCAATCCAGAGCGGAGCACAAGTAAACAGTTCCATCATCAGCCAGTTGTTCACGAATCCCTACAGCGCTGCGGCGTTGGAGATGGCTCGAGCCAACAAGATGGACTCGACCTGGCCTTGGATCTTGACCGGGATCAGCGCTCCGATCATGGTTATCAAGAATGTTCTCAATATTGTCCAACTCGTCAAGGCAAGCAAGTGGCTAGCCGAGGGCGATGTTGAGGCGCGGAGGACCGCAGCCTTGGCTAAGACGAGGAAGGGACGAAAGGGCAACTAACCAAACTTTTGTGTCTAATGGATCGGGAAGTGTATCGATGGGTTTAACAAGAAAGCGTATTTTACTGTGTGCGTAGTCTGTCATTAAGGGCCGGTTTTTATCTCTTTTAATTTCCCTTTGTCCGTTAGCATTGGGCAGGCGTGATAGCATAAGAGTGGCTCTGGTCTTTCTGGGAGTTGTTGTTATTTCTGACTCCCGAGGTGGCCGGGATTCTGCTCTGACTGGAAATCAAAGAGCGGTGGGGTTTCAACATTTATGGATCGTAATTGTCCGCGTTGTCCCAAATATAAATCTAATACCTATAACGTTATCTCGTTTTCACTTATATATATGGCCGTGGGAATCATAAACGAACATTACGCGACGAGAGGCGATTTCCGAATATATCCTCTATGGCTGTGTTCCTACGGTAGAGCCTTTGACTACTGGTCCATTATGTAGGTAGTAATGATGCCAGAGATAGAAGAAACCGACTTTATTTCGATGCAGAGTCGTAGAAAGCCGTGCCATCAACCACACAGGCGGCGCTGATTGCCTACCAATATATATACAATCAATGCTCGTCCCGTGTGTGAGAAGTTACAATGCACCGCGTTCCCTATCTAGTTGCCGCACGAATCGAGATACCAGCTGACATCTAAGTACCAAGTTATGAACATAGCTAGCTGACGAGAGCCCTCGTCACGAGCCAAATTCCCAAACCGTCGCACATACGCGCCGAAAGAAGCGAGTCGGTGATGTGTAGATACCGTGGCGGTTCGAAGGAGCGGAGTACAATGTGTAGTCTTCCCTCGTGGCCCCCCAAGAACGAACCCGAGGGCTTGGGGAAGGAGAAGCATTTATGAAGTCTGTTCGATTCCTGAATAACTATTGGTTATCGAAACACGTACATTCGTCTCGAGTGGCCACGTAGATATGGTTGCTGCTTGTATGAACTTATGCTAGAATAGAAGGAGTGTTTCAATCATGCTAAGTGAACGAGAGCATCGCCATACCCTACACAGGCTTATATGAAGATCGAGTCTAAGTATTGGGATATTATCATTTTGGTTCGAAACACGACTTAGAACTCCAATGTCGAAGACAGAAGTCTTATATCGTCTATACTAGCTAGCTTATGTGACGCGCTCCCTGCGACCCTTGAAATCATGCTATCTCGACTAGCTGCCAATCACAGAAGCACTTGTATTGGCATAAACTCTGATTGATCTCATTCGCACGCCTAATAGCACTTATCTCCTCTGGAACTTTTGGCCTTGCTTAGGCTGGCTCCCGTAAGCTCTCCTTCCTTGAGCTTTCTTGTCCCTACTCATACTAGCACCCAGTGTGAGATCGATCCGCGGGGGAACGGCGAATCCAAACGACTTGGCGACTTTAGCTAGATCGAGTTTGTTTATGTCACTGTGTTAGGAGAAATTAACAGCTGTTCGTCAAGACGGGGAACTGCCGTTCATCTATCTGTCTTGCGATACAGAAAGATGAGGACAAGTTTCCAAGGCGAGAAATGTCAGAATTTACTTACAAGACCGTTCGCAGAGAATGTGAAGCATAGGCATGGAGGTAGGCTCTATATCCATCTAATTACGATTGTCAATACTGAATCTGAAGGTACAGTCGAACGAATACGTTACCTTTCGCACTCTGGTTTAAGTAATAGTTGCTATTTATGAGCTTTTCAAGCTGACTCTGGATATTCAATATCTTCTTTGCGGGGAAGTCATATTCGACTACTGGCACACGAGCGGCCTGCGATCAAAGAGTCAGTCATTTCCTTTGATAGAAGAAAGGCAAAAATGGGTAAAATCTTCCAGGATTGTGTAATCGTGGCGGGAATTGAAGTTCCTAATTAGGCAAGCTTCGCTTCTGGCAGAGTCCTGAAATAGGAAATACGAGATTCATACTAACTTTAAGATGCGAAAGGAAACCTATCTCGGAAGGTTGGAGAAAGAGAAGTGAACGACCCTTTGTGCCCGTACCACGGGCAGTTCTGCCAACTCTATGAATGCTACAAGGTAGGTAGTTAATAGAATGGTTCTCTAATCAGAAGCATATTTAGCAACGTACTATTCGCGTGGGTCGTCGGGAGGGTCCAGTTCTGTATAAGTTAGCAACTAATTGTCTACAGTATCAAGGCCGAGATGAAACGGTATAATACGAAAAGACCAAGAAACCGTCTCGAGGAGAACTTACGAACCTGTAAGAGTATTAGCAACTGACTCGCCGAAGAGCGTGAAGAAAAGAAAGAAATCTAGGGAAATCGAACTTTCGAGAAAACAGGCCGACAAGAAGCACATGAAGAGGTACTTACAATGAAGTCCACCGCGGGAATATCAAGCCCTCTGGCTGCTACATCTGTGCAAATCAAAATACCTGATTTAGCATTTACAAAAGAGAAGAACGTTGTAGTTCGCTTTTGTTGCTTTTGCTTTCCGTGCTATTGTATGCATTAGCATCTGGTTCCGGGAAAAGGATCGCGACTTTTTCTGAACTAACCAGGTCCAGACAAGGAAGATCTATATAGTTTAGGAGCCTTTGAAATAAAGTTAGACCTTGACAGAGTACGTAAGCCATTCGGGGAGTAAACATACTCTGCGTAGTATTTTACCGAGTTGCAACTAGACAGGAATACTATAATCTTTAACACCAGGTGTCAGTAATTGTCTTCTCCATGTAATCTTCAGGGGTTTAGATATATGTACAATCCTTGATATCGGCGTAACAAGGAATAAATGACAAGCGATCTACACACCTTTTTCTTGATGTTCTTCTTCAAAAACGAAAACAACAAGAGGAATCTTTTGTCTGCTTCGCAAACAACGTAGCCTTGTTCCAGGCCTTCAACAGTCGAGTGTTCCTTCGCCTCGTCAACGTTGATATAGAGAGGACCAGGACGAAGTGATATTCGCGCCAGATCTTCAACCTTTGTTGTTTGCGTGGCAGAAAATAGGGCAGTTTGTCTGTTCTCAGAAGGTAACACCTTGATGATTTGCCGCATCTCATCTTCAAACCCAACTTCTAAGATTCGGTCGGCCTCGTCAATAACCAAGGTTCGCAGATTTTTGTAGACGAAACCTTGGGTATTCTGAAGGTGGTCAAGAAGTCTTCCGGGAGTGGCCACGAGAAGATTTATGCCTTTGCCCAGCTTGTCGGCCTCTGCGCGTCGGTTCGCCCCTCCAATCACAATACCATAGGTCTGAGAGTGATGTTTCATCAATTCGGTAGCTACTTGAAAAATTTGGAGAGCAAGCTCCCGGGTTGGCGATACGATGATGACTCCGGTGCCATTCCGGGGCTTGAATCGGAGAGAATGAAGCATCTCGATCGCTGGGATCAAGAACGCTAGGGTCTTGCCGCTGCCTGTCTTAGCTGCTCCAAGAACATCGCGCCCAGCAACTTTAACCAGAGGAGTCAGTAACTTATTCCTTACACGAGCTCGGGGCCCCAAAAGCTCGCGAAACGGGGCAATGGCCGGGATAAGAAGAAATGACAGCTCAGATTACTCACGTAGAGGGGGTACCGCACGACATTGAATGGGCGTCATTGTCTCAAACTTCATCTCCTCCTTGATTGCCTTGAGTGTTTTCTCCGAGAGGTTCAGCTCTGTGAATTTCTCGGCGCCATCAGTCGGCGCAACGAGAGATGACAGTGCATTACTGCTGCCGTTGGCAACATCGGCATCGACATCGCTTCCGTCAGCATCGCCGCTAGTCTCTTCATCTTTATCGCTAGTCTGCTTGCTGGATGAGGCGCTAGAATCATCAGCTGCATCGGCATCGGCCTCGTCTTCCTTGTCTTCCTCGTCTTCGGAAGACGAGACTTCGGGTTCGCTCTGGGGTTCGGGCTCGGCTCGTTTCAATTTCTTCTTAGGTGCTGGCGCGGCAACTGTTGCGGTCAGTTTAGCCCCGGCGACTTTAGCGCCATCCGCATCCTTGAACTTTCTCTTCTTGGTGCGCTTCGTGGACTCCATGTTGGTTGACGGTGATGTTTGAGGGTGGGATGATGTTCCTGTATGTAGAGTTGTGAACGGAACTTTTTTCTGGGCCTGGGCTTGGGGATATCTTATCGATAGATCCACCAAAAGTGGGGGCCATGTCAAGGTCAATCCCCACAACCCATAATCCACCCAATATAGAAGCACAGGTCTCTGGGTACCTAGGTACTTATGTATACACGTCCGGTACCTGATAGCGCAGACATTGAACAGCACAACCATCTAGGTTAGCTGATCATAGCAACACAGGGTATCTTATCACAAACTACCTAATCGAGGACCCATGATTTTTAATCGACTGCAATGCATTGTCTATTATGTATAAGGTGTGCCTATGTATCTAAGATAGATGCAACGGCGAGGTGCCCTGACCCAACTGCGTTTGGCGCTCGCTCCTCAAGAACAAATGATTACAAGTGTGCTACTATGTTGCTCCCTATATACCCTCCTGTGTCGATGCTGTCCTCTTTTCTCGATGCAAAATTACTTTTCCCCAGACAATGAATGACGCACCAATAGGCCACCAAAACACCATGCCATGCTTTACTTTTAGAATGTGCCAAGCTGTGGAGTGAAGCTGAATGACATGAATATCTCTTTGCAAACAAGAAAGGAAAAGAAAAAAAAAACCATTAGAAATTTGCCATGTTGCTTGCTTTGTAGGAATATGTGTACCAGAACAGATCGTTGAGCGTTACGGGACAGAATCGTCTGGTTCACAAAATACCCTGTCTCCATCGTTCGATGTTTGCCATCTGGCCGGTCGATTGGACTTGCGGGGTTGTCCCGTATGGACTAGCATATGGCGTTGTCATCGGCGGTCCGTAAGTAGACATTGCACCACCCGCGCGAAAAGCATTCCCCATCACACTTGCATGTAACGCGGGATTGGGTATCGCCGAGTCACTACCGAAGCCCCCCGCCGTCATACTATCCCGGGGTTGCCCAAATCCACCGCCGGTGCCATCGTTGAAGCGGCCGGACATAAATCCTCCGGGCTTTACCAAGTTAGGTGCACTCAAGTTGGAGGGCATTTGATGTCGGAGAGCTGTAAACTTCCGCTTTTGATCTTCCTTATAGCGTGCTGCCTCCTCTTGCCTGGCTCGTTCGGCATCCATCCGTGGATCGCTTAAAATAGCCCTACCGCTGTGCCCACCCAATACATCGGCTAAAGAGTGTCGCTTTGTCAATTGAGGTAAGACACCGGATCGCCCCCCGTTGAGCATAACGCGAGCCATCTCCCGTTCGCGTGCTTCACGCTCTGCTTGTAGACGTAGACGGCGTTGACCCAAGGTTTCCCCCTCCTCAGTCGGAGGCACCTGACTGTTCCCCTTTTCCTTGGGGGGATCCTTGGTTTCGGGTTCCTCTTCTTTGAATGCATCTCCCAATTGGCTAAGTAACTCCGCGGAGAACGACGAGCTTACGGGACGGTGTTGAGGAAGAGGATTGTTATCATCGCGAGACCTCAGACGACGCATACGATCCCCTAAGGTCTCACCCTCTATTTCATCTCCATCAGGGGTTACTACACGGAGCTGGGGGCTGGGTGCACGGAGCGCTGGCGCGAGGTTCAGGCCACGGGCAAGAGTCATACGCTGAATAGGACCCGCCTCTCGTCCCTGCAGACGATTGCGCCGAATACTCAAAGGTTCATTATCTTCCATGTCGCGTCGTTCCATCAGCCCGAGAGGTCGGGGAGCTCCTGGTGTGACACCAATTAAGCCGGTATCTTGGCCCTTGCTGGCAAGTAAAAGGCCCAGCGGTGTATCTTCGTCCTCGTCCTCACCTGCTGGGTGGGAATTTGGGTCTTCCCAAGCAAGATTAACCCTTTTACCTTTCCTTGCCTGGTGTTCCACCTCGGCAACTTTATCCAGTTCCAGGAGAGTAGAGTGCATGCCGTTTGGGAACGCGGTAGTAGCTGGTCGTGTGCGTAGCTTCTGCTGTTGTTTTCGCATCTGAAGCTCAGCAAGAAGAGTAGTCGGTGGCCCATGGTAGGTTAGTCCTTCCTCGCTCTCCTTGTCTTTCTCTTCTCCATCCTGGACAGGCTCACCGTTGATAGAGGCTGACGTGCGCTGTCTTTCTTCATTATTCTCGATGGAATCTGCACCTCGCCTCTCGTCTTGAGAGTCTGAATGCCGACTGAGAGCACTTGGCTTCCGGAGATGAAAGATAGAGCTGCGATTTTTAGGTTCATGGAGTTCCGCGGTGCTGGCACGCTTCATATGCGATTTTCGTTTTTTGTCGGTGCCGTACACTTCCGCTCCCAACGAACCTGCAAACGCGTGGTCGGTGAAAGCTGACACCGGTGCGCTGGCTGAAGCGTTCAGGATATCATCGAGTGTGGATGTCGCTGAACCGTTCTTCAGCTGGATTGTTGGCACCTGTGAGGGCAATTCAAAGTAGGCGCTAGCCCGAAGCTGTGGAGGTAGATTGCCCAGGTCTGGTAATTGTGATCTCCGTTTGTTAGGGCTTGTCATCGGTATTCTCGACATTCGGTTACCGCTTTCATTAATCTGGACATGAGATTCGACTGGGAACTGGCTCTCATCCTGGGCAGGAACAGCGACAGATGAATTGTTATTGGTCTCCTTTGAGCTCGGGTGCACTGTTGGATTTAAGTCATTCATAACAGGTCCGAGAGGATCCAGGAGCGGTTCAGGGTGTAATTCTGGTACCCATGAGGCAGAAGACTGGCGGTTTGCATTGGGCATTGCGCTCAGTACCTGCGATTTTCTAGCATTTCGGACCTGTGGCTTGGGTTTCTTCGAAAGCTTTTGTGGCAAATTAAGCATCATCGGTACTCGTGCTGGATAGTAAAGCATCATTTCACCCGTTTCGGGATTTAGATAGGATTTAGGTCGGACTGTGGGCGGGCCAATTGGAAGGGATATCAAAGGCCGAGATGATTCACCTTCATTTTCTTCTGACACAGATTCGGGCTCGATCGACGGGTTGAATGGTGATTCCATCATTGGTGAAGCGAAGAGTGTTTGGAAGTTTACAGAATCCTCTGCATCCACGTCGGGAGAGCAGTGAGCACCGTCAAAGTCAGCAAACGCCCGCTCTGCCTGTTCAAATGTGCCATCTGAACCAGCAGAATTTGGGGGTCTTTCGTGGACATAGTTGTGCTCCTGTTGATGAGCCCCTGTGACAGGTTGGTTCCAATACTCATGCGCACCGGAATCATAGTATAGGTTTGCATTTGGGGTTAGGTCTATATCCTGCATTTGGGGAACATGTAAAGCTTCGTCTTCGTCGTGTTCTTTGGCCAATTTATCTGCTTCGTCCATGGCTGCAGCGGTCAGAGATGTAGGCTCTATCTCGGCGATGTTCGTCAAAGTTGGTATGGTGATAGATCGCACACTACGGAGAGAGTTTTTTCCGGGCCCGTGTCTAGACAGCGGGCCGCCGAGGTCAAGGTCTGACTTAGACATGCCAGTTGAGCCAGATCTGAGTCGCGAAGCACCTGTGACCACAGACGAGCTAGGTGACATAACATAACCTGCAGGAGAGTAGCCACCGTGACGTGCAGCAGTATTCGTCTCGCGTATTGAGCTGGCAACCGAGATTTGCTTGGAGATGGGAAGCATGCTAGGCTCCTCTGTTTCGGGAATGGAGGCTATGCTGGCGGCCAATATGGACGAGCGCCGGCTATCTGCGCGTTTCTGTTCGTCGTGTAGTTCGCGAATGGCGTCGTCGATTGACGATGTCATGGAAAGCTTTTCGGCAGTGGCTTCGAGCTGGGCGATATTACTCGCTCGAGATGCGGATCGTGGGTTGAGGTCAGGCGCTGGATGACGCAAGGACAAGCTTGTAGTGGAAGCGGTGCGCACAATAGGCTTTGGCTTTACGAAGACGGGCTGTTGGGTAATCTGGGGCTGAGAGAGTTCTTCGGCTGACTTTCCAGCTGGACGTTGCGAGGCGTGGTCCTCAGTAGCGTTTCGACTAAAACCAACGCCAAAGCTTGACGCAAAGGTTGCTTCCGCCCGCGTGTCTAGCGCTTGACCGAGGAGATGGGTTCCCTGTTGAGTAGTGTTTACAGTAGCGTCTGGACTGAAATCCAGCAGCGGAAGCAAAGGCGCATTGCCGAAGGATGTGGGATCACGCTGTTTTGCATCCGTGGCCGAGGCGCCAGCTTTGTGCAGGGAGTGTTGATTCCCAACTGGTTGGGCTACTCCACCATGGCTCGTAGTCGTGCTTATGTCAAAGTCGCTATCCATAGATAACGGGGTGAAGGTTGTCTCGACGGCGGGCAGGAAAGGCATGGGTGACAACGAAAGGGCGGGAGACAGGGACTCGGAGGGTGATATGCCACCGTCTCGATCACGGTCATTGTCGGACTGTGAGATCTTGCCGTATGAGGCGGCGGTGGCCACCATCTTGGGCCGTCTTTTGGTGGGTCGATGCACAGCTCGGGAAGGGTAGGCGTAGGCGTAGGTATTCAGTCTATGTCGGTCTCAGTTCACGTTCACGTTCACTGTTGTCGCCGTTGTTGTTGTTGTCGCAGAAAAGGGGTGTTTCGTGCAACGACGCGATAAAATCTGGGTGCTCGGCAATTGACGTAACATGGACAGCAGATCGGGCAGGATGCTGCAGCTTCAATCTGCTGTGTTAGGCCGGCTGCAACTCTGAAAGACTTGGTCCAACTTACAGAACGTAGCACTAGCAAGCTGGAAAATCGAAGATAAAGCCGATAGCAAACAACAAAGACATGACACAGGCCTGGCCAGACCCTGTCGGAAGAATGTGGACGTGGTGTAAGTGGGAACAAGAGTGAGAATGGGAATGAGAACGAGAATGAGAACGCGAGCCTAAGGAAGGGAGACTGATATGTGCTAACTGAACAGATATATGTTAGCAGGCACTGTACATCGAGTAGGTAGGTCGATAAGAGGGATTGGATGCATGTGGTTGAATGGCTACGGCTAGCCCATTATCTGGCTAGCAGAAAGAAGCAACAAGAGACCAAAACCTGAATTACTTGGTCCTGCTCGATCAACCTGTGCTTACATGTGTAATGGGTACTGCTTGGGGGTACCTATATTTTCAGTATGATCGATAGCAAACCGGTGCCGCTAAGGCTTTTCTCCCGTCATGAGCCACGGTACCTTGCCAGAAACCCGATCATCATCCTTGTCGACGTCTCGTTCAGTAAGATCCAGTTGTAGTGTACCTAGTGCACAGCCAACATGGAACAACACCGGTCTGATAGGTCGGATAGGGGGTGTTGGACAATAGTCTGGATGCTTACCACGATAAACCATTTGCAGATCACCGTCACTGGTTTGTCAGTTATCTATCTAGGAATGATCACCGGCAGTTTGATGAACGAGTTGCATGAAGACTCGACCTAGGTACTTATCACAAGGGATCTGTCTAGTGCCATCTGCTTAGCTTGCATTCGGGCTGTTTGGCTATCTCGTGGTGCAGAGATGCAAAAAAAGGCACTAAGTCTAGAGCCGTTCCACAGCACGCACCATGCTATGTATAGGTGCGCTACCTCAAATAAGTCACGCTCGGCGCCACGCTTAAGTACTGCAACGCGTTGTGCGACATCCCTGAGATAGGTAGACCGAGCTGCGCCCTCGATTTCACCAATTGGAAGGACGTCTTCTCATGCCAAATTTCACACGTGCGCTATAGTACCTGTGTAATGCCTATATATACAAAATGGAACATCTGTCTGGCACGTGGGGTATTAATATTGAAGATATCAAGTGCACTATTGGACTTGCACTACATTAGTTGGAGGCATAAAAGTCACCTAGGGGAGCCTGAGGTAGTATAGGTATGGTAGGCGCGGTACCTCGTTTTTCAACGTGGAGAGTACCGACCTACTAGTCTAGTAGTCTACCTACTGTAGTGTAGCTCTGGCTTCAAGCCGTTAGTCTGCCGTTAGCTAGAACTTATTCCAAAATAAGGTCTAGTGTGGTCAAGAAATGTTTACTTAGTACCTTGATTACAATACCTGGTAGTATACATCCATGATATCTAGACAGTATGACCATAAAATTATGTAAAGCTTCACTTTTTTAAGTTGTCACAGGTTTTACTTTTATTCCTATTGTACCTAAGAAGATATGGAAGTTATATAATTATACACAATGTTTTTGCATTATAAATAAATCCAAATCTCTGGTTGCTACCGATATTATGTACACCTACGTACCTCATAGAAATGCAACTGTACATGCAGCAGTGGCCGGGCTGCACGCCACCTACAGTAGAATGGGGGTAGCGTGAAGCGCAACCGTGGCGTCCGAGGTGGGGGCGATATGTATACTAATTAACATGCATGTGGTGCCGGCTATAGTGTCCTTCCTTGCAGCGCTTATCATACCATCTTCAGCGAGACACCTACGTTCGTACCTCTTAACTAACAGGCCAACTCATGTACGATGATGCGTACATCATATCCTTACTTACCGTACTGACCCATCACTCATGCTCCTCAGCTGGTTGCGTACGACAGACACGTCAGGAAGGTTCTGTGACATAGCATCTCGGTTGGGCTCTCTCTGTAACACTCTCATGTATCCAGTGTATACGTCCTCCGATGCAGCAACAATGGGTCATCCAGAGCAAAGTGAGCTATCAACATGATAGATTGCCGGCCGCCGATTCGTACTGTAGCATGATATCAGTTGCCAAGACCACAACGTGCCGCCGAGAGGGTTGAACACGGACGCGGGAATCTGTTGATACTAGGTAGTATGAGAAAATGGTGCATCCCGCCAATAATTACCTAGCTAGACGGTCCTGAACGCCTAGGTCAACGTGGCTCTCTCTGCGAGGCTTTGCCTCACCATTCCCTCAGTTGTAGTGGAATTGCCAGTGAATTCATAATCTAATTCGCCATCACCTCTCTCTGGTTTCTCGACTCATACGATGCTTGACACGATGTATCAGCACGGACTGAATCTGAAACGACGACAGATGCGTTGGGCACAGTGACCACTAGACTGTTTATAGTCAAGGATTCCGGTGTACACTTAAGCAGAGTAATTTCAGAGCACCTTGAAGTAGAAATAGGTACTTTCGTCGCGTATCGTGACTGGCTCACGGAAGAGAATAGGGTGTAAGAATGACAGGGTAGCTCGAATCCCCGCAATCAGGATGGAGGGTTTCTTATCACTCGCGACTACGGCATGTTTAATGCACATGGGCTGCCTTTGTGTAGATGTTGAGATAAGGAATCCCCCATCGGACTCCTAACTGCAGAGGTAAACGCATGATGAGTATACCTCGTAGGTGCTATCTGCCAGTTTGGGTTGAGATGCAGTGAAGTTTATATTGACATATCCTGAATACACGTACCACTGCAGTATCAACATCTGGTCACCGCTTCGCTTACCACCTCAGTCTTCAAAGAGACGGATCGTACCAATGGTAATGTCCCCGTCCAGATCCTCCGTACCCCTGCTAGTCTCAGAACCAAGTTCGGAGATTTTCAATCTAAGCGGCTTGCTTTGTGTCGCAAAGACTCATTGATAAAGACCCAACCTACCTGTGTAGTTACGAATTCGTACACATTCTCTCCCTCATTCCAGGGCATCAACAAACGTTTCTCTGCACTTTAACGGAGCATTCGGTTGCACAACGATCTACAATTCCCGAGAAGCGACCAAAGTTCTTATTACCCGACAAGCGATTACAGTGCCTCATTTGTATCTTGAAGAGGATGTTAGAGCCAATAGCTAACCTAGTGGACCTCGTTCTTATCGCTACACATGGCTCTATAAATCTATCCCATGACCCTAGATCCTATGGACTTACACACTTGCCACCTACCTTTTGCTACACTCACTCACATGTTAAGTAGCTACCAGTTATTTTAGTGAGCAAAGTTTATTTCAATTTACTTTGGTCAATAGAGTCTTGAGTAAATTTCTAAACTCTGCGGATGGAAGTGTATGCGGCATCAGGGCACGGCCAAACCCCCTTTATTAGTTGAAGTGCCATGGGCACTCCGGTATTTGATGGCCTTATATACAATACCAGTCACGGGCCCAAACACAGCACACCCCATAAGATAAACGTTTCTCGGTTACATTTGAGTGCCTGGTCAATGACTACTCTCGATAACTGGCCCTGTGTACGTCTTCCTCGCCCATGCAACGTAATACAACATACTAAACGCAACGACTGCCCCAAAGCCCAGCAAAGCCCAGTTAAAATTTTGGGGTGTCACATCCCGGGCAGGGGGCCAGAAGCTAAAAATGAAGATATAGAAGAGGTAAGCACAGGAGAACGCGTTGTTGGCAATTCCAAGTGCCCCGTGTATCCTCCAGGGCCCCCATGTCAGATTGCCCCCTATCGTGTTTGTGAGAGTATCGTCGTCGTGTCGGGTGCGTATGGCCCCCGTCACTCTACGATAGAGGAGCAGAGACGAGGCGATGAGGTAGGAGCCAAATAACCCAGCTATCGACATGGAAAGAACGCCACTACAGCACTTAAGTCAGCTACAGTGCTTCTGAGAGTGATCGATGGAGTTTCGAAGGCATGAGAGGCTGCTGGGATATGATTTTCATCCAAACAGGGGCCATTCTGCTCTGAAGGTTTCCAGAATGAGAACATGACTTCAAGAAATACTCACTTGAAGGCTACCGCGTCGCCAATGTTGACAAGAGACAGAATAATCGCAATTACGACAGTCACTAGGACAGCGTATTCGGGTATGCTGGTTCGTGGGCTAATTTTTTTGAGAACTCTCCAGCCACTACAACACTCGGTGTCAGCAAATAGCATTTTGAGCACACCTGTGGGTGTGTAAGGATAGGGAAAGCTCCTGGGGGGTGACTTTCGCCTGGAAAGGGGCTTTTCGACTCTAAAAGCCCCTGAACTGAGAAGAAAATAGGACTGAGAGTTGCTTACGGTACTCCACGGTCGCGAGCGAAAGCCCAATAAATTCGAGAGGTCGACGCAAGGCATCCGGTGGTAGCGCTGAAGGACATTACCACAACCAGAGAAGACATAACAGTCGCGCCTGCAGTCGAACCGACCGCGTGGCGGAAGACGGACATGAATGGATATTGAGGGTTTTCAGCTAACGCCACGTCGATGTTTCCAAGGGAGTAAAGAGTCGCAACCATCATGGCAAAGCCCAATGTTCCATTTATCGCGAGGCCCGTCATTAAGGATCGAGGTATCACCACAGCGGCGTTCCGGATTTCTTCCGACATCTACTAACTTGTCAGAGAGCAGTATGGCGATGTTGCTAATTTGCAAAACTCACGTGAATAGCACCGTCTCCGCCAAGAAAGGCAAAAACATTCCCTATAATCCCAACACTAAAAGACAGGCCTTGTGTTTGCCACAGTCCGGAGTTGACCCAAGTGTTGAAGACGTCTTTGGCCGTTCCATGAGGGCTGAGCAACGACAACGGAAGTACGACAGCGAAGAAGCCGAGGATGTGTAGAACGAGCACGAGACCTTCAAACTTCGCCAAGAGAGATCCCACAGCCGTATTGATACCGTAGCTAACCAAAACCACACCCCAGAATAGAAGTGTGCCATGCCAATTCTTCATAGAAGCAGCGTATTCTGGGTGAGTGAGCAGAATGAGACCTTGGATCATAGTCCCAGTGACAAACCCGCCAGAAGCTACGAGCGCCTGCCACCCTGTGATAGCGAGCCAGCCTGTAAGATATCCAAGGAACTTCCGGGCCGACGAAGGCGCCAGCATCGAAACCCAATGGTACTGTCCACCTGATGTCGGTGCCATGGAAACCAGTTCAGAGAGCGTCGTGAATACCGAGAGGGTGCCGACCCAGACGACCAGAAACCCATAAAGAATCCCAGACGGTCCGCCACTGCCAGCGTTAGTGACTCCGGCGAATTCAGGAGATAGGGGTGTAATACTTCTGCAGTCCCGCAAGAAACGTCCTATACGGCTGTTAGTGGGGTGGGAAAATAGAACGACAACAGACAAGACATACGTCAATGACCCCTCCCAAGTAATGAGTACAGTGCAGCTAAAACCAAGAATCGTCATGAAGCCAAAGTTCCTCTTGAGGACAGGCTTCTTCCCAAGACGTGCTAGCACGACATCATCGCGAGAAGCTGAGCCCGAGAGACCCTGCTTGAGCTCGGTCTGCAGACCATGTTCCTCGAGGCTGGAATTGTCCATGCTGGGCAGCGATCGATCACAACTAGGCGAGTACGAGATGCAGAGGTGTGTAGCATCGATGGGAGTTTTTTGGGTTGATGGGAAAAGAATGAACAGCAACGCGACCCCGAGATCTTTTAGCTGCCCTGCTTCCCTAGATGTCTGTCAGACCAGAGTGGCGAATCCAGCAGTGATAGTCACAGAATGGAAAGGGAGCTGCTGATGAAGAATTCTGTGTCAGCCTTCAGAAATCCCTTCTTTCCTATCGCATCTTACCTAGTTGCACCGAATGAGACCAGCTACAAATCATCGCGCGGTTGGATAAGCAGTACCCCTCAACACGTAGTCGCACCGCAGCGTGTTATACGGCATGGTATACTCCCTAGTCCGATGTTTTTGACGAATGGCCGGGTCCCGAGCTATGGTAGATACGATCGGAGAGATCTGAAGGAGAAAAGAAGCCGAGTCAATAGGGAGCAACACTTCCGTGTGTGGCTGACAAATAGTAGGAATGCCCAACATCGCGACTGTTGGCCTTTTTGACTCCAAAATTAAATAGTGTCCTCTCCGGCGAGACAGATGTGTGTCCTCGACCCAGTATAACGGTCGGGCATATGCCGGCGTCCAGCCACCGGTGTGTAAGACAACTATCCACTACTCGCTTATTTCGTGCATTTCTATTGCTTTTTTTGAGGTTATACATGCTTCCCTAGTGTTGGCGGTCTTGATCGAAATCTCAGAACTCGTACACTTGGCCTTGGCAATGATCGCGACGATGAATCAGAGCATTTGAAATAAAGGGTGAAGTGGTCGCATGAGAAGGACTACCGGAGACGAATTAAAGTCGAGCCTGGGAAGAAAATACGAGAGGTGAATATTCCGGTCTGCATGATCTGGTTGGCCGATCGCCTGTGGCACAACATATAGTCTAGGACAGGGCATGAAACATGATATCCCTTGCTTGGTTAGGATAGTCTCAGATAAATTTTTGCTCGTAAATTAATTACTGGTCTTAGAGGACGGCCCCTGGCGGCCTCGACACCAGCATTACTGTGATGATCTACCTATCTCAATCCAATCGCGATCATCGATCCGTTGCCCGCGACGAGCATGCCGCCGAATTGGTGAAGTCACTTAGGTGATTTGCACTTGTCCCGGTTCTACCTTGCGGGAACTCTTCTTCAGATCCCGGTAACACACGGGCTATGCCGGACTCCAAGCTTTCCATGAAAGGCCGGAGATAAGGACCGCAAGCAGTTACAACGCTTGTGGATAGGATAGCTTGACTGTAACGCTCGAGATCAGTAATTGCGCGTGATCTGTGAGTATGTTCGAAACCGCGAGAAGCCCCCAAAATATGATTCTGGCCGGGGAAGAAGGCCTTGAGACTCGCTGGAGCATGTAGGAAATGACTACGAGAATTACTCACTTTAAAACGGTTGGTAGCCAAAGATCTTTCGTCAGATCAGCACTGGGGTACACATTAAGGAACACGGTGAGCTGCGCGAGAGCAATACCGATGATTCTGGTGATCGATTAGCTCAGAATGTGATGACCAAGCTGTCCAGGTCACAGCGAGATGCAACTTACAGGAGACGGGTCGAAAAAACCAGCAACACAACTGATCTCCTCAAGAGAGACATTCGCAAGGTACCAATGATCAGGAAATACATCGCAACGATGAAGAATTCGGTCCCAATATTGCTCACGGCTACATATGCCCACCAAGCTCGCTACGTTATCGCTTAATAACCTTCTTCGATAAGCCAGGAGTAGATCGGCTTTACTTACCCTGTTAATGCACTGAGAACCGTGGATATAGTCCCACGGCGTTGGAAATGCGCACTGAAACAGCGTCGTCAATACCGCGGACAGCACCCATAGTCCAACGGCGAGGCGAAGAACCCAGTCTAGGCGCTGATGCGTTGTGCTGGGACTGAGCTGCTGGATGGAAATCGATATGGACCATTTTATAAGTGCGAGAGCAGTAAGTTGAAAGACGAAACTGGTATACTCTGACTTTAGGCATAGAAAATGTCAGTCCTCGTGCGGGTGAGTCTATCAAGGTAAGGAGAACTTGCCTGGAGGAATCTCTCGACAGCATCTTGACTTAAACTGCTCATTGGCTCCCCTAAGCCCTGTGATGCGCCCAGGGATATCGAGACGCATTGTGCTAGATATGCAGACTGCCACAGGTCAGCCGTAGTCAGCTATCAGGGGGTGAGTGGGAGATAGTAAATCGTCGAACTAACCTGGGCTGCTAATAGGATCCAATCATCCCTGGCTAACTTTCGCGTCATGTAGTATTTGGTACCCAGGCGTGCTCCTACGCTTAGGATGGCTACGATAAATAGGAACCAGAGCAGAATCTGCAGGATACTACCCTGTTCATTTTGCAGCATATCTCGTCTAATCATTTTTGATAGTGTGTAGGGATGGTGTGTATAGGTTGAGGTGTAAGTCGCTTCATAGAACGGATAACGGCCGAGATTGTGAAGTTGATCATGAAGGATAGGAGTTTGTGTGGGAAAGATTCGTAGCTCGACAACTCATAATGTATGGTCTAAATATTAATTTCGATAATATAGGGGCGATGTGCGAGATCTGTAGTCGTTAAATCTTGTTGAAGTACCGGATGGCATTGTAAAGATCTCTCGTCGTGATAGAGTGGCCTACTACATATCAGATTCACTCTGCTACACACTATGGCATCTTAATTTGTGGGGATTCAATCCTGAAGTCTGGGGATCAGTTATGGGAGAGCGGCATTAAGGTCAATTGCCGTTGCTTCTGGAGATTCCCTTGTCTTTCGGCTGCATCTGTGGCGTGATCGCCCTTCCGCTAGCCTCCGCAAGGGCCAGGGTATAAGACTTTGTGGCCGATGAGGTTGTGCACCATATTCAATCCAATATAATCAGTTAGTTGCGATTGGCTCATAGATACGCCACAAAGTATTAATTGTGATACCACAAGGTTCGGACTGTGTCTAGACTGACTGGGGGAAGACGAACAAAAGACACACTACCCGTGATAGTAATGGGCGAGATACAGGTAAGACAAAATTGACTGAAGGCTCAGATCTCCCTGGCACATAGCCTGTGACTCTATATGTTAGCTCTTCGCAGCTCTAGAACCGGCAACGCCACACAAGAAGATCCGAGTTCAAAAGAAAAACCAATTCTCGAGACTGGACATTCCACCCTCTCGCGGGGGAACTCAATCGAATTGCTTTTGAGGATACATGGACCCTTTCGAAATCACCTCTCGCAGAACTTAGAAGTCATAATTCTGGTTCTGGGTACACATATAAGTAGCTGCAGGTAGCCAAGTGTCCGGATTGATAGTGCTATACTTTTGGTAGTAGTGTGATGGTAAGCTAACACCCCCCCTTGCGAACCACCCCATCGCAACCCAGCTAAAAACGCACTACTAACCCTAACCACCTTAATTAAAAATTATTAAATAACGCAACCGCGTTTAGTTCTTATATTCTTTTTTTACTTTTATTTTTTTTAAAATTAACTCTTTTTTATTGCAATGCTTTTATATAGCAATTAATAATATGCAGTAGCTATAGTTCGTACTGCTTAACTTAATACTTTATAAAAACAAGCAGCTATTTAATAAAGTATTAACTAGTTATATATATACTGCTGCTTTAATAGCATTCCGACCAAAAAGCAGTTATATTAATATTTTTAGATCTTATTTCTATACTTTAAAATTAAACTAGCTAATTAAGCTATAAATTAAGCTAAACTAAGCTTTATATTTTTAATAATTAAATTTAAATATATAGCTAAATATATATTATTAGCTTTTAAAAACTTTAAAATATTTAAAAAGTTATAATATATATATATATTTTTTTTTTGTAATCCTGAGCTAAAAACTGCCAAATTAATATTTATTAGCTATTTATATATTAATAGAGCAACTATAGCTAATATTAAGCTATTTTTTAAATATTTTAAAATTTTTAAACTAGTAAATATATTTTTAGAACAATTTTTTAATACTAATAAAATAAGCATTAGTTAAAGCATAAAAAAAAGTTATTAAGTTGTTTATAAAGCTTTAATATATATAGCTTTAAAAAAAACATTAAAAAAAGCAAATAAATAATATTTTTTAAATATATTAGCAATAAAAATATTGCTTTACTATTACTACTTATTTTTAAAAAAATTAATATTTAAAATTAATAGTTTTTAAATATAAATTATAATTTATTTAAAAACTAGCAGTTTAAAACTTTGCTTAATAAATAAACCTATAATTTTATTACTATTAATTAGTTTATTAATATTTTTATTTTGTTTGTTTAAAGCTATTTTAATAATATATAAGTTGTACTAATATATAATAGCTATAACTTATATATAAATAATAACTTTTTATAGCTCTATTTCTTAAATAAAATATAGTTTGTTTTTTATAAACTATATTATAGCTATGTTATATAAGTATTAAACATTAAAATTTTTAGTTTATTAAAAAAAAAACTTAAAAACAAAATTAAAAAAATATTTAAAAACTGCTTTAGCGTTATGCTTTTAAAAAAAACATAATTATAATATATAAACAAGCTTGTAATACTATTTTATTATTAAAAACTATTAAAAAAGCATAAGTAATAATTAAAATATAATTAAAAAATATCTAATTACTATTATTTTTAAAATATATTATGCTTAAAAATAAAAATATTGCTTGCAAAATTTAACTAATACTTATACCAACCGATTAACTTAAAATACTTAAATATTAGCTTAGACCGGGCTAAATAAAAATTGCAACACTTATAAAAAGCTAAGATTTATAATATATAACTCGGAAATTAGCTAGGCACTACTCTTCTTTTAATAACCTATTACAAAAGCTATTTTTTATAAAAGCTAGTAAAGCTTTTAACTAAAAAGCCAAAAAAATTACAATTTTAAAAGCATACGTTAAGCTATTAAAAGCTAAACTAGCTAAAAAAATTATATTAAAACATAAATTAATCAAATTGCTATTTAGTTATTGTTTTATTTATATAACCTATATATAGCAAATTAAACAAAAATTGTAATAGCAAACGTTATATATAAATAAAACTAAAAACAAAAACGTACTAAAAGCAAAAAAAACAAAAACTAAAAATATAATTAAAGTTAGAACATCTTAATATTTAATAAAAACACTAAGGTTAGCTATAAATACTATATTATACTATAAATAATAGCTTCGAAAGTTAGTAGGTAGCTATTTTGGTGGCTGGGTCGCGATGGGGTGGTTCGCAAGGGGGGGTGTTAGCTTACAGTGGTGGGTTCCGTTCCGTGATACCAGATCTGAGCTGGCCGATTTGTGTTCTCGTTATAGAACCTTTGGTTCCTGTCTGCAAGACCTTCGACTCTCGACAATGACTTCTAAAGCTTCAGGATATTGACACAGAAGTATAATTCCCCGCTCACAAGGTGTCTATTCGAGTCATCAGGATCCGCCACATAAGTTTCTTCCACAGTTTCTTCTCATCCATGGAACAAGCGTTGGGGCTCGTGAAGAGGCTATCATAGAAGCTAGCCAACGCTTGGCTGGCAATGTAGCATACTTACGCATGACTCTCCTAGCTATTGGCAGGTTTTCGATACCGCCACAGAGAAGATTGGAGGCGGCGCTCTTTAGAATATATACGAAGAAAACGCATTCACCAACCCGCGGCCGCCCGCCGTGGCCGGATTTCCGGCGGGCGGCTCTCAGATGTTTGTATAAAAGGCACTTGAGAATCACGGCTGACCTAGACCTAAAGCGGCAGAGCAGCGCCATGTTTATGGGTGCATGGTTCTCATTATGTTTACTCGGCTAGCAAATATCGGATCTGTTCATTGTCTTCATTCCTCCCAGCTACTAACGAAGGGTGTTGGACAGCAAGTCATGGACCGGGGATTTATTAAGCCGAATGTGCAGATATCTACCTAGACTTAACTCTATGCGACCGGTCCTTATATCAAGTGAACGGATTTTAAGTATACCGAGGAGAATGTCAACTAATATACTATGCCGGCAACGGCTCATTCACATTTTGGTTAACGCGATGTTTAATCAGCAGAAAACATGAAGAGGAGTCTTATATGCCCATTTCAATGCTTCTCGAAAATGGGAATATCATTGAATAATCATGACAAACGGGCATGAGCGTTTCGCGAGACACAGGGAGTGTCATGCAATATCTTCATTTGGAGAAGTCCGACGCTCCCGAATCGTAGTAAAGGCCACCAGCTTCAAGAATTTTGCTTTCGCAGGGGAGTCGGGAAGTACTCGGGGGTGACAAGCTCAAGGTATCATGCCGATATCTGAGCTTAAGTCTTCGTTGTTATGTAAGTTTTACGATGCAACCTGTCCGACATCAGGCTCTCAGGGTCACACGGGCAGCCATCTTGATGACAAGCATGATTGCTACATGTTCGCGCACACGTGAGACGGGGAACCTGGAAGACGACGAACCTGGCGAAATTGGACCCGCCGCACAATCTCGTGGGTTATCGTGACCATCGATGACCCCTCGCGCACGATGCTACCCAGGCTCGGAAGCGGACTCCGCATCCCGGCAGTTCCGCTAGATGGAAAAGGGCCGGCGAACCTGCCGGGGATGCAGGGATGGTTCCCGAAGAGTCGGTGAAGAGCGCTTGGAGGTCCGCCGTGGGTTGGGACATGCGGTCGATTGGTCAAGCGCCGGCGATTGCGTGACACTCGAGGGCCAGGAACAGCGTATTGTGAGATGGATTCATTAGTGGACGAACATCGCCATCATGATCTGCGGGCGGTACGATGGGGAACATTGTGGCTTATGCCTGATAGCGTGCACCACACTAATCTAGCGTGATTGTTCAATTCCACACGACACGAGGCGGTCAGTTCGTGTGTAGTTAAGCGACATCGGGATAGGTACGCTGAATACTCGCATGAGATGTAGATCTTGTGACTGGATAAATTAAATTTTTTTCTATTCCTTTTTTTTTTTTTTTTTTCTTTCTTTGTGAAGTTGGTGGAGTTCAAAGTTCGAACCAATGCACGAGGAGTTTAGTAAGCGTGCGGCAGGAAGGGGCAGGGTTTGAAGCAGAAGTGCGGGAGATAAAGTATCGGAAATCTCGTTGTGCCTACCTGGGTAAGGTAGGTATGTAGACAAGTGGTGCTGTCACCGATACGGTGGCAGCCAATCATCGACTGCCTTATGGAATCTTGACTACGGTACCTGTACTCGGTATGAGGATACTTTGATAGTGCAGGTGTAAGACTGACTACAAGGTATCTGTTGTTCGACAGCTGTCGACAAAGTCTAGTATTTGGAGATAGACAGGTACATTATATTGTTATCTCTCTTCCCTGCAGGTACCTCATATAGATGCCTAGGTACAATCTGTCTGTACCTATCTTGAAAGATTGGGTCTGGACCCAACGTTTGAGATTACATGCAGGTACCAGAGGTTATTGTACCTGGGTACATCTGTTATCGAACTTGACATCGGGAGGGGAAATCTGCAACAGGCACTCGGAGAGGATGATATCATAATCATAGTACCCAAGGCGTCAGTTGTCTCACTTTGTTAAGCGCATTTTCGATCCCCAAGTTACCATACACCATCTACCTAATATTAGGCACACTAGTGTATCCACGTTAAACATTCCAGTCGATGGATATGGTTTGTGTTTGTTTTGACAACGCATGCTCCTAATCGACCTAAATTAGAACTCCTGTACCTACACAATCTTGTTGGTGAAGCGGTGCCCGTAATGGGTACCTGGAACAGGTCGTACGGGTACCCGACTGTGCTAGGGAGAGTGCACTAGACCAGCCATGGCAAGGTCGTATCAGGAGGCGGTATCGTGAGATTTCGCTTATTATAAATAAAGTAACGAAAACCGTTGTCGAAATTATTCATGTATGCGGCGCGGGTACAGACTACAGCTGTACAGACGGAGAAACAACGTAGAACAGGTAGGTAGTCATGACATCTTGTTAGTATTACCTACTACCACCTACTCGATTCTCCACACCCCCCCATCATCCACCGCCTCCCCCACCGCCCACACAGTCAGTACTAGTCATAGCCAGAAGAGAAGAACATCGCCAAACAGCAGCAAATAGGCTACGCTGCTGTCTTCCGCCCACATTACACTAGCTGCGCTGGTGTGAGCTGGCGACAAGAGACGGGAAAGGGGGGTCGACGGCATCCATTGAAATAAGTGGCACCGCAGCCTGTCATCCTGTCCTCGTCCTGGGTCTTGGGCTGAAGAGTCGACAGCGCCTGGTCTAGCACGTCCAGCTGCGGCGCTCTATCGAGTTCTCGATTCTGGCATGGTGACAAGCTCTCAGCCTCTCGGCAATCTCTTCACCCCCTTGCCATATGCTATGCACCAAGGTACGGTAAGGGTAATGCGATAGCGGTCGTCGTGATTATTATTATTGCTATCATTGTTACCGGCGCGGCCACTCCTGCTGATGAATCTGGACTGGTCAACCGGCTGCTCTCCTCTCTTTTCTTTATCCGTCCGCCAGTCACCGCCATAGACCCTTCATCCGTTTGCTTGTGTCCTCTGTTTGCGACATCTGTGGGTGTGGCTGGCGATGGTCGCTCGTTGAGCACACTACCACGAGTATTTTACGGCCCCGACGACGAGTCGACGCACAGCAATGGTGGCAGCAGGCGACGGCGACGTGCCCATGTCGGAAGCACGGCAGCCTGTAATGCCTGAATCGGGTGCTGGATTCGGACTTGGATCTGCATCTGCCCCGGCACCTGCACAGCCAGTGACGAAACCGAAGTGTCGATTTGCACCCCAGCTCGTCGAACAGACCACCAGGTCCTCTTCCAATAGAATTGCCAACACTCATGTCAATTCCAATCCCAATGCCGGCACTGGCTCCGGGAACAACCGCTCAATTTCCAATGCGACTCAATCGACCAGGGATGTCGCCGTCCAGGCCAACGATTCTGATATGCCCGCCGCTCGGCCCACGAAAACCATCCGGCGCTTTGCTCCTGTTCCCATCGAGACCACCTTCGACTCCTACAGGGTTGCCCACAAGAATCCCCACGGCCCTGCCCCCGAGCCGACTCCCGATCCCTCCCCAACGACGTCGCAATCGTCTTTTACGTTCTCGTCAACAGTGGCACCAATGGCCCCCAAACCCGTAGAGACGAAAGAGCAGGAGAAGAGACCTAAGAGGCGCTTTGCTCCTCAATTGATTGAGACGAGCAGGAGGGCGAGGAGGGCTGGGCAAGAGGGACCAGCCACAAAGCCGACGGACAAGACTGACATAACCCCGGGCACCAATCACATTTATGCCCCAAAGCCTAAGCGAAAACATGGGATACCTCAGCCCGACAAAAGCAGTGCTGGACCGGCGTGCACGACAGCTGAACACGATGACCCGGAATTGCCACGTTTCTTTACGCCTCGCCGCCCACGTCCTCTAACAGCCTGCCCAAATGCACGAAAAAACACGCATGCCAATTCCTACCACCCTGAGCTCGACACTATATTGTCATCTGAATCGGGCAACTCTTCGGAGGGCGATGATCTGGTGGCCGCTTCCGCGCTTAATTTAGGCGCCCCGGCTCTGTCCGATACGCGAAGCGATTATGGAGACACTTGGGGCACCAGGAGCTATGATTTGCGCAGCCGGCGAGAATCGTGTGACGAGGAAATCTCGGGTTATCTTCTTGGCGTGGCGGCCCGAGAGGCCCAGCGGCAACGGGAGTTCGAGGAGGCCCTGTCCGCTTTCCCCAATGGAGTTCCACCCCTAGGCGTAGAACATTTCTTCGTTAGAGACAACTCGGAGGATGACCTCCAAGTAGGAGACGACGAACCACCGCTACGCCACGGTCCTTCTCAATTACTTCGCCGTACGTCCACCGACCCGGGATGGGCTGTCAAGGAGATGCGCGCACATGCCGAGAAACTGGCACGGATGCGTGCAGAGACTCAGATGAGCCTAGACGACAATTCGGACAAGTCTGACATAGCGCCTCCACCTGATGATCCGCTTTGGACGACGACAGCCCGCCGTGAGTCGCGTGACTCGGCCATAGGGAGCTCGATGGGGCCCATTCTCTCTACGCACTCGCCCGTGCTGTTCCCTAGATCACCGCCGGGCCATGACAAGCCCTTTACACCCCCACCGTCGACCGGGCTGCGCGCGAGTGCTTTCGGGATGCCTTTCGCCTTCCGTCCTAGCAAGCCCGACGACGTCGAGCTGGGCAAGATGCGCAAGGCCGCCTCGCCACCGATGCTAGGTTCAGATCTCTCCTTCCGTACCTGCCCCAGCCCGCAGTACACTCGCATGGAACCGAACCAGCCTTACTCTCAATTTGAGCGACTCGAGAAAAACCAACGTGATGCATCCGGTGCAACCGGCCTTTGGCGCGGGTATTGTTCATCCAAGACTAACCAACTAGAGATGCCCTCTCTGCAACCGCCCGATTTGCTCCGCACCCCAGGTGCATGCTCTCCCAATGATCCTTTCGCCTCCGCCTTTGGTGCCTCCGTGAATGGGGGCGGAACGAAATCGCCTGTATGGGCTCCGGGCGGCAAACGAGCGAGCCTGCACAAGCAGAAGCTTTCTGGGCTTGGCGAAAGACTTGAGAGAGAAATTGGGCGCAGGGAACACGAGGAAGTCGTTTTAGCTGAGTTTGAGGATGCCTTCGTGACACAAGTGTACAACTACCTCAGCTTGGGCTTTCCGGCCACGGCGCGCGCTTTTGACGACGAACTCAGTAAGATTAGCGGCATCTGTGTGGAAGAGCTGCGTAAGGATGACAACGTTAAAGTTGGGAAAGGATTTATGCTTCAAATGGAGATGAGCCCCAGTCGCGGAAGGACCGATAGTAGCAGCAGCACCGACTCCAGCGGAGACGAAGGAATGGTCTCGCCCCACGTCTATGAGTATGAGTATGAGAGGAGGTCGCATCATAAGCCTCCCCGCTGGAAGGCGCTCAAATTATATATTCACGAATGGGCACGACAACACCCGTCGTTGAACAATGATGACGGCTCAGGTCCCCCTGCTTGGGGAGTTAGGGCACGGAGAGGTAGCTGGGCCATATAGCACACGTCAATGTCCAACATTCATGGCGTTGGCATTTATCGGCATGGGATAGACATGACATTAGATGATGAGCGCCTACTTACGTAGAGAGCGGACTTTGATCATGAAACTTGGATATTGATCATATTCGTCTTAGCCTTTTAGATGACACAGGAAGGATACTAGCATTAGTGACATAGCATCTACTTGCCTTATACTGAACTTTTTAGCAACCGGCGGCCGGTCGCACTACACTAGATTTGATGGTGTTCAAATACCTCTGGGGTGGCCATGCATGTTAGTATCCGCCAAATTGGATTCCCCAACTCGCGGAACCATGATTGCTTGGCTCAGTCTTCCTCGGCTACACAGCCTCTATATGAGCAGCTGTGAATTGAAAAATTGAAATTACTCGTTACGCTCAACGATTCGACCTTTTCTTCGTTTCCTAACTTGTTACCGCTGCTCGATTCTCCCCACTACACCAGACTCAAAGAGGTCGATGGATTGAGGAAACTACTATTACTTCTTACACTATGTCGCTGTGTGAGCGAAATCCTTCAGCTTGATGGTCAGTGAGCATTTCGTTTGCTGACAATGTGTTGAACACATTCTGTTACCCTTGGACAGTAGGGTTATGAGGCTCACAGGTGGGTGAGTTACATTGTTGGGTTACGGGAAGGACTTTGCTGCAACCTAACCCTCTCGGATAGCAGATCCGGATGAATGGTAAAGTCGAGCCGGCAATTCCCAGGATGTTTCCCTCACTGACTAATCCACGCTTACATAGGTACTGGGCTACGGTCATGTGGGGCACCAGACCAGAGGGAGCAAAGACTCGATAAAGATTCGGGTGGATCGTCGACATGGGGCATTTGGAGGTTGGGGGGCATCTCCAACATCATCACCGATCCAAAGGCGGGGTAAACTACTGCCAGTTCGTCATTGTTTAACCACCTTCCCCAACAGCTATCCCGCAGCAGTGAAAATAGTGGGAAAAGGGCCACTCATTACCCATGCTTGTCCAGTGAACTGTGACGATCGGATGTCCCTGTGCGCAGAGCAAGCTGCTGTTGTGAGATGCTTTCTGGGCGGTGCTGTATTGTATTGGCCTTTCAGAACTGACGATGCCGATCTCCGTGAACGACACCTCGATCCCTGCCTCCTACTTACATTATATGGTCTATATAGGTACTGCACGGTCCCAATGGCACACTACCATGATCGCGCAAGCGACAGCGATCACAACGAAGGGTTTAGCTTGGTTATTCGTACTCCATTTGCGAAGGATACCTGCAATCTCGATGTAACGAAATGCATGCACCTGCGGGGAAAAATAGACGAAGATCGGGGTCCCGGACTCTACCATGACAAAAGCAACGGTGTGAAGAGGAGGTCGGAGGCTGCGGTGAAGCTCGTATGATGGGTGTATAGTACCAGTATAAATTCCCTCGCTATGAACGGTTCCCCTGCAGAAATATATTAATTGGTTGTCCCCTTCGCGAGAAGAACTCTAAGCTTTTCCTAGGATAAACGTGCTGTGTGCTGACACTCATTTGCTCTACGCTGGGAGCAGGGTGACTTCCAGAGGTGACAAGATGCCCTCGAGGGGAGTAAGATTTATTCAGGCCATTGGTCTCACGGCGGGATTCCTGGCTCCCGCCGTCGTAGCTCAGTTCCCACCAACTCCAGAGGGAGTGACGGTGTTGGAGTCGAAGTTTGGAAATGGTGTGAAAATAAGCTACAAAGAGGTGCGCGAGGTTTTCTTTTAAGTGAGGTGTTGAGTTGCCGCTCATGCCTCCAGTCATGCTAACCCAGAAGAAAGCCCGGCATCTGCGAGACCACAGAAGGTGTCAAGTCGTATGCGGGTTATGTTCATTTACCACCTGGGACCCTCGAGGACTTGGGCGAGCCGCAGGACTATCCGATTAACACATTCTTCTGGTTCTTCGAGGCACGGAAGGACCCCGCGAATGCGCCTCTGTCAATATGGCTGAATGGCGGACCAGGGAGCTCGTCACTTTTGGGACTGTTCGCAGAGAACGGGCCTTGCTACGTTAATCCAGACTCCAATTCGACGAGGTTGAGCGAGTGGTCTTGGAATAATGAAGGTAGGTGGTGAATTATACCAACGTCCTCGGACGTGTTGGGGTTATTCGACCCGTCACTGACACTAAGTAGTTAACATGCTTTATATCGAACAGCCGGTACAAGTCGGTTTTTCATACGACACCTTGAAAAACTACACCTATGATCTAGTGACAGGTCGTACCGTCCCTCTCAATGCGTCAGATCCAATCCCCGAGCAGAATACCACGCGGCTCGTAGGGACATTCCCGAGCAACAACCGCACCAGTACGGCTCAAGGTAGCCGCAATGCTGCCATCGCCATGTGGCACTTCGCCCAGACGTGGTTTCAGGAGTTCCCCGCCTACCATCCGAACGACTCGCGTATCAGTCTTGCCACGGAGTCTTACGGCGGGCGGTACGGTCCGGCGTTCTTCTCTTTCTTCGAAGAGCAGAATCAGAAGATTGAAAACGGCACATGGAACAGCACCGGCGAGAACTACGTTCTAAACCTGGATACCCTCATCCTCATCAACTCATGTGTAGACCGCCAGGTCATGTATCCATACTATCCGCATATGGCGTACAACAACACATATGACATCCAAGCCGTCAACGAGTCCATCTACCTGAGCATGGTAGACGCCTGGGAACGAGATGGGGGCTGCCGGGATCAAATCGCAGAGTGTATCGAGGTCGCAGAAGCCTACGACCCGGGCAATATCGGCATCAACGCCACCGTGAACAAAATCTGCATGGCCGCCGAGACGTTCTGCAGCACGGAGGTGCGAGGGCCTTACCTCGAGTACTCGAACAACAACTACTACGACTTCGCCACGCAGGACCCTGATCCCTTCCCCGCAGAATTCCACTACCTGTACCTCAACCAGCCGCACGTGCAAGCCGCGCTGGGCGTGCCCCTGAACTACACGGGTTCGTCGGAAGCCGTCAGCGACGCGTTCCGCGGAATCGGCGACTACCCACGGCCAGGCTGGGTGGGGGACCTCGCGTATCTCCTGGAGAATGGTATCAAAGTGCACATGATGTACGGCGACAGGGACTACGCGTGCCACTGGCTGGGCGGGGAGGCCGTGAGCCTGGCCATCAACTACACGAACACGGCGCAGTTCCACGCGGCCGGGTACACGGACATCGTGGTGAACGAGACGTACGTCGGCGGGCAGGTCCGGCAGCACGGCAACCTGTCCTTCTCGCGCGTGTACCAGGCCGGTCACGAGATCCCGGCATACCAGCCCGAGACGGCGTACAGGATGTTCCAGCGCGCCCTCGCCAACAAGGACATCGCCACCGGCACCGTCGACACCGCGGCCAGCCCGGACTACGCCACCGCCGGCACCCCGGATACCTGGGCCATCAAGAACGCGGACCCCGAGGATCCTGTCCATTTCTGCTATCTGTGGGCCGTTGGCGATACGTGTACCGAGGACCAGATCGAGACGATCCTCGACGGGTCCGCGGTCATTGTGAGCGGGATCCTCAAGGATGCGAACTCCACGAAGCTCTTCCCTGAACTGTTTAATGGGACGGGGGATGGTACGCAGTCCCCTACTTCATCTGGCCCCGGGCCCTCGTCTACGGAGTCGGGGTCTAGCCCCTCGCCGACGGAGAGCCGCTCCGCCGCGAGCTCCTTGGTTACTGCCAGTGCGCCAGGTTTTGCCCTTTGGGCTGTTCTGGCTTTGTCGGGATATGCCGTGTTAGCATAGAGCTGTAGGATGTGTCGTAGACAGGCGTAATTACGAATAGCAACCATGAGCAATATAATGTTAGTAAAGATGGGTGTGATCGTCAACAAATTGGTATGCCATTCGTCCGCTTAGCCTATCCAAGCTACGAGTGGGATTTCATCACTTTTTCGCTGTTGTATCGCTTTAGCGAGGCATGTAAAGCGTGAAGCCTTTGTTCGGGCTGAAACGGAGTTGGTGGCTTGCCGGGTCGACTGCGGCTATGCGGGACAGGGCAGTGTCGTAAAATTGTTGAGGAAGACTGAATTAAGCATCGTGCTACGAATTTTGTATGTATATGTTTTGACAATCGTGTATTTAATGCAGAGACAGCAGCTAGGAATGACGTTTTCCCAAGAGATGCAGGTCTTCAGGGCGAAGATGAAGGCATGGATCAGTGAGAAAAATATGTCGTAGATGTTGAGCCCCTCCAAGCCCCTTTATCCCGAAATGTAGAAATTCTGCCCAATCCAGAGAATTTGCACACTTTGCAACCTCTAATAGATTGCGCCACTGCTGGAGCAATTCCCCACGATGAACTGGATTCTCTGATGTAGGAATAGAGGACACCCTAATCGTTGTTTGTTCGTCCATTTATGATGTTCACAAGAGACGGAAAGCAGACACTAAGCTAACGGCACGAACGGGACATAATATGAGAATGATGCAACTGATATTTTTATTAACTATGATTGGTATCCATCATGCGAGTTGGACGACAATGGGGCTGGTCTATGCATCTGAACGATGAGTGATACGCATTGGTGCAGATGTTGGACGTCCGTGTAATAATATGAGTTGAAAATGAGTGTATACAGTAGGTGTACAGTATTGTATTATGCATTAAGGAATAAGTCTAGGTACAGTTGGATGAGGTAGTACTTCTACAATATATAGTAGATACGTGTGGGGCGTAGTACCCAGCTATCTTTTTTATTTGCTTCCTGATTTCTATACTTCTATTTGAACTATATATATTTATATAAGGTTATTACTAATTTGTTTTTTTAATTATTTTTTGTTATGTTTAAAATTATATATAATTTTAGAAGCATATATTTTTGATTTTTTAATAAAGTAGATCTTTTAGCTTTATTTATTTTAATATTTTTAATAAAAAGTTTAATAAATATTTTTTTTTGCTGCTTTGATTTATGTTTATATTATACTAGATATATATATTTTTTTAAAATATTTAATAAAAGTGTATTGTTTTTTAAAAAATATTTTGTTTTAGCAATTAAATCTTATAACTTTTACTAGATCGCAGTCCTATATTAAAATATGTTTTTTTTTTAACTTTTTTGTTTTAATAATAGCAATTATAAAGATGTACTATTTTTTAGTTTTTTATTAGTTTTTTATTATAGGTCTGTTTAAAATACTAAACATTTTGATTTTAAAGTAGTGTTTGTGTTGGGTGGCTAAGGGGTACAATATTGTACGTAACAAAAAAGTGAGATAAATAACTATATATATTGATCTATCTTTCTAACTATCCGTACGAAAGTAAGCCCTTTGTACAGAAGATTTTTATATAGTAAGAGAATTCTATATATATATACCGCTTATATAATTAAGCCAATCAGCTAATTACTAGTGTTATATAAATAGTCTTATATATAGTTAGCAGTAGCTTTATATATAATTAATACTATTATTATAATACTAGCTCTTTTTTTTTTTAATTGTAGCGCATTTCTATATAACTGCTAAAAAAAAATAAGAAATTCTAAACATAAAAAAAATATAGACTATAGCATACGGCTAATCTATAGCTAATAGAATTATTAAAATAGAGCAGGGCTCCTAATCGGCGTATCACACATTAAAACTAACCAAACCTACCTAATTATCCCGTATCGGACTACATTTTTTAACTTGCAGATTTTCGTATAGATTAAGTCAAAATTTAATATATAAATATAAATAAAAACGCAATAATTAATTAATAAAATCAAACTTCTAACTTCTATTTAATATTTTGTATTAATTATTTGTCTATTTGTACTTGCTAAAAAAAAAAATTGTTTATAGCTTCAAATAAAAACGCGCGCTTTTTATACCTTTTATCCTATAATCTCTAAAGTTTCTAAAAATATGTTCTATTTTATAACTAAAAACTTATTTTTTATACATACATACTAGCTTTACTATAAACTTTTTAAATTATTAAGTTTTTATTTTTAAACTATAATAACTAATTTAAACTATAACTAATTAGTTATTTATTTTTTTTGAATCCTTATTACTAAACTTTTTTAATTTTTATATTTATTTTTAATAATTTAATTTTTTGTTTTTTTTATACACTTAGCGTTTTTTAAACAATTTTTTAATCTTTAAATTTTTTAATATTTGTTTAATTAACTATATATATTTACAAATTATATTTTTTCAAGAACTCCTACCTAATAAAAAAGTTTAGTATAAAACAACTTTTTATACTACTATATATATTATTTTTTCAAAATATAAAAAAAATCTATTAGTAAGCAAATTTTTTATAAATTATAACTTAAGCTTTTTTGCTATTAAAAAAAAATTAGTATTACTTACTAAAATTAAATATATTAAAATATTTATATTTTTAACTAAATTTTTTAAACTTAAGTATAGCTACTAAAGTACTTTTTAATTAACTTTATATTAATTTTTTAAGTAATCTAACAATTATTATTTTTTTATAAATAAACTAAAAAATAAAAATATTTATTATAAAAAAATCTAACTTAATTTAAAAAAAATCTATAAAATATACTTTATATATTTATATTATTACTTATTAACTAATTAGCTTTATAAAATAAAATAATTACTAATTATTTTTTTATTTTAAATAATATTAATTAAAAAAAAAGCTTTGTTTTAATAACTATAATTCTAATATATAATTCTATTTTTTTAATAATATTTAAGCAATCTTTTATAATTTTAATACTTACTACTAAGTTATTAAGTATTAATTTTTAGCTACTAAATTATAAATTTTTTTAAAAAATACTTAAATATTTAAAAAGTAATACTATATAAATAATATATACTAAACTATAGCTTTACTAATTATTTTAAATATATATAAAAAAGCTATATATATAAAACAAAAAAAACATATTAAAAAATAGCTTTAAAATCTATTAACTAATAATATTTTTAAAAGTTTGCATTTAATAATCGTAAACAAATTATTAATATTTTTTATTTTGCTTAAAAACCAAATTAATAAAATAAACAGTTTATTTTTATTTATTAATAACTATAACAAAAAAATAATTTAATTAATTACTACTTGTTTTAAAAAGTTTAAGCTTATTAAATATTATTTATTTAATTTTAAAAATTAATATAATTATAATTATTTTTTTATTAAATTTTATAAATTAAACTATAAAATAATCAAATAATCTAAATAATTATTTATAAACTATTTTTATATTTAGCCTATAGAGCTAAATAGTAAATTATATCTTAATATTTATAGCATTAGCCCAAGTATATTATTTCTATCTAATTATTATATTAATAATTTAGCTACTAAAACTATTAATTATTTAAATATTTTTAAAAAAAAAAAAAAAAATAATTATTTTTTAAAAAATTTATTATTTATATATTAATAATTGTTATAAAAAAGCGTATTAATAACAATCCTAATTTTATTAGCTGCTAAACATTACAATAATAAAAAAATATTTTTATATTTTAAGTTATATTAACTATATATTTTTGTAATTAAATCTTATAAATACTTATAATACTTTAGGTAAAATTTTATAAATTAAAAATTAATAAATAAAATAATTAGTTAAAAAATTAACTAATTTTATTAAAAAATTAGCTAAACTAGCTAAATTAATTAAATCTATAACTAGAAATTTAAAACTAGCTTTTTTATATAAACTATAATATAATTTTTGTAATATTTTAATAAATTATTTTATATATTTTTATTTAAATTGTAAGGTTTTTTGTTTATAATATTTATTATTTTTTTTTAAAGTTTTAGCTTATAAAAAGCTAAAAGTATATAAGTTCTATAGAAATAACTATAGCGCTAGTTATTATTTTATTAAATACTAAAAATTAATATTATAAACTTAGGTCTAAGCAAATAACTATTAAATAATAATTTTTAAATATAGTTAAAAATAATAAAAACTTTTTAATAAATATTAATTATTATATTATTATTAATAAAATTTATAATATATAATATTTTTTGTTTAATATTATATATTATAATAAACTAATAATTAAAAATATGCTTAGCTTTAGTTGCTTTAATTACTCCGAATATTATAAAACTAATAGATTTATTTTGCTTTTTAAAAAATTAAAAAATAAAGTAGTTCTTATTAAAGCTTTTATTTCGAGCTTAAAAAAATATTTATATAAAAATACTTTTAAATACTACCTATAGTTCAAAATAACCGATTGTTATAATAATTAATATATTAATTTCTAATATATTTAGCTACTAATACTATTATATTTTCTAAAATATATTAATTAATCTAAGTTTAAACAAGTTATAAAAAGCTTAAGTTATAATATTTAAAAAAGTTTTACAATTATATAAAATATTTTTATATTTTTAGCAAAAATAAAATAATAGTTCTTTATTATAATAACTTATATATAGCAGTTTACTTAGTAATATATATTATACTAGTTTAAATAGCATAATAGCAATAATATTATTAAAAAAAGTATATATATTTCCTAGATCTTTTTAATAATACTTTAAATAAGTTAATTAAAACATTTTAGATATAATAATTTAAAATAATAATGCTAAAATAAACTAATTATATAATAGCTTTAATATTAAAGCAAAATATTAGTTTTATTTATTAATAATCAAAAGTATAAATAAAATATAATAAATATATAATCTATATATTAATAAATAAGGTCTAAAAATTAATAATATAAAGTATATTAATTAGAAAATAAATAGTTAAAAGCTAAATATAAGGTCTACCAAGCTAGTATAAGTCTAGTTAGTCTATATTATTTTTTTATAAAAGCTTTATTAGTTCTTTTTTAATATAAGTTATTATTAAGAAAAAGTGCTAATTAAAGCTTTTTTATTTATATTACTTTATAAAAAATAATATTTATTAGTTTTATATAAATTAGCTGTTTTTTTTTAACTTACTTACTTATTTTTCTATATAAACTATATTTATACTTATACTTTTTTATATTTTTAACTCTATTTATTTAATTTATAATAATTAATTTATATATAATATATTATAATATATATTTTTATTTTTTATTATTTTTTATAATATTTAGTAATTAGTTGTTTTAAAACAAAAAATATATACTAGCTTTTTTTAGTTATTTTTGTTTATTATATAATTATTATTTTTATATTAGCTATATTAAATATTATATAAATATATTTATGTTTAATTAGATTGCTAACAAGCAATTAAAGCTTTAAGCTTTAATTGCTTTATAAATTAATCTAAAAATTTAAATAATTAAAAAAAAAACAAATATTATTAATCAAAATATATTTAAAATTTTTATATTAATTAACTTGCTATTATAT
This sequence comes from Ustulina deusta, assembly GCA_023159155.1. Taxonomy (NCBI): domain Eukaryota; kingdom Fungi; phylum Ascomycota; class Sordariomycetes; order Xylariales; family Xylariaceae; genus Ustulina; species Ustulina deusta. The sequence continues at coordinate 342,677 of JAJNNX010000058.1, forward strand.
ATATTAAATCTTATATATTATTTTTAGCTATATTACTTTACTACTAATAAGCTTAATGTTTAATTAAATTTTTTTTTTAAAAATAAAAACCTTTTATTTTAAATTAGCTTATATAATTCTAATTTTTTATTATAATTAATCAAAAAAAAACTAAGTTATAAAAAAAGCTTTAGTAATTAAATATTAATTAAAACAATATATATTAAAGCTAATAAATATTTTAATTAAGCTAATTAGTATATAAGTTATATTTTTAAAATAATTATTATACTATTTTTTTTATTACTTAATACTAAATTATAATATATTATATATTTTTAGTTAAAATTTAATATAGCTTTAATAATTTTAATTATATTTTTTTTTAAATATATATTTTTTTAAAGTTATAGTTTTAAAACATATAGTATTATTAAAAAACTTTAGTAAACTAATAAAACTATATATTATCTAAAAAAAAACTTTTAAGCATAATTAAAATAAATATTATAACTTTTTTAATTAATATAAATAAATAAGCTTTATATTTTTTTTTAATTTTTATATATAACTAATAAAAATATTTAATAATAATTACTAAATTTATTATTATTTTATTATTAAAGCTTTAAATAGTTATACTACTAGTTAATATATATGCTAGAATATTTATTTTTTATTTTTTATAATATTTAATAATAAAGCTATATTTAAAATAATTATAATATTTACTAGCAAACTTATATTTTTTTATATTAAGCTATACTATAATAGCTTATTTAGCAAATATTTTTTTATAATGCTTGATTGTTTAGTATAAGTAATAGTACTTACTATTTAATTAACTAGGATTTTTAATCCTATTTTTTGCTAGTTATATATCTATTAATTCTAAAAATCTAAAAATAATAATTGCTTTAAAATATAGCTATTTTTTAAATATAAATTAATAAATCTTTTATAGTCTAGTATTTATAACAATTATATTTATTTAATTAGCTAGTTAAACTATAAGTATTATATAAGCAATATTAAATATGCTTATTTATATATTGTAGCAACCTAAAAAAATAAAAATAAAAATTTAAATAAATAAAATAGCTAAAAAAAGTTTTTAATTTAAACTAATTAAATAGAAATTATTATATATTATTTTATATATTTTTTGGTTAATCTGCTTATAAAGCAGTAGTAAAGTTGCTATTTTAAAGCAAGTTCTTAAAAATAAAAAAATAACGCAAAAATAATAAAAAAAAACAAAAATATAAGTAGCAAGTATTGCTTTATAATAAATCTAAGCTAATTAAAATAATATTATTATAGTACGTAGTACTAGATCTATAAACTTTAGTTATGTTTATTTTTTTAATTTTTAAATTTAAAAAATATTGCTTATTAATTAATAAACTTTTTTTTAATTATAAATTATTAAAGTTTAAATATTTAGTTTTTAAGCTTATTTTAATTAAAATCTTAATTTAATATAATAAAGTTTTATTATTAATAATTTTTTAATTTCTTTTAATTATTTTGTTTATATTTTAATATTTTTAGCCTATTTAAGCTATATTATAGTTTATTTAAGCTATATTTTAGCTATATCTAGCTATATTTTAGGTTATATCTAAATATATTTAAACTTATTTAAGCTATATTCTAGCTATATTTAGTTATATTTTAAGTTTTGTTTAGTTTTTGTTTGGTTATATTATAGTTTTAATTAGAGTTATTCTAGTTATATTTATATTTTTTTTATAGTAGTTGTTCTTTAGTAAACTTATTATTTATTTATTAGTAATAAAATTAAGTAGTTTTTAATATTTAGTTTTATTTTTAATAAATAGTTATAAGCTATTTAATATATAAGTTTTTATTTTTATATATTTTTTTAGCTTTTTTATTTTATATTTTATATTTTTTTTTTTAAATGCTATAAAAAATAAGCTTTTTTATTTATATAGAAGTTTAGCGCTTTAAAATTTATTATTATTTAATAGAATATCAAACATAAAAATAAGGTTTTTTGTTATAGGCAAGGCTAGCCTTAAGAGCTTTGCTAATTAATAGAAGTTCCAAACTTTTGCTAGAACTTACAGAACTCCTTACAGAAGTACGTTAAAAAAGTGCGTTGGAATTCCGCGCTAGCAGTACATTAATAGTTATATAGCTACAAAGATTTTGTTTTTGCAAAGTTTTTTTTTTTTTTTTTTTTTTTTAAGTTAATTAATAAATAATATTTCCTAGTTATTTAGCTAAATCTTTTTATATATTAATTAACTTTGCTTTTTCCGAACAGTATTAGCGTAATTTATTAGCTATATAGCACTAGAAAAGTTATAAAAAACTTTATAAAAAAGCTACTTTTTTAATAAGCAGCTTTTAAAAAATTTAATAACTAAATATTTTAAATTATTAAATAAAAACTAAATAAGTAGCTCGGTATTATAAACAACTCAATTATTTTTATTTTTATATAAATATAAAAAGATCTAATAGGCTATATTAACTATTTTGTTACAAAAACTAAACAGTTTTATAATAACTTTTTTTTTAATAATAAGTTATAAATTCTAATAAACTTTATAATAAACTTAGCGCTAACAATTTTAAAAGCAGCTCTTACTTAAAAAATACCTAACAAAAAAATTACTTGTTTTATTAATAAACTTTTTATTAATAACTTTAAAAAAAAAACTTTTTTAATAGCTTAAAAAGTTTACTAGTTTTTATATAAAGTTTTTTATATAAAAAATAGCTATAAAATATAAGCTAATTTAAAATACTAAGTTTATTAAAAAAAATATTAACAAGTTTTATACTATTAATAAAATATTTAATAGCTTTATAAAAATAGATATATAGCTATTTTTTATTATAAAAAAACGTACTAATATATAAAACCTTACTAAATTTATAATATATTTTTATAAGTATTACTTTAATATTAACTAAATAAAAAAATTAATTTAAAACTTGCTTTTTTTTAAGCAAAACTTAAAAATATTTTTTATGTTTTTTTTAAAATAAAAAAGAACTTTTATTTATATAAATAATACTTTTTAAAACAATACTATAAAGTTTACTATTTTAAAAAGAACTATTAATGCTTAACTAATAAACAAACTAATTTTATATAATTTACTATTAGATTATACTAAATAAATATATAATATAATAACTATAATAAGTTATTTAAAGAAGTATAGCTTTTATTATTTTTTAATTAAAAAATAAATAATAAGTTTTTATTAAAACAACTACTTTTTTTATTATTATTTATAACAAATATATAAAAAAATATAAAAATAATAAAAATAAGAGCTACTAACTTTTTTTTTGTTTAAAACAAACCTAAAGCTTAATAAATAGCAAACAAAAAAATAAATAAATAAAAAGCAAATAAGCAATACTTGCAATATAAAAAAGGCGGCCATTTTATTGCTAAGTGTCCGTTTGCTCCTGCTTAATAACTTATAAAAACTAGAAGCGGAATAAGAGCTGCTAGTATAGCAGCAAAACAGAATATAGAAACAAAAAATAATAAAAACTTAAAAAATAAATAGTTTTTATTTTTAGTTACTAGTAAAAATATATAAAAAATTTAATTTTTATAAGCTTAGTAGTAAAGTTAGAATAGCTAATAAATAGTTTATTTTTTATTATAAACTTTATTTGCAATAAAATATTAATTATTAAAATAATAATTAATTAAAGTTATAAGTATATAGCTATAATAAATAATTTTTTAGCTTAATATTTATAATTATTGCATATTTTTATTAGCCCGAAAAGGCTAAAAAAAGTAGTAATAAAACAAAAAGTTATTAATAAAATAATATATATTAAATTTAATATTAATAAGTTTTAATAAAAAATACTAATATATATAGTTTTTTATTTAAAGTATAATATTATTTTAAAAAAACTATAAATAGAATAATTAAAAATAATTTATATTGCTTATAAATATATAATTAATATAAAATAAGCTAGAAATTTTAAAGTATAAAAAACTAGATTTACTTTATAAATTAAAAGCATTAAAAAAATATATAATATATACTAACTTAATAAAATAGTTTTTATTACAGAAATAAAAAGGCTATAATATACTAAAATAGCTAATATTTTAATATTTGCTATTATATTAATAAATATTATAAAAGCTCTAGTACTAAAAGACCTAACTTTACTATTATTTTAATTGCTAGAAAAATTAAAAAATTAGGCCCTATTGTTTAATAAAGCAGCAAAAAACAAACTTTTTTTATATTATAAAAGAGCTAATTATAAAATATTACTTTTATAAACTTTTAAAAGAACGGACCTTTAAGTATTATAAAAGCTTTTTTATAAAATATTACAAAATAAACTAGTAATATTAAAAAAAATACTAATAAAGCTACTAAATAAAAGTTATATTAAAGCTAATAGTTTATTTGCAAGCGTTCCTGTTCTTTTTGCAAAAAAACTAAAAAAAGGGTTATATTTTTATATTAATTATAAAGCATTTAATACTATAACCCAAGCAAACAAATATTTTTTTTTTTTATTAAAAAAATACTAGCAAATTTTTTAAAGCTTATTAGTTTATAAAACTTAATATTTAAGTAGTTTTTTATAAGCTACGTATTAAAAAAAAAAATAAGTAAAAAATAGCTTTTTATATAAAGTTTAGTTTGTTTAAATAATTAGTAACTTTTTTTAAACTATTTAGCGCTTCTATTATATTTTAGCGCTATATAAATGTTATTTTATACTTATATTTAAATATTTTTGCTTTTATATATATAAACAATGTTCTAGTATAATTAAACAAATTAAAAAAAAACTATTTAAAAAAAAAAAATAAATCCTAAACGCTTTATAAGCTATAAGTTTATATTTTAATATTAATAAGTATAAATTTAAAATAATTATAACGAAATATTTAAGATTTATTATTAAAGCTAGAATAAAAATATAAATAAACTTTAAAAAAATAAAAGCTATTTATAAATAAAAAACTTTTAAGTTGCTTAAAAGCATAAAAAACTTTTTAAGTTTTGTAAACTTTTATAAATAATTTATACTAAAATATATTAATATTATAGTACTGCTTATAGCTTTAATTAAAAAAAAGACCTTATTTTGCTAAAAAAACATAAAAAATACTGCTTTTAAGCAGCTTAAGTTATTTTTTATATTAAAACTAGTTCTTGCTTAATTTAATTTAAGCAAACTTATAATACTAAAAATAAATTATTTTAAAGTAGTTTATAGTAGTTATTTTTTTTAATATAACAAGTATAAACTTTTTTATTTAATAATATATTTTTTATAAAAGTTTTTATTTATAAAAAACAATTATAAAATTTATAATAAAAAGCTTTTAGTAATTATAAGCTATATAAATATATAGAGTAGTAAGCTATAGAGCTTTAAAAAAGTATTTTTAGTACTTTTAGATTATAAAAACCTAAAATATTTTATAATGTTAAAAAAGCTTTTAAAAAAATAAGTTAGGTAAGCCAAGTTTTTAGCTAATTTTAAATTTATATTTATTTATAGAGCAGAAGCAAATAGTGCCTAGCTAGATGCCTTATTATAAAAAAAGCAAAACTTGTTTTTAAAAACAAATAAACAACTTATTAAAAAAAAATTTGTATTATTTTGCTAGAAATAAATAGTTTTTAAGCTATATAGCAATATAAAAATAAGCTTATTAAAGGCCCAAAAAAATAAACTATTTTTAAAATACTAGGTTTTTATATATAAAGATTTCTAATAAGTTTAAAATATTACGCTAGATTATATTTTTAGCTACTAGTTAGTAATTAAAGCTATAAGAAATAATAAATAAAAGTTTTTACTAAATATAAAAATAAATAAAAAATCTTTAAATATTAATATTTTAGAATACAAAATTAAAGCAAATAATATTTTGTAATATTAAAGTTATATATAAGTACTAAACTAGGAGCTATTTTAAACTAGCTTAATTTAAAATTATTATAATTTAATATTAATAAAATATTTAAAAAAAATAAAACTATAGCAATTCTAGCTAGGAGCTATTTTTAGCTAAGTATATATTAGATAGTATATTATTTTATTAATAATTGCAATATATGCAACAAAAAAACTATTTAAAAATATAAAAAACAAAGTTTTTTTAAGCTATTTTTAGTTCTAAAACCGTTCTAAAGCAAGCTATTTATAAATTTTATAATAAATTTCTTTATAACAAAAAATAATAACTTATTTTTTATTATAATAATTATTAATAAATTAAACAAAATAGTTATTATTAAAGCTATATAATTAATAAATATAAAAATATATATTAAGCAGTTTATATACTATTTTTAGTGCTTTTATAGATTTTTAAAAACAATTATTAGTAATAAAGGGACAAATTAAATAAAAAGCTTTTAGTAACATTTTTATAAACTAGTTAAAATAAAACAAAAATTAAATATTGCTTATTTTTATATATTTATTACTTATATATAACTAGATTAAAAAGTACTACTATTAGATATAATACTAATAATTAATAATAAGAACTTTTTTATAATAAAACTAAGTTTATTTTTTATTTAATATAGATATTATATAGACCCGATCGAGCTAGTAATTTGCTTGTTTATATTAGCTAAAAAACTAAAAATATTAGTTAAAATATTTGTTTAATAATTAAAAAACACTTAAAAGTTTGTTTAAGTTGCTATAGCTATAGTATAATAATATATAAAAAAAATAGCTAATAATAAGCATAGTTCTATAGATTGTTTTAAAAAAAAAAATTAAATATAGCTAAACTTAAAAAATATTATTATAAACTAACTTTTTTAAAAACTAGTATAGCTCTACTCTAAATATAAAATAACTGAAGTTATAAATTTTTATATAATAGAGCTAGATATTTTTAAAAAAATATATAACTGTTTTTATATTAATTTTTTATAATAAGCAGCTATAAATCTTTTTTTATTATAGATTAATTTAGATATATAACTATTAGTAGTATTACTTAAAAATAATAAATTTTAAGCAAAAAGTATTCTATAAAAAAAAAATAAACAAAAAAAAAACTAAAGTAGGTTTATTTATTGCAAAGTTAGAGTTAAGTAGGCCAGTTATTAGTAATTTATATAAAAACTTTTTAATAATTTTGCTAATACTGCAGTTTTAAAGTAGTTTAAAGCTAAATATAAAAATATTTATATATATAAAAGCTTTATTGCTAAAAAGAAAAACTAATAAAAACAAACTAGCTAATAAGCTAGTATAGTTTATATATTAGGAATTATATATATTTTTTTTTATTACTAATATTATAAGTTATTACGGGCTAAAAAACAGAAATCAAGTACGCAAAGAACTAAAAGAAAGCTTACCGAGGGCATTTATATTAATTTTTAGCTTAGCTACATTATAAAACTAGTACTAAGCAGCTATAAAACTGCTAGATTTTTATATTATTTTTATTTTTATTACTAGCCCTATTTATTTTATTAAAATATAGCTATTTATAAGCAAAGCTTAAAGCGCTACTAGATTATTTTTTAGTAAATATATAAGCAAAAAGATTAAGCTTATTAATAAATATTAAACTGCTAAAGCCCAAAAATAAATATTTTATATAAATACTTATTATATATTTAATAATGCTTAAATAATTATTAATAATTATAAAGCTATTAATAAACTGTTTTATATTTAAAACATAATGTTTAATAGTTATTATATTATATTTAATAATTATAATTATATATTTAAGAACTACTAAATATATTTAATTATTTATTTAATATTTATTAATAAATAAATAGTTATAACTAAACAAAAAAATAACTAGTATATTTAAGAAAGTTTTTTTTTAATATTAAAAAAAGTTAGCAATTAATTTATATTTAACGTACAGATTAAAAATAGTTTACTAAACAACCAGCTTTAAAACTAGCAGCTTTTTATTTTTTAATATTTATTATTATAAGTTAGTAAACATTAAACTATTTATAAACAAAAAAAAAATGCTTAATTATTAATATTTTAATAATTATAAATATAAGTACTATTAAATAAGCGCTTAAACATAATAACTATTTTAAATATACAAACTAGCTACATATAAATAAAAAAGTTAGCAATTATAAGCAACAAAAAAATAATAAGCAAGTAATTAATTTATAATACTATATAAATAATTAAAGTTTTTACTTAAGCTAGTATAGCGCTTATATTGCTTATTAGTTTTTAAATAATAAATTAATAAAATATAAATATATATTAAGCTTAAAAATAACTAATTTTATATATTTATATAAAAATAATAAAAATGTTTTATAAGCTAGCTAATATATTAAATTATTTATTAATAAATAAAAAGCAAAAAAAAAATAATATTTTGTTTATTTTAAAATATAAAAACGCGCAAATATTAAATATATTATAAATAAAAGTTATATGTTTGTTCTAAAGCAAAAACAATATATTTATAGTTAATAAGTAATAAAAAAACAAAAAAACAAAAAAATAAAAGCTAAGCTAGCTACTAAATATATATAAGTTGTTTTATACTAAATAAATAATAAAAACAAATATATAACAAATATACTATTTTTTGTAATAAAGCAAAAAAAAAACATTTAATAAAAAAAAAAAAAAGCTATTTACTAATTAATATTATTACTAAAAAAAAAAAAAAAAAAAAAAAAAAATTAAAAAAGCTAAAAAAGTTTATATAGATTTAATTAAAGCAATAAGCAATAGCAATAAATAAATTAGTATATATTAATAATATATTAGCTAAATAAATATATATATTATTTAAAAAATATATATATTACTTAAAAAATATATATATTATTTAAAAAGTATATATATTGTTTAAAAAAAACATATTTTTTTTGCTTGTTAATTATTGCTTATACGCTATATATTATTTATTTTGTAGCCCCTAAACCAAAAAAAGAAAAAAATAATATTATAAGCAAAACTAGCTTTAAAAGCTTTACTAATTAATAAAAGTTCTAAACTTCCGCTGGAACTTACAGAACTTTTTACGGAAGTACGTTAAAAAAATGCATCGGAACTCCGTGCTAGCAGTACATTAATAGCTATATAGCTACGAAAACTTTGCTTTTGTAAAGTTTTTTTTTTTTTTTTTTTTTTTTAAATTAGTTAATAAATAATATTTTCTGGCTATTCGGCTAAATCTTTTTATATTTTTTTTTTTAAAGTTATAAAATAAACCTTATAAATATATTGCTAATTAGCCCATTTTATAGCTTAATATTTTTTTTTAGTAATAATATATTAAACTTTAGCTATATTTTTTTTTTTTTAAATTATTATATTTTATATACTAAAAAAAATATATAATTAAAAATATTTTACTAATTAATAATCCGCTATATTAAAATAATATTTTTAATTAATAAAACTAATAATTAGCTATAAATTATTTTATATATATTATAGCTATAATATTAAGTAATAGTTTTATTAGCTTAAATTATTTTATTAAGTTGTTTAGTCTAGCTTTTTTTTATTTTTTAAGTTATTTTTTTAAAGCTATTAATAATTATTTTATAGCTTAACTTAATAAGTTTTTAGCTTTAAAAGTAGTATACTACGCTATAAATTATTATAAATCTAAGTTATATTTTAACTATTATAACTTTTTTTTTATTTTTAGAACTATTATTATATTTAATCCTAATAGAAATATTATACTAATAAATAATATATTGCTTAATAAATTAAGTAATACTTTTAAAATTAGCTAATTAAAATAATATTGTTTTAAAATAAACTAATATTTTATATTTAGTTTTAATAATTGTTTTAAACTTATTATTATTAAATATAAATTAAATATTAAAAACCTAGCTTATAAATATATTTTTAGCTTTATTATAGTAATATTTTTTTTTAGATCGCTTGTTTTATATTTGTTAGTATAACTTATAGCTTTTTAAAATATTTTTAATATTTTTATATAGGTTTTTTTAGTAGTATTAAGCAGTAATTTTATAATATATAAAATTTTAGTTTTAATATTTTAATTATATATAGCTTTTTTAAAAAAAATATTTTTAATTATTAAAGTTATTAATATAATATTAGATTTAATATAATAGTTTTATTTTTTTTTAAAAGTAATTTTTATAAATAAAAAATTAAAAAGCTTAATTTTTATAAATTTTTTTTTATATTACTATTATAAAACAATGAAGCAAGCTTTTAGTAATAAAATATATTGCTAGCTTTTATAAATATATTAACTATTTTTGCTTTAGTTTAAAAAAAACATTAGTATTTAAAATAATTATTAGTTTAATTATTATAATATAAAATTAAAAATTAATAAAATTTTTTATATTTTTTTTTATTAATTATCTAACTTATTTAATAATTTTTTTAGTTTATATAATAGTCCGTTTATTACTATATATTTTTTTTTAAAAATATAATATAATTTAAAATTAAATATTTTAATAAAAATAACCTATTAGGTTAAAACTACGCTAAGTAATATAAAAAATTTATTATTTAGCTAAGTAATTAATACTTTAGTATTTATTTCTAAATAAAATCTAATTTTATATAAATAGTTTTATAGTTAATAAAAAGCTTTAATAACTTCTAAGTATTTTTTTTTTATTACATTATAATTTAATTTAAATTTTTAATTTATATTTAAACAAATATATTTTATTTTTAATTAATTAATAAAATATAGTACTTTATTTTTTTTCTAAAACGTTAATTTTTAGTTAGATTTTTTTAGTTTTATAATCTAAAGTAATTAAATAAAAAATAATTATTAAAGCTTATTATAATATTATTATTATTTATTTTTAATTATTCTTTTAAATAAATTTAATATTATATTAAAAAAATATAGTTAATAAAAATATTATTATAATATATATTTTTATTTATATCTAATAATAACTATTTATTTTTAAAAAAGCTTTTATTTTTATAATATTACTATATGCTATTTATTTTAAAATTTTAAATATTTTAGCTTTTATAAGTTTATAGCTATTAGTTTTATAAAAATATTTAATTAGTATTATTATTAGTTTATATTATTTATTTTTAATACTGTTTGTAATAATACTTACTAATTTAAAATTTAGCAAAACTGCATTAATATTTTTAATATATTTAAAAATAAATTATTATATACTAGAAATAACTTTTTATTTATTATAATAAATAATAAGCTTTTTAATTTTTATATTATTAAAAAATAGTTTATATTTTTTAAGTATAATATTATATAATATTTAGTTAATTATTTTAAAAAAATAAACTACTAAATTTGTTATATTTTAAAAAAGTATTATTATTTATAAAATTTCAAGTAGTATAAAAAAAACTATTAATGCTTAATTAAAAAAAACAAAAATATTTAATTATATTTAAAAAAAAAATCAATTATTAATAAGATTTTATATATAATAAATTTTTTAGCAAATTTATTATAGCTTTTTAGTAAAAAAGCATTTCGGATTATAATTATGTTTAGTTTAATAATAAAATTAATTAGTTTAAGCTTTTTAATTTTTTTTTTATTATAAATTATATATTCTAATATATATTATATTTTTTTTTAATATATTATTTATAAATTAGGTTTTAAATATATTTAGTACTTTTTTTTGTAGTAATACAAAAATAAAAATTCTTTTTGTTTACTAAACTTTATATAATATTATTTAGATTTTATATAATAATATAATTTTATTATATATTTTTTTAATTTTATTAAAATCTTAAACTAAAACTATGTTATATTTATATAGCATTTTAACTAAAAGCTTTTTTTTTTAATTAATAAGTTCTAATATTTCTATGTTTTTTTTAATTTTTTAAAAACATTTTTTAGTTAATTAAGTTCTTTTAAGTTATATAACAAAATATAAATAAATATTTAAATAAATCTTTTCCTTTTTAGACGTTTTATCTAGTTTATACTAATTATATATTTTTACTAAAGCTTTTTTTTTTTAATTAATTAACCTTAAAAGTATAAAACTATTATATTTTATATTGTTAACTAAATAAACTTTTTTTAATTTAAGCTTATATATTATAAAAAAAAAAAAAAAAAAAAAACACTATTTATTTAGCTCTTAAGACTTTTGCTTTTTTTGCTTTTTTTATAGCTTTATAAATAATAATCCTAAAAACTATTAAAAATTTACTATTTAATAAAGCACTTATAAAAAAAATATTATTATCTAGTTTTAATATTTAGTTTATATAGTTTACAAATAGCTAATTAATATTACAAAAATATTTTTATATAATTTTATTATTTAGGTTTAGTACTAAGTTAAAAGTTATTTTAATAATACATAATAAAAATAAAATTTAAATATTAATTAAAAACTAATTATAACTATTTATAGCAATTTTTTATATATAAATAGCTATTAGTTTTTTATAGCTCTAATTACTAATTTGTTATAAAAGCATAATTAAATAAGCAGGATTACAAAAGTAATAATATATATATTACTAAAAATAAATATAGCTATTAGAACTAAATTTTTAAAATAAAAAATATAATTTATAATTTTTAAAAAATTTATTTCTAGAAACAAAAAAGCAGCTATTTTTTTATTTAGAACTATATATATAAAAATAGCTTATATATATTTTTTAATAATTTATATTAGCTAAACAACAATTTTTTATATAATTATAAAAATATTTCTAGTTTAATAAAATATTTATTTTAAGTTATTTAAATATTAATTATAAAAAGTTAGTTATTTTTAATATAATTTTTTACTAAAATATATAATTAAGCACTAATATTAAAAAGTCTAATAATTAGTAAGCTTTTTAGTAATTTTTTAATTTTTATTATAATTTTAAGTATAGTTTTTATATAATTCTTTATGTTTTATAAAAATATATTTATTTAAAAAGTTTTATAAACCTTTTTTATAAATTTTTATAGTATTATATATATATTATTAATTTCTAAAATAAATATATTTAATATTTATTAATTACTTGTTTTAAACTTAAGTTTATTTAATTAACTTAATTTAATTATTTTTTTGCTTAATATTTATTTTATTTTAAAAGCCTATACTATAAATAATTTTAATATATTAAGAAATAAACCTAGCAGCTTTTTTTAAATTAACTTTATTTTAGCTTTAAACAAATTATTAATTTTATTAAAAAATATTTAGCATTTTTTTATTTCTAAAACAAATAAAAATATTTACTAATTAATACTTATACTTATTATAGCGCTAATTATTTTATAAAATTAAATAATATTATAAGTTTTAAGTATAATATTATTTTTTTTATTTAAGCGTTTTTTTTTTGCTATTATAGCTTTTATATAAGCTTATATATTAAATATACTAATAAGGTCCAGAACTATAAGTACTAATAAATTATTTAAAAAAGCAATTTAATTAATTATTTTTAATACTATAAACTTTTGCTTATTTTAATATTTTTGCTATTTATTATATTAAAATTCTAAATAGTTTTTTTTAACCAAAATATTAAACTTTTGTTATCTTATAAAAACTAAATTAGTTTAAAATTTTATTTTAAAATTAAACTAATTAGTTATAATTAATTATTTAAATATTAAAACAAGTAGTTAAGCTAGGTTATTTAAAATATTTCTATTTTTATTAAGTCTTAAGTTTTATAATTAAGTTTTATTTTTAAAATCTAAATCTTTTAAAATATAATTAAATTTATATAAAGCTTTATAAACTACTAAAGCTACTAAAAAATATTTACTAAAACAGTTATAATAAATCTATATTAAAACTAAAAATATAAATCTATTTCTATTTTTTTTTTTTAATATTTTATTTAAGTTAACTATAAACAAGCAAATATATTAAAATATATATAATAAACTAATATACTAAGCTTTAAAGTTATATTTTTTATATAAAACTTTAAAATTTTTTGCTTTTTCTTTTTAATTTATAGCTTTATTATATATAATTTTTAGTTTTATAAAACTAGTATTTATATAAATTATTACTAATATTTTTAAAATTATTCTAGCTATTTAATTAGTTATATTTCTAAAAGTTTAATTATTATATTTCTAAAAGTTTAATTATTATATTTAAATAATATAAGTTCTAAATTAGCTATTTTTATATTATTATTTGCTTTACTAGCTAATCTTTTAATAAAACGTTTAACTAAAAAAAATATAGTATTAATTCTAGTTAATTAGTAATTATATTATTTTAATTATTACTTTAGTTATTTAGGTATTATAAATAGAAAAGCTTTTTATTTTAGCTATTAATTATTTAATTATTAGGCTTATATATATATAAACTATTAAAAATATAATAAAAAAAGTAGTTATAAATAGCTAAATTAATTAAATAACTAATAAAGCTTAGAATAGTTATATTTATATAGCTTACTAAATAAAATAAAAAAATATATCTAGTAATAGTTCTAAGCTAGTAATATTATTTAAAAAACTTAATATTATTATTTATAACTAAAAAAAAAATTCTAAGTTAGCTTATTATTTAAAAATATTTATAGTATTAATATATTCTTTTTATTATAAATTATTTTTAATAATTTTATATTTATTAAAAATATTTTTAAAGTAATCAAAAAAAATTAATTTAATTAAATTATATAAATAAAACTTTTTAAGTATTAAAAAGATTTTTTAGCTAAGTTTATTAATTAAAGCTATATATTTAAAAAAAAATTAAACATAATTTTAAAAAGTTATTTTAGTACTTAAAAAAAACTTAATAAATTATTTTTTTTATAATTAGGTTTACTTAAGATTAATTATTTTATATTTTTATTTTAAGCTTATAATAATTTAATTTTAATTAGTATAAAAACTAATAATATATTAGACTATATATTTTTTAATTATAATTTTTGTTTAATATAATAACTAATTAATTTATTTAGTTTATAAAAGTTTATATAATTTAAAAAGTCTTTTTATTCTATAAAACTATTTAGTTACGTTCTTTTTATTAAATTAGTTCTAAAAACAAAATACAAAATTAAAAATAAATAAACTAACAATATATAAAACTATAGTACTTCTAAAAACTAATTATATAAATATTAAAAACCTAGCTAGCTAGTATTTACTAATCTAATTATTAGTTAGCATAATATTGAAAATAAATATATTTATAATTAAAATATTTAAAATAAACCTTATTAAAAAAAGCCCAAAATTTTATAGTTATTTTAAAACGTTTAAATTATTTATTCTAAATTACTAATTAGAACTATTAATATATAAAAATAATAAAATAATAAATATTTTAAAAATAAAACAATAATTTTTAAGTTTTAATAATATTTTTTTATTTAATATTTTATAGTTTTTATTACTATATAAGTATATATAATTAATATAATATTTTTATAAGTTCTTTATTAAAAACTTATATATATTTAAGTTTAGTAAATATATTAGTTTTTTTAATAAAACTATAATTAAATTTTATATTTTTTTATAGATCTAATAAAAATAGTATAGTATTATTAATATTTTTATAATTAATTATTCTAAAAATAATAATTTTATTAATATTTTATATTTATTTAATTTTTATTATAGTTAGCTTTTTATTAATTTTATATTATATTATTAAATTATATTAAAAGTCTAGCTTTATATAAAAACTTATTAAAAAAATATAATTAATTAGTATAATTAATAGTTTGTTTTTATATATTAGATATATTAGCTAGAAATATTAGTTTTTAATTATAAGTTATGCTTTAAAAAGCATTAAATAATATTAATTTTTTATTATTTTATTAAAAATACTAATAAAATAAAATAAAGCTTCTAATTAGCATATTATATACTAAAACTAACTAAACTTATTTAATTATTCTATATTAAACTATATTTTTTAATTTGCAAATCTTTATATAGATTAGGTTAAGATCTAATACATAAATATAAATCAAAACGCAATAATTAATTAATAAAATTAAACCTTTAACTTTTATTTAGTATTTTATATTAATTATTTGTTTATTTATGTCTGCTAAAAAAAAAAGTTGTTTATAGCTTCAAATAAAAACGCGCGCTTTTTATACCTTTTGTTTTATAATCTTTAAGATCTCCAAGAATATGTTCTATTCCATGACTAAGGACCTATTTCCTGTACGCGCGCACCAGCCCTACTGCATTATCTAATAGTATGTTAAATTACTGTTTTTTTAAGAGGCCTTTTATAGTTTGCTTATTATATATGACTGTTTTTTATATATAACTGCTTTTTATATATAACTGCCTTTTGTATGTAACTGCTTTCTATATATAACTGCTTTTTATATACTGTTTAGAAGTGCTTAAGATTAAATGAGGCGTAATATTTGTAGCTATTATATATAAAACGGGCTATTTTTGTACTGCTTTTCTTTTTTTTTTTTCTTTTTTTTTCTTTAAGCATATATATATATATACACATATATACATATATATATACACATATATACATATATATATACATACACATATATATTATATATATACTCTAGCTATTATTTTAAAGTTATATTAACCTAAAAATAATAGTTGTTATATAATAATAATAGTAATAATAATAGTAGTAGTAGTAATAGTAGCAGCATTATTAGTAGCAGTAGCACCACTACTACTACTGCTACTATTACTATTACTATTATATATAAAGCTTTTTTGCTGTTCTAAGTATTGTACTAATAGTAATCTAAGCAGTACTATTAGTAGCAGCAGCAATAGCAATATATCTACTGCCGCCCCCGCCCACCCGTATCTAGCGCTGCCTGCTCTAGGTAACGTTTTATAGTTTTAAAATTTTATTTATATAAAGGATAATAGCCGCATAAAAATATATAGCCTTTCTACAAAAAGTTAGGCCTATTAGGCCTTTATATAAACTTTTTATATAAATATATATATATTTTTAATCTTTATTTTTATATAAATAATTTTTAGTATATTTAATAGCTAATATATTTTATTATATAATAAGATAAAAAAAGCACTATTATTGCTGCTTTATTTATTAATATTATATTCTAAGTATTATTATTAAATATTTTTATAAATATTTAAGCTAAGTTTATTTGCTAAAAAAGCTATTTTTAAGCTATTTTAATCTAAAGTTAAAAAGTAATATTTTTGCTTTATATAAAGAGTCTATATAGCAGTTATTGCTACTATACTAGGGCGCTATTTTTAATATATTATTAGATTTCTAGTTTTTAAAAAGATATATATAACACTTGCGTCTAGCGCTTATATAAAACGCAATACTCTAACTACAATTTTTAAAAAAAAAAAGAGGTTTTATCTAGGAAAGGAAGAAAAAAAATAGTTATATGTTAGCCCTTCGAAATATAAATAAATTTTTATTGTTTTCTTTATATTTTTTTATTTTTTTTAATACTTATATATAATATTTACCTTTTTATATATAGCCTAATTATTAGCTATTTTTTATTATATAAATATATTTTTTATAGTTTTTTAATAAATATTTTAATTTATATAAATAGTTTATTAATAAAAACTAAAGTTTTTAATATTTAATTTAAGGTATACTTAGTAAATATATTTGCTAGATTATTTTTATTATTAATCTATTATATTTTAAAAAAAAAAAATTTTTATATAATTTCTAAAAAAATATAATATTAATTATTTTTTTTTTATATTATTTCTAGTTTAACTAAACAATTATATAATAATTTTAAATCTAAATATAAAACAGCAAATATTAAAAATAAGTTAAATATTTTTATAATTTTTTAAAAAGTTATATAAAAAGTAATAATATTATTAAAACTGCTTACTATACTATATAATTTATTAGCTAGAATATTTTATATAACTTGTTTATATTTATTTAAATTTTAATATATAATATTTTTTTTAATTTTAAAATTTTAATTATTAATACAATAATAAAACTAAACTAAAAAGTTATATTTATATTATTTATAAATAAACTATTTATAAAAATAAATAGTTTTATATAATAAAAATTAAATAAAATAAATATAAATCTTTAAGTTAAATTATTTTTTTACTATTTAATCTATTTATTTAATGTTTTAATATTATATAATTATAGCTTAGTTACTTAGGTTATAATAGCAAAGTTATATATAGCTTTTAGTTAATATATATTACTAATATATATTTTTTAAGCTTATTAAAAAATATAAACTTAAGCAAACTTTTTTATATAAAGATTAATTTTAGCTAAATTTTTAGTTTAGTTTTTTTAAATTATTATAATATTATATTTATATAAAAAAATCTTTTTATTATTAAACTTAATTAAATAATTAAAAAATAAAGTTTTTTTTAGTTTTATATAAAGTTTTGCTTACTAAAGTTCTTTTTTTTTTTATATTAAAAAGTTTAGAGTTATAAAGCTTAAAACATTATTTATTTATATTTTAGTTATTTTAAAAATATTTAGGCTATTATATATAAATAATAAATATAAGTTATATATAAATATTTATATTTTAAGTTTTTTTTAGTAGTATTAATAATAAGTTTTAAACTACTATAGCTTAGATTTAGTTAAGCTATATAAAAGTTATATAATTTATAAAATAGTTTTTAAAAAATATTTATTTTTTAGTTCTAGGGGTAAATAAGCATAAATATTATATAATAGCTTATTTTCTAACTAAATATAAGCTTAAATAATATTTTTAAGCTTATATAATATTTTAAAATTATATATAAAAATAGGTCTAAGAACTAAAATTAGCTATTAGTTTATTTATTAGATTATTAGTAATTAAATTAAAATTATATATTTTTTTAGTATTATTATATCTTTATATAACTAGGTTTAATTTTTTATATAGCTTAATATTTTTATTTTTTATTTTTTATATAAAACAAGATTTAAAAATAATTTTTCTTTTATATATATTTAGGTTATATATAATAAACTTAAAAATACTTTATATAATAAGTTTATTAATTTTTATTATATTTAATTTTTTAAATAATTTTTTAAAAGTTATAATAATTTTATTTATATAAAACTTAGTTGCTAGCTTAAAAGCTTAATATTTTTTTATAATTAAAAAAGTTTGTAATATTTAGGTATTATATAATAAATATATAGCAAGTTTTTTTTTTAGCTAGCTATATTTCTTTTATATTATTGTTAGCTATACTAGTTATATATTATTATTTTTTATATTTTTAGTTTAGGCATTTTTTATATAGTAATATAATTTAATTTATATGTAATAGAAATATATTAGCTTATTTATTAAAGCAATAATTATATTTAATTTTTTAATTGTTTTAATTTTATATAAGCTTTTTTATTTTTTTATTTTCTTTTATATTAAAATTTTGCTATAAAAAGAAAATATAAATATATTATATAAAAATAGTTTATTTTATTTTTTAATTATATAGTTAATTTTAATTTTTATATAGTTTTTATATAGTATTTTTATTATGTTTTAAATAGCTGCTACTTTTTATATAAAAGCTAAAAAAAAAAAAAATCTTTATTAATATATAGGTATGCTTTAAAAACAAAAAAAATTAATATAAAACTGTTTAGTCTAGCTATATTATTTAATATTTTAACTATTATTTATAAAATTAATTTATTATTTGTTTATATATTTATTATTTTTATATATTTTTTAAATTTGTTTAATAAAAAATTTATTTTTAAGTTATATATAATATTATTAAAAAGTTTTTAATAAATATTGATTTAGTATTTATATAATATTTTTTATATATTTTATATAAATATAGATTTTAAAAAAATAGCTGCTTAAAATAATATTATAGTATTAATTATATATAATGTTGGATTAATCGTACGCAATTAGCTAGGGCACTTACGGACCCCTTCGTACGAAGGGGTCTGGCCAAGGGGGGTCTAGGCCAAGGGGTCCGGGACCACCTACAGACCCCTCCGTACGGAGGGGTATATAGGGGGCTCCCACCTACCCAATTCCTTCCTTTCTTTCCTTCCTTTTGAGTGTGGCATATAGTGAATAGACTGTATTCCACCAACCTTGCAGGCATGTACTGATGCCTTGGAAATATGCAGTACACTCCATTCAAACATGTAATATATTTTAGTTCCTTATTTATATAATATTTATAACTATTTTATAATTAAATTTATAATTATTTTTAATTATAAACTTAAAGTAATATAAAGCTTTATTATATATTTAGTAATAATAATAAAACTTTTAGATTTTTTTTAAAATTAGCTATTTAATTTTATATTTTATATAAATTAATATTTTATATAATCTTTTTATATAAAAGTGCTTAAAATATTTATATAAGCGTTGTAATTTAACTTTAATAAAATAGCTAGCTATTTTATATAAATAAATATTAAAAAAAATAGCCCTATTTATATATAACAAAAAAAGTACTTTTGTTTTTTTATATAATAATATTTTTTATATTATTAAAATAAGCTTTTAAGCAGTTTATATTTTTTAATAAAAATAAAAACAAAATAAAAATATTTAATATATAAAAAATTATATAACTAATTTTATTATTAATTTTTATTATATTAATTAAAGTTATTATATAATTTTTATTAAAGCTTATTTTAGTTATTTTAAGCGTTTATATAATTTTTATATTAAGGTTTTTTTATATATATGCTTTTATTTGTAGTTTTTTTATAGTTAAGAATTTTAAAACACCTATATTTTAAATAATGCTTTAATATTTTATATAATACTAGTTATTTAATATAAATTAGTTTGAGGGCTAATCTATTATTATTACTTAAATATTCTTTTAGATTATATAATATATAAATATATTATTTATAATATATTATATTATATTTTTATTATATATATTAAAAATTTTTTATTATTATTATTATATAAGTTTAAATAATCTTTATATTTAATAAAATAAATAAAGAATTTTACTAAAATTACTTTATTATTAAATATTATTTATATATATTAAAATATTAGCTTTTTATATAAACTTTTTTTTAAAAAGTATAGTTTATTAATTAATACTTTTTTTTTTAGTAAACAAAGCATTTTTTGTTTATATAAACTTTTTTTTGAAAATAAGTATTTATATAATTTTAGCTAAAATATTATTTTTAGAAATTATAAAAATATTATTTAGTACTTTTATATTATATAAAGTAGCAATTAGTATAGTTATATTGCTTATTTATATAGTAGGTATTTTTTGCTTTTTATATAAAATATTTATTTAATAGGTTGCTTTTAATTTAGAAGCATAAACAGAAGTTAAAAAAAAACCTTTAAATATAAGTTTTTAGAAAATAAGTATTGTTTTAAATTCTAGCATACTTTTGTATACTTATATAATAGTTATACTAAAATATATTTCTTTTAAATATTTTGTTTTAAGTATTTTTTATATTTTTAATAATTTATTGATTATAACTTCTAATATTTTATATAAAAAAAAGTTTTTTATTTATTTATATATTTATATAAAAATAATATTAGTTCAGTCTATCCAATACTAGTTATAGTTTATAACTATATTAAAGTATAAATCTATAGTATTATATGTTTTTTTTTATATATAATCAGAACTAATATAGTATATATAGTAATTTTTTGTATGATTAGTTAAAATAGTTAAAAATACTATATATGTTACGATCAGTCGAATAAAGCTTTTATAGCTAGTTTATTAATATTATAGACAAAGACTCTAAGCTAAAAAAGAAAGAAAAAAAGAAAGAAAAAAAGTTAGAGTTTATAAAGTAAATAGATATAAACTTTATATGTGTGGCTATAGAGTTATAAGTTAATCTATATATAAACTTTTTATTTTATTGCTATATAGGTCTAAAATTTTTATAAGTTTTGCTAAAACTATATTAACTATTATACTATTTTTTTTTAAAACTAAAAGTTTAAATATAATTTTAATTCAAGGTTATTAATAATATTAGGTTTATATAGCTTTTTTATATTATATTGCTTTATTATTATTTTTATAATTATTTGCAAATTTGTTAGCTATTACTATATATATTTGTTTTTATAATTTTATAAAAAGTTTAAAAGCTTTTTTATAAGTTTTATAAAATTAGTTAAGTTTAATTAATATATTTTTAAAATTTTAAGCTATATATTAGGTATTATTAAGGTTATAGTTTTTTAAGCAACTTAATATTATAGCTTTTTATTTTTTTTATATATTTTTAATTATTTGATTTATTTAACTTTAAATTCTGCTTTACTATTAATATTTTTAGCTAAAAATAATAATTAAATTTATTAAAATAAAAAGTTATTATTTGCTTTTTATAATTAGTTAGCATAAAATAAGTTTTTTATTTTATAAAAATTAAATAAATTAAAAACATAGCTAAATTTTTAATTTTTTAGAATTTCGAAAGGTCTAACTAATTAAAAGTTTAATTTAATAATTAGTGCTTATATTACAAACCTTTTTTTTTTTAAAAAACTTTGTTTTTTATTTTAAAATTTATTAAGTATTTTTTTTTGTTAGCTTATAGCTTATATTATTTTTTAAATATTTTAGGTTTAGTAAACTAGTTTAAATACTTATTGTTTAGTATTAGAATTTATAATAGTTTTATTAATATTTATTATTAAAAAGTTTTATATTTTAATTTTTATTGCTATTTTTAGTAGTAATATATTAGTTAATAAATATTATAAAAAATTATATATAAAATTTAAAATAAAAAAATAAATATTTTAATTGTTTTAATATTTATTAATATAAAAATAGAATTATTAGTTTAGTTTTTAATTAATTCATTTTATTATTTTTTAGGTATAAAAATAGTAAATATTATTAAAGTAGTACTTAGTACTTATAAAACTATTAATTATTATTATAAATTTAAAAATAAATAGTTTTATATTATTTAATATTTATATGTTTAGTATACTAAAAAATCTATATAAATTTTTATAGTATTGTATAGCTAGTAATTTTATAATATTTATTTTGTTGCTAAATAAAATTGCGATTAAATAGCTAAACTTATTTATAAATATTTATATATAGTTATAACTTTATTAGTTAAATAATATATTTGTATTATTTATTACTATATATTATTATATTATAACTAATATAAACAATAAATAAAAAAAGTTAAAAGTTTTATTTTATAATATTTTGTTTTTTTTATAATTATAATAATTATATATATATTATTTATAATTATATTTTAAATAAAACTAATAATATTTTTGTTTTAATATTTTAATATATAGTAATTAAAAATATATAAGTTTTTTAAATTAAAACTATATAAAAAAAAAATTTTTATTTAAAATAATTTTAAATATATATAGCTTTTTATTTTTATTTTTTAGACTTTATAACTAGTTTTTTTGTATAATTAGGTTTATTAAATTAGTTTTTTAAAAAATATTAAATAGTAAATCTATAGTTAATATAAAACCTAATATTTTATTAAACAAAATTAATATTATTATTTTTTTTTTAGTTTTTTAGTTTTAACTATAAAAAGCTCAGCTATTTTTTTTTAATAAAACATTAGCTATTATATTTTTTTATTTTAATTAGTATTAAAAAATAATATTAAAGTTTAATAAAAAGTTAGCTTAATATATTTATTATATTAATAAAATCTATTTATTTAAAAAATATAATAAAGTTTAATAATTAGTTATTATAAAAAACTTAGTTTTAAAAAGCTTTAAGTAATAATATTTTAAAGTTTATATTATTACTAAAAATTTATAGTTTTAAATTAAGTAAGCTTATTTAATTAGTATTATTATTTTAAAAAAATATTTTATAAATTTTTAAGTTATATTTTTTTATTACTACTAAATAATTTTTTTTATTATATTATATAAAATATTTATTTTTATTTATATTAATTAGCTAGGGTTAAAAAAAACTAAAACAAATATTTTAGTTCTATTATAAATAAGTTATTTTTTTTTAGTAATTGATTCTAAAAAAATAGCAATTTTATTAATATAATAAATAAATATATAAATATAATTATAAAGCTTAAAAAATAACTAGATTAATTTAGTATTTTTAAAATTATTAAAGTTTTAATTTAAAATTATTTAGATTTTTATAAAATTAAAATTAATTTTAATTTTAATTTTTATAATTATTTTTAAGTAATTAATAATAAATATATTAAAATAAAATTTTTAAAATTTTTTTTAATATTTAGCTTAATATAAATAATAGATTATTTTTTTATGATAAGTTTAATATTATTTTTTAGTTTTAAAATAAATTAAAATATTATTTATATAAATATTTGCAAATTTATTTAGCAATTTTTAAATTTATATATTAATAAAAACTTATTATTAAACAGGTTTTATTTTTAAACTAAATAATAAAACTTTTTATTAAAATATTTTTTTATAAATTTAAAAATTTTTTTTTTTATTTTATAATTAATAATAATTAATAAAAAACTTTAATAATATTTAGTTTTATAAAATAAATAATATTATAATAATTAAATATAATATTACTAATATTTAAAACTAATATAATTTAATTTTTTAAATATATATTTTTTATTAATAATTAATTATAAATTTATATTTAATTAATTTAAATTTAAATATAAATAAAATAAAAATAATATTTCAGTTTACATTTTATTTAATAAAATCTATAACTAGTAGTTTATTTATAAAATTTTTTTTAAATAAAATAAACTATATAAATATTTAATATTAATAAAGTTTAAAAATATATTTTTTATTATTAAGTTTTAGTATTATATTAAATTTTAGTTATAATAGTAATAAAGTTTTAGATTTTTTTTTTTAACAAAATCTTTTTTAATATAATAACTAAAAAAACAAAAAGCTTTATATTAATTTTATATATTTAAAAAAAAAAATTTTTAAAAATAAAATTAATTTATTATTACAAGTTTTTTATAATATTATTTAATTAATTTAAGTTTATTTTTTTTATAAAATATTAATTATTTTTAAGTTTTTTTTTAAATTGTTTAATATAATTATTTTTAGTTATTATAAATTTAATTATAATAAGTTTTTTTAAAATCTTTTTAGTTAATTATTTTTATTTATTTTAATAAAAATAATTTTAAAAGTTTTATATAATTTTTTTAATAATAGCTTAGTTTTTTTTTTTTTTTAAGAATCATTATATAGACTTTTTTTATTTTAGGTTTAAAAGTTTTAAGTTTTTTTAATATTTTTTTAGTTTTAGTTATTCTTAAGCTAATTGTTTAGTTTTTAAAAAATTGTTTTAATATTTAATAATATTTTTTTAATACTTAATTATATTAATTAGTATTTTTTTATATTTTTAAGTTTATATTTTATTATTTATAACTAAACAGTTTAATTATAATTATTAGTAAAAATTAAACTAATAAAAATAAATTATTTAATTAAATTAATTATTATTTTTAGGTTTTTATTAATATATTTTATTTTATTAATTATTTAATATTAATAATAATATTATAATTAAAATTAATAATTTAAAATATTTAGTTTTTAAATTATTAATTATTAACTTTTATAATATATATTAAATATTTATAAATTTTACTAATTATTTTGCTTTAATAGTTATAAAATTTTTAAAGTTTAATTAAATAAATTATTTTTATTTTTAATTATTGCTTAATTTATTATATAAATTTATAACTAATTATTAAAAAAATATAAGCTTTAATATTATATAAAATTAAAGTTTTTATTTTAATATTATTAATTTATAATTAAGTAAATATTTTAAAAATAATTAATTTATTTTAGCTATATATTTTAACTAAAATAAATAAAAAACTAATAAAAAAACTTTTATTAGTTTTATTTATTTTTTAAATTAAATAAACTACTAGAGCTATTTTTATTATAGCTTTTTTTTACTATAAATAAAACAGGTTTTATTATTTTAATAAGTTTTTTTTTTTATAATTAATACTTATTTTAGTTATTTTAAAATAAATATTTTAAAACTTTTAAGGTTAGCTAAAAATTAATAAATAAGTTTATTAAAAGTTTAATTATTTAAATTAGATTTTTGTTTAGTTAAACTAGCAAATTTAGTTTATTAATAATTTTTATAAGTTTATTTAATATTATATATTAATTTAATAACTTTATTAATAAATAATTTAAAAAAAATATCTAAATTTATAAAAGCTTTACACAAATTTTTTTTTAAATTTATATAAAAATAGTTTTATAATTTATATTTTTATTATAATTTAATAAATTAATATTTTTAAACTAAACTATTAAATATAAAAATAAACTTATTAATATTTTTATTTGTTTTATATATATATATTTGAAATATTTTATAAATAATAATTATTTAATTAAAATTATAATAAACTATTAATAAAACTTAAATAATTTTTTAATTAACTAAAAATATATTTTTATTAATTTTTTAATATATTTTTTTAATTAGTTTATAATATATTAAAGTTAGATATTTTTATTTAGTTTTTTTATTAGTTTATAAACCTAGTTATTAAATAAAGCTTTATTTTTTATAAACTTATTAAAATTAATTTTTTTTATTTTAGCTTTTTTAATATAAATAAAGTTTAAAGTATTAAAAAATAAACTAATAAAATAAAAAGCAAATAAAACAATAAAATTAAAAGTTTAAAATTAATATTTTTAAATATATTTTTTATTATTAAATTATAGTTATTTTTTAAAAATATTCAAATAAATATATTAAAAAATTAATATTTTAATTTTTTTATTTATTAAAAAAGTTTTGTTAGAACTAATATAAAATTATAAATTTGTATAGCTATAATATTTAATATATTATTTTTTTAAAATTATTTTAGTTCTAGTTTAAATTTTATTTTTTTAAGTTTTAACTTTTTGTTTTTTTTAGATTTTTTTTTAAATATTAGTTTATTTAAAGCATTTATAAAAAAATCTAATATTTATTTATTTTTTTTTTTATAAAATTTTTTTTTTAAAATTATTTAATAATAAAAAACTAGCTATACTTAAAAATTAAAATTATTTTAATTATTTAAAAACTAAAAATAAAATAAAAATATTTAAAATTAAATTTTTTATAAATTATTAATTTTTAAATAATATAAAAATTAAAAATTATATTAAAATTATATTAAAATTAAGTTTATATTATAAAATATATAATTTTTTATATTAAATATATAATTAAAAAAAAGTTTATTTATATTTTATTAATTATAACAAAATAAAAAATATATATTTATTAAATATTTATTAATAAATAATTAGTAAGCTTAGAGTAGTATTATAATTAGTTAAATAAAGCTTTTATAATTAGTTTATTAATACTATAAATAAAAACTCTAAGCTAAAAAAAAAAAAAAAAAAAAAAAAAAAGTTAGAGTTTATAAAATAAATAAATATAGATTTTATGTGTATAGCTATAGAGTTATAAGTTAGTCCGTGCGTAAACTTCCTATCTTATTGCTATATAGGTCTAGAATTTTTGCAGGTTTTGCTAAGACTATACTAACTGTTATAATATAGAAATATTCTTTTATAATTTTTATTTTATAATAAAAGTTAACAAACTATTATACTTTATTATAAAGTAGATTATATAGCTTTTTAAAATAGTTTTTTTTTTTATTAAATCTTTAGAAATATTTAATATTTACTACTAAAATAATCCTATTCTAAATATTATATATAGGTAGATCTAAATATAAGATATAATTATTTTTATAA